>CAJNOP010000110.1:336385-357182 GCA_905250075.1 Rotaria sp. Silwood1
TAATAACAAAGATTTGTAGTACTTTCTGGAAGCCTTGAAAAATAGTTTTTGGCAAGATAATCTATGAATATCTTATTTGTATTCGTATGAAATAATCTCATTCGATACAGAATTTTTTTTCTTTGTCAGAATTTGTAAGAAGACGCTTACGCTTTTAAATCTTTAGCTATCGACAGGTATTAAACATTACTCCAATAAGATCATATTAATACGAATGGTGATTCTATTTCACCCTAATGAAATTGTCACTTCTGCAGGTGCATCTGTAAGATTTTTAATTAGAATGCGTAATTCTATCTGCTATTTCTAATGATGCTATTTTTAGCTTAAGATTCGTTGTCTAGCAAAAGGGTTTTTGCTCTATTGGTACTGGTAATCTTTGTTATTATCCAGCAATTTAAAAAAAGTAGGATGCTTTTTGTAATCAGTACACGTAGGCTTACCAATCTATAAAGATTTATAACAGAAAGACAATCAAATATTTGTTTTTGATACTCGAATGAGGACTCATGTGCGAAAAATTGATTTCTGATAAGATACAAAAAAATCTTGTAACAAATACTCAGAGTTGAATGTTGCTTTTGAGACAAATAAAGCTAAGCTCAAATTTTTTTGCACGCAGATTCGTAATTTGACACGTCCACTAATGCTCTATTGGAGTTGTCTAATGGACACTTAATTATTATCTTTCATTCATTGAAAATTGACTCTTAATTCTTCCACCACTGAGTTCAATCGAACTCGACCGAACTGGAAGTTCGATAGTCGAGTTCGAGTTGACTTCAAGTTCTTATATTTGAGTTCAAACTCAATCGAGGTTTTAGATTTGAGTTCGAGTCGAACTCAATCTCTTTCAGTTTGATACATGTCTATACAGTTAAACATCTTCGCTAAAATTCTGAATGGTTTCTTATGATACACTGGTTTTTTAGAGAGTAGTTAAACATTTGACATGTAATCTTGATATAAAGCAAGAGGAAGATTGTTCAAAACATAGCATAAAAAAAGAAACAATGCTAACTTAATGCTTTGAATGTTTTTCAACCGATGAAAACGGCTGTGAAGAAAAAACCAAATATACATGTTTGCCAAGACAAACTTTGCTCTAAGTTTTTTTATAATACATACTCTAATTTTTCATCCAGTACTTTCGGTGATAGCTCTAATAGATGCACAGAAAATTACAACCGCTCACAAGCAACTTTAAAGCAAATTAATTTAAAACATATTTTGAACTGTTTGAAAAACTTAAAACTTACTTTCCAATTAAAAAAGGTATTACATTTTCTTAAGAGAATCACTTGGCTTTTATTTTAAGACCAATTGAAGAAACTTAAGTTTAGTATATAATTGAGTTCAGCTGGAGTTAATGGATTATTCCCAATCAAAAGATTGCATTTGATTTATCTCGTTCTTTTAATAGGCCTTTGATGCAAAGGACTGTGCAATCATCGGTATGGCCGGTGTATTTCCAGGTTGCAATAGCATCGACGAGTTTTGGTCAATGCTCAAAGAAGGCCGCTCAGGCATAGTCACGTTGTCCGAGGACGAACTTCGCGACCATGTTCCTGCTGAACTGTTGACAAATTCGCATTATGTACGTCGCATGGGTCGATTAACGTGTGGTGTTGATCTGTTTGATCACGTTTTTTTTGGTATAACGCCCCGTGAGGCTTCACTCACGGATCCTCAACATCGGTTGCTACTCGAAATCATCTATCAAGCGTGTGAAGATGCTGCGGTCAATTTGCATTCGTGTGATGAGACAATCGGCTGCTTCATTGCTGCAAGTGATAGTAGCTACTATTCGTTCAATCTGAAACATTTGTGTGACTCGAGTGGTGCTCAACCTACCGTACAACGACAGATACGCCTTAATAATTTATTAGGTACTATGGCCACAAAAGTTGCATATTCTCTTGATCTTACCGGTGCTGCTATCAACGTGCAGACGGCTTGCTCTTCGGGTCTCGTCGCATTGCAAGTGGCTATGGACCATTTACGACAAGGTCGTTGCACAGTGGCCATTGTCGGCACAAGCTGCATTCATTTGCCGCCTAGTGGATATCTCTACGAACCAGACAGTATCTACAGTCCGACTGGCGAGTGTGCTCCGTTCGATGCAGCGGCTAACGGGATTGTGCACGGTGATGCAGTTTGCGCTATCGTGCTCAAGCTCGCTGGACGAGCCGTCACGCAACGTCATAAAATTCGCGCGCTCATTAAAAGCTGTGCTGTCAACAATAACGGAAGTGCCAGCCAAGCAACGAGCTTTGCTGCACCGAGTGTAGCAGCTCAAGCTGCATGCATCAGCGCGGCATTGGTGGAAGCTAATGTCGACGTTTCGAATATCGCCTACGTCGAGGCACACGGTACAGGCACAGCAGTAGGTGATCCAATCGAAGTTGAAGGTCTTACACAAGCGTTCGACACCGTTCAGCGTCAATACTGCACATTGGGTAGTGTCAAGTCAAATGTTGGACATACAGACACGGCCGCCGGCCTTGTTGGTTTGATCAAGACAGTGCTTGTCTTACAGCATCGTTATATACCCGCCACACTACATTTTCGATCAGCTAATCCAAATATCGACTTTGCCTCGACACCGTTTGTCGTTCGATCGACTGGAACTCCATTTGAAACGGAGCGTCTCGAGCGTGGTCCTCTCTTCGCAGGCGTCACCAGTCTAGGCATGGGAGGAACAAACGCGCACGTCATACTGCAAGAATACCACCTAGATATTCCATTTGTCAATTCGTACGATTCTCAAGAGAATACAGTACATCAGGTGACCCTATCCGACAAAGATCTTGAATCGTTGAAACTTGATCTGAGAGAGCTAATCTCATGGCTCGAAAAACAAAGCATCAGTGAGGAGCCTCCTATAGTGGCTAACATCTGCTATACGTTGAATAATGGTCGTCCTGCCTATCAATACCGCTTGGTTGCAACCGTAGATTCATCATCTCTCTCAGCACTCATTGAAACGCTCAGTCAACTGTCCATCGATAGACTTACACCAGCTCGACACATAGGTCGATTCGTGTTCATGTTTCCAGGTCAGCACTCCTGCTCTCGATCGCTAACACGTCAACTCTATTCAACAAGTGATGTATTTAAAAACGCATATGACAATTGTGCCATGATTTTACAAAGCTATCAGTCAAGTGGACCGAATATGATCGATATTTTGTTAGCTGATGATGACGAATCGATGAACGAAGAGTGGCAAACTTGGATGGGTCTAACGACATTTATGGTAGAATATGGACTAGCGACTCTTTGGTCGACTATCATTCGAATGCCGCATATTTTCGTCGGCCACAGTATTGGCGAGTACGTTGTTGCCACAATGACAGGTGTACTTACACTCGATGAAGCACTGAAACTTGTCTTGATGCGAACATGTCTCATAAACCAGCAAGTTGCTCTTGGTACAACGGGCATCTTGCTTGCGGTGCGAATTGCCTATAATGATGCCATCAAGTATGTCAATAATGATCGATTGTCCATTGCTGCTGTAAATGGACCATCACAGTGCGTGTTTGCTGGTGATATTGAGACAATTATTGAATTGAAGTCAATGCTAGCCGAATTAAATTATAAATTCAAGCAGCTCGAACACACTTTTCCATTTCACAGTCACATGATCACTCCATCGCTACTTAGTGAATTTCGAGAAGCCTATAAGGAGCTTAACATTCAAGCGCGCTCGCCGAAGATTCCATTTGTCAGTACAGTTACAGGCGATTGGTGCGACGAAGGATGTGTTCTCGATGTTGACTATTGGTGTTGTCACATGCGACAGACCGTATTGTGGCATCAGGCAATCCAAACCCTTGATCAATCTTATTCGTCGTCGAACAACAATGATGACAAAACAATATACCTCGAGTGTGCTCTTAGCAGTGTGCTGACTAATGTGACCAAAACTAACGTGCAGTCAGAATCTTCTTTGATTCTTCCATCAGCATCAGTGGACACTGTTGACATCGAACTATCAATGAAAAAGGTGCTTAGTGCTTGTTGGTGTTATGGTCTCACGTGCATTGACTATAATTCAACTTACGCTTCGTTCATCAGTTCAGCACGCGTTTACAAAGATGCGTCATTCATCTCCATGCCAGGTCACTTCTTCAACAGGCAACGTCACTGGATTGATCCACCAACATCAAATTCGGCTAAAACGAGTTTTACCAATCAACGATCTATGGAAATCGATGTCAATAACGAAGATACACGATCTGAAGCTGCTCTATCAACGATGAACTCCTCTGCTTTGATCGATAAATTGATCGAGATCTATGTCTCAGTAATAGGCAATATGTCGATTAACGCTCGTAGTGATTTTTTTGCATTTGGTGGTGATAGCCATAGCGCATTAATCTTGATCAGTCGGATCAATCTGCTGTTTCAAGTCCAACTGTCGACTAAAGATATAATGGAAACACCGATTGTTGAGCAGCTCGCAGCACGCATCGAGCAGATCAAACAGAATAAGATTGTACAGAAAACTTCACAAGTACAAGTCATGCAATCTTCTAATTTAATTCATTTCTTACGCGATGACTATCGTGTCATCATAATGAAACAGGGCACCTCTTCATTGAGACCACCTATCTTCGTTATCGCTCCTGCTGGGGGTACCTGCTTTATATACAAAGACTTATGCAAGCATCTAGACGTTTCGATCACCGTTCTGGCCCTAAACCATCCAGGAATCTCCCCACTGTCGTCACGCGAGTATAGGTGTGATATTGAGGATAGGTCAGTCGCCGACCTAGCATCCTACTACATCAGTGTTCTGCGTAGCGTACAGCCTGATGCGACATCATACATTCTTCTAGGCACGTCATTCGGTGGTATGGTAGGCTACGAGATAAGTCAGCAGCTAAGTATGCTGTCACAGTCAAACGTCAATGTAAGTCACCTATTTATGATTGATACACCCACGAGAGATTCGCTACGCATTCGTTTTCCTGACACAACTGATGGAAAACTTAAAGCAATCGTTTTCTGGGCTATGTTCGGTACTAAGTATAATTTTTCTTGCGAACAAGCTGAAAAAGTGTGCGCGAACGATGATGAACAGATCAAACAGTTCTGTATCGATAGACAAATCTTGCCTGGTGATTCTGGCGATTTTGATTTAGAATTTCTCGAACTTCGCCGTCGTATGCATATATTCGAACGAAATGTACGCGCTATAGAGAATTATTCTCTGGAATCGATGAAAAACCGCGTTACACAAATCACTTATGTCCAAGTCAAGTCACCATTATCAACCGATCCCATCGATCCGCATCAAGATTGGTCGCGAGCCATTCCATCCAACCAATTTAATTTATTTTATGCCGACGGTCATCATCTCACTGTCAACGTTGAACCATATGTTCGACAAGTGGCAAGTGTAGTCAACAAGACACTCTTGTCTAGCAACAAGCATGATTGAGACTATTATTTAAGTACACATTTGATTTTTTTAAGGATAAATCAATCGAAAAATAGATTGACCGTTTTTTTGAAGAAAAGAGAGTATGGTGTGACCGTAGGTGTCGGTGTTCCTATGGGTGTGGATGGCTATTAGACAATCGAAGATCCACACTCACACCCTAAATGTGGTACTCTTTGAAACTATGTACTATGCATTATTCCAGGTGTCATTCTATACATTCATAAGAAGTATTTTCTCTTCACTTAAACTTTTTCATACTCTCAAATCTCAGGATGAGAATTCTCGGTACCCGTACTTATAGGGTAAAGGAACAACTGATAAACATTAGTAAGTATAGATGTTCTTAATCGTACAAATATGCTAAACACAAATATCTATGCAATTCATACCATAAAATAATGAAAAGATCATGTGTGTTAAACCTATTCAAAGCGCAAAGTCCAAGAACGACAATGTTCATCACCAGTACTCAATGGGTTAATCAGTTTTAAATCACAAAAAGTCGATTAAAAGCAGATTTTTTCGTTTTTTTTTCCGTTAGAACATCCCTAAAAATTGATCCTGAATGTCGAAAATATTCGAAAATCTAGTATCTTTTATTGTGCGACGGTGGCGGCTGAGGTTCAAAAGAAACCTTTCGGCTCATTGGCGGTGGCAGCGGCTCACCTACTCGACTTACACCTGTAGGTATAGCATCAATATCTCTAATGACTAAATAATCTTGTTGTTGATGCACTAAAAATTCTATACGATAATTTATATTCTGAATAATTTATAGTTTAAGTAATGTCATCAGGCATTTCACAATTAATCTCAAAAAAATATCTAATCCAATACAACTGATACTCAATTGCTCCAGAACAGCTGTTTGAATCATCGAAATATCCTAATGCGCATCTGCACAATCAACATATAAAGGAATAGCAATGTTTCATGATCGAAAACCAATACTTTTTGTATCCCAAATCGTTTTGCGACACGATTGAAATACTTATAGTGAAAGATAAGATAAACTCGAGTAAGAGTACTCGATATATGATGACACAAAACAAGCAATATTACTTTTCAGATACAATGACATATTCTTGATGAATAATGTCATCGATATGATTTACATTGTAGTTGTTAATTTCTAAATCAGTGGTTTTTCTTCGATGAAATATTTGATAAATGTTAGTCTATTTCTTAAAATTGAACTCGACTCTCATTATTCGTATCTTTTTGTACTGTGTTCCAGTAAATTTATAACAGTAATACGATCTAGTTTATCATAGATCAGCAAAGAGACAAACGATTAAAACTTTTCTCATCTTGGCAATAATATAACCGTAAATTCGAATTCGTTTTTCTTTCTCTATTCTGTCTAATCGCTCCATTCCGGCTAAATCTTCTTTACAAGTACATATTTATAAATTTGTAGCAATAACATAAGAAAATATTTACACTGAAATATCTTCTAGCTTATATGAAATATGTGAGTTTCACATTTGAGCCCCTACCGTGCTGCGTTGGCAAGCTTTTTTTTAATTCAGATTTGTGTGTTCTATCCAACTTTAACAAAATATTGAAAAAAAATTTGTTCACATTTTCAATTTTTGGCACCTGAGATTTAGTTCTGTTCGAGTATTGTTCATCAGTGATTAGTCAATCAGTTACTTTTGATTCGTCCTTCTCCTTTTTCTTTTTCTTTGCAAAGATCTCATCTTAAGAATATATGGAAAGATAAACAATAATCTTCAACATTTCTGTTAAAAACGATTGTTCTGATTATTCAAAATTTTATGCCATGTTGATCACGAAAACTACAGAAATAGAACAGAAAAATAGATTACAACGAGTTAAAAAACAAGAAGACAAGGACAACAGCGAAATAAGCAGAAAGCACGACAATAGTAAAATAAATCATAACAACATCAAGAATAACCACAGCAAGCAACATAAATAAGAGCGAATGATTAAAACGAAAAGAGACAATACTGTACATAAATAAGGCAATATTATTTCTTCTGACATTGTTTGTAGATTGATGCTAATGATTGAAGCAATAACAAGTAGTTCTAATAACACTATATTCCTAGAATAAAAATTCACACAACAAGTTATTTCTTATATTGGACTAGAGGAAAAAGCCAGTCAAATTAATAGAAGTAACGCTCGCCTGTGTAACTTATTGTACTCTCGATTGAATATTTGACTGTTATCGTATTATATATTATTTTACAGCACTAAACAAAACTAATATCCCACGTTTGAACAAGACACTCTGTGAGTGTGGATATTTATGTTAGCATCAGTGTTGTTGTGCATGATGGTATGCATGTCCGTGTGATAATTTTTGTCATAGATTCATTCAATCAAATCGACATTCACACACTACTACACAACTAAAGTCTGAATGAACTGCACTGAAGAAGCAGCATCTACAAGCACAGAGAGAACAGACTATATTCAATTTACTGAGAGATCATGAAAGAACACACATCTGTGACACTAGTGTGGAAACACATCATACACATTATGAGCTTCAAATATAAGTTCATATAATTACTGCCGCATTAATCGATGATGTCATCTGTTAGTATTGACTACAAAAATACGAGTTTAACTGAACGTTAGATAAAACTATATCATATTTGATCAGGGGTAGAGTTCGAATACGCTACTTATGTGACGCTTTTACTAAAAGTAACCATCGGATCAGACAGTTAGCTTCAATACCCCAGAAAAAATTTAGATATCTGAATCCTGATAGGCAAGGACATATAACAAAACAAAAACTAATGTTATTTAGACTTCATAAAATCTTGACTGGATTATAACAATCTTTATTCCTACAACTGAAAAACCTGTGCTCCACCATTTCGTCATCAGGAGAATGCTGTATTTCTTGGTCTTGATTCAGCTTTCATCCAATGTGGAAACATAATTACCTTTTAGAACACATCGCAACCAAGTTCAGTTTAATATTCGGATCTATACAAGACTCTTCAAACCAATTACTAAAGAACATTGACACATAAGACAGAAAGTACTGAACTCGTGAAATAATCTTTATTTCCACACAACGTCAAAATATTTCGAATAATGAGTGAATTACAGAACTCCCAATTAAGACTTCCTCTCTTTATAAACCGATCTCAGATCATGACGTTTGACAGAGATATTCATCAAACAAGGGTGAAAAATAGCTGATTTGGCATCCCAAATTTCTGTCCAGACTCGTTTGATATGTTTATTTGAAAGAGCTTGTCAGGATGCAGTGCATGATTAAGCCAATTTTTTAAATGCTCACCTTTTTAGCGGAGAAAAGGGATCACAAGCTCAATGATACAAAAAACTCTCAAAAAATGGCCTTCGATTTATATAAGTGTCAATATATCTATGTATATATATATATACCTCTGGAAAGCAGAAGATGAAGAGAATCATCTAAAAACACATGTACCAAATAAAAAATGATTGTGTCTCTGAAAGATCAAACATCGAGCTATCTTCACGTGTATTTATCTCTATTTCGACTATTTTGGTGAAGCTGAGATTTCTTTTTTGAGCGGGAGCAGAGACGTTAAGACATTCGACATCATGAGGACCATGACCAAATCTCAAGACTCAAGGTATCAAAGACTTGAGCAGCACTTTCAAAGTATCACGAAAGTGCAATATTCCACATTGAATATACTTAAAGACTTGAATAATAGAGCATAATAATTTAATTTCAAACCTTTCCATTCGAGAGACTCAAAGACTCCAAACTATGACTGAATTAGAAGACTCTTCATTTCAGAGACTTGATGAGTTCAGGACCGCAGGACAATGAGTGGAATGCGACAATGTACCTGGAAATGACTTGGAGATTTGAGCAGCCTAGAACAATGATTGCTTTTTGGTTTTCATCTCACTTCAGGTAGTAACGGGTGACGGGCTTTTGAAAATGGAGTGTGTTTTGGTTTGTTTCGTTGGATAGCGGCATAAATCAGGAAAGGTTTTTGAA
This sequence comes from Rotaria sp. Silwood1, assembly GCA_905250075.1. Lineage (NCBI taxonomy): Eukaryota > Metazoa > Rotifera > Eurotatoria > Philodinida > Philodinidae > Rotaria > Rotaria sp. Silwood1. Next base: position 345,832 of record CAJNOP010000110.1, read on the forward strand.
GGATTGAAAACTTTTGCTGGGTTTCCAGGATCTGACGCTTTTTTGGTTGATTTTGAGAATTTTCAAGTGCTCGGAACCTATAAAGAGTTTTATGTAGTGCCGACTTGGGAAACTCTCTATGGCTCTCCGAAGAAACCTTTTATCTAGAGTGTAGAGGTTTGTCTTCGTATAGTATATATAACGCTTAGGTTTAATAAAAAGTTGAGATTCTATCAAATGCAGACAACTCAATTGTCGCTAACGTTCTCTGCATGGGCGAAACCCATAGTTATATGTATGCATTACTATAACTTATGTGAAGGAATAATTCAAACTTACCAACAAGATATTTTCCAACTTCTAGAATACATTCAATATTTCCAGATTTCAGCCGACTGTAGTGATCTTTGATTGTTTTTTTTCTAGTGTTCTGACTACAGTGATTGCTCCATCTTCATGATTCTGTACATTCCCTCCCAACTTTGTAATACACTTCAACATTAATTGTTTGACTTCATTTCGAAATGCTTTGGATGTAATAACGTGAACGTAGAACGTCGTGTTATAATTTAAGTACAGAAGGAACGACTGCGTAATAAAATAAACAAACGACTCGATTTGTTTTCGATTGACAGACTTGCTCGATGCCATGCTCGCTGTCGCCTGAGAATAGATTTGCGTTATTGGATACATGAACGTGCAGGCAAAATAGACCAATAATTCCGTCAATACAATTTTCATTAATGAGGTATCTCGTTTGTTCAACCGATTATTGTTGCCGAGTGGTTGAACTTGCGAGCGCAATTGACGTAGATTCTTCATCAGCAGGATGCCGAAGATAGTCATTAGAAGAAGAGGTAGCCAGCTATTGAAAATTAAGAGGTAGATGGCGAATATCTGTCCAAAAAGTCCATACACATTACATCGCCCATTCTCGATACTTTCCCAAATGAGCAGCTGAATCGAAAGCACACTCCAAACGGCTATAACAATAGCAATCCCGCGATATGCAATTTGTGGTCGATTCAAAGCTCGAATAGAGGCACGGGCACTGCATAGAGCATAGCGATCAGCACATCTTAGCACGAGTACATAACGAAAACACTGTGCGCAAGTCTGCAGGATATAACCACGAATACGACAAAATACTAACGAGTTGTTTACCAGATCGTAATGATCAAGTGCATACACGAGTGGGATTATACTCACATTGGCGCCAATTAAAGAGAAACAAGACGATGCTATTAGATAGATCGCACAGGAATTTGTTCGATACTTTTTTTGCGAATAAATCCCAATTGTATACAAATTTCCCAGATCACCCAATCCGACAAGTATGGGATATATATAACGAGTAATAGTTGTCTGAACAAGAACAAGTGTAGGAACTGTCGACATGATATTAAACGTGTAGTAGGATGTATCTTTCACAAATCGATATGTATATAAACAATAAGAATTATGTTAAGATGAAAAGGATTCCTAGAAAAGTTTGATGCGATATTGTAAGAGCAACTTTGAAAAGACGAAGAAATGAGAAATTGTGAGATGACAGAAGTATTTATTCATTACGTTTGAGAATGCTTGTATGGTTCATTAAAAAGTAATTTTATCTCTTCCTTTCTTAATTTGATAGGGATAAATTATTTTATTCTTTATTTCTATCAAATTAAGAAAGGAAGAGATAAAATTACTTTTCTAACGAACCATATAACTTGCTTCAAAAGTCCTCAATCTATAACCCGATATGAAGAAAGAATATATACGCCATCGCAAAAAAGAAAAAATTCAGAATGTGCATCAGAAAAAAAAGATACGATTGATCAGCGTGTGGGTGTAGATTGTGTTTATCTATCACGAATAGTTGGTATTTTCGATTATGCTGAAAATATATGAGGTGGCACTGGAACACGTATTTAAAAGATCCAAAACTTTTGAAGAACATCCCGAATCGAAACAAAGTATTATCTTCCCATTTCAAAAGGAACAACAGCATCTAATTAAAGGATATGTGGTGTTCTTTTTTGGATATTGCTGTTTTTGTCGGTTCGAGTTTATTAGGAGACGTGAAATGGGGAGTTATGTAAGTTGTCATACATATGTTGATACTCCTGAGAGACAATGTATGGATATGATTTTGAGTGAGAAAAGGCGAATGAACATTTTTTTGAAAAGGGGAAGATCAAACAAGTGATAAATAAATAAGAATATGAATATCTTACACAAATAAATGAATAAACTTTGTTTTTTGTATCGGTTTACTTAATTTATTATAGTTTTTTATATGCTTTTTCTATGTCCAAAAATATAAATGAAACAAACCAGTTTAGCATGAGTTGCACAAGTCAAAAAATAATACGCACCATTTTCTATGATTTTTTTTTGGTAAGAAAAAATAAGCTTGATTTTCTTTGAGAGGGTTGAGTAAAGGATAAAAATATTAAAAAAAGAGGTTTAAGCAGGCAAAAAAAACTTTTTTAAATATGCATGAGTAAACGTTTTTGTTTTAAGACATAATTTATCGATTGACAGAAAGGATAAGTTGGTGTATGAGAATTTGTGAGAACAAAAATAATCTTGAACTGAAATAAAAATGAGCTTGTTTTGTATTAGTTTTAGAATAAAGAAAGATTATATATTTATGGGTATGTTTTTTGAAATTTTGTTATTGAAAAAGAGCGAAAAGTTTTGTTTAGGAGTTTATTTTCGAAAAAAGAAATAAATGAATCTATTTTTGGAGTAATTTTGTTTGAAAAGGGAGGAGAAAAAATTGTAATTAAATAAGTAAACGAGCGGAAATGTATCTTTTTTTTTTGAGTTAAATGATAAGTTTTTAGTTTTTTTGAGTTATTTTGATTTGTTTTACAAAAAGTTAATACGTACATGAAATAAATAAACGTTGAGAAGCGACTCGTTTTGAATTTTCTTCAGACTATGAATGACTATCTTTTTTCCTTTCCTTTCTATTTTCCTAATCTCGTTCAAAGGAGAAATTTCTCTTCTTTAATGGGGACCACTATTATCATGGGATCGGGATAGATATCTGTAACGAATTTTGTAAGATGGAAAAATTTTTCGTTACTGTTCCAGCCTTTATTTTATTATGATCACCATGAGAGCATAGATGAATAGTAGAGAGGAGCGGGTCCAGGTTTTTATGGACCCGGACCCGGACCCGGACCCAGACCCGGAAAAGCAAAATTCTCGGACCCGGACCCGGGTAGTATTAGTTTTATAGACCCGGACCCGGACCCGGACCCGGGCTTGATATATTCGGACCCAGACCCGTTCTGGTCTAGACCCGGACCCGGCCGGGTCCAGACCCGTTAAGTGTTCCGCCAATATCTAGCACCCTCTGTATATATGAACAAGTGAAGGCTGATGGTTTGGCTGACTATTGGTATTGGCTACCCTCAGACGAAAAGTTTATGTACAGTTATTTCTTATTGAAGACTATGAACAAGAATAAAAACGAAATATTAATTTTGTTTATCATGAAATAAGTACTATATATTTAGGTGTGACCAAAACATGTTATTCACATTCATTCATTTTTTTCAACTTTATTTGTTATTTGTATGTCAAATGACTTGTTAAGTGCAAAATTAAAAGTAGTCAAGAAATTTGGAAACAGAATATAGAAAATATTATACGTTGACCTGAGGGCTTTAATATTTAGATTTGTAGCTGAATACGAGCCGGGTCTGAAAGTAAATCACATGTAGACCCGGACCCAGACCCGGACCCGGGTGATATCATATTTCTAGACCCGGACCCAGACCCGGACCCGGGTGACATTAGTTTTCTGGATCCGGACCCGGACCCGACCGGGTCTAGACCCGGGTCCGGGTCCGGGTCTGGACAGACCCGCTCCTCTCTAATGAGTAGTGGTACCACTATTCACAATATAGATATTCAACACACTACTCCATCACATCATTTTTTTATATTTCACATAAATTACACCTTCATATAAGAGAGAGAAGATAAAATATAAAAAAGACATAACGATACAAAAGAATGAACCTTAATCATGCACAGATATAAGCGTAAGAGTAACGCGATTATGCAAAATAGTATCTATTGTATAATAATACGTAAAAAGGAAAGGTAATCACATAAGTTTATATGCCCATTGGCACATCTTCCCATTCAATTGCGACGTGCTCCTGAGCGTCTGCATGATTTGAGTAGATGATAGGAAATAGAAATGATTGAAAAGAGGGACACTTTTAGCACAAGATAACACGAATGCAAACAAAAAACATTGAAATTGATATACTTACTCTTCACCGAGTTGAGTATACAACAGCATAAAAAAAACAATAAAGAACACTCCTTTCAAACGCCACCATGGCAATCAATACATGAGAGGAAATACAAAACAGATCCAGTACTAATAGCACTAATTAAAGGAATGCACAAATTTATCTGTTCATGAAGTATTCCATCTTTTTCCGAATATTTCATCGAAGCAGAAGTGCAACACAAAAAAATGATAGTGTATAGTCTATAGGACTGGATGTGGTGGCTATTAGACAATCGGAGATACAAACGTACACCCACACCTCAATTCAGCATAGATTAAAAGGACGAAAATATATTGTTCATGTTACCCATAAAATTGGTATATTTCATATTGATCATGCAGTAGATTATGAAATGGAAGCAGAAGTTTATCGACAAATGACTGGAGCTTGTGTTGAATTAGAGGGTATGGGTGTGAATGTGAATGTGAATGTGAATGTAGACTTGAATCTATCAGTTGAGTATGACTCTACTGATAGCGTCAACGACATCCACACCCGTCTTGAGAGATGTTATAGAATCAAATAGCTATGTATAACAGACTTATCTGTCAGTTAAATCAATGATTAAAAAAATAGAACTAACAAAAAATTAAGAAAAATAAAATAAAAAAAGGGAGATAGATAACTTGTGTATAGCAATAAAGCAATTTTAAAAAAAGCGGGAACCAAAAAAAAAATAATAAAAAGAAATATATACTCGAAATAGAGAAATAAATAAAATAGAGCGATTTACTCACAATTTATTATCATTAGAGAGGAACTATCATCTGTTAGAGCTTCGTCACTTTAGGTATGTTGTATCAATATAATAATGCTAACGAAGACATGTGAGTTTCACATTATACTATCAAAGGGCTGCGCTGACAAGCGTTTATAAAAAAATTTCGAAGAACAACTAGATTAAATATGGTGAGAGTTTCAGTAAAAAATATATCTTAATGCATAAATAAACAAATGAAATGAAAATAATTTTACGAAAAAATTGTGCGAAACTCAACTGTTAACGAAATATGAATATGAATATATCTTCGTTCGAAGATGAAATAATTAGTATTCAAAATTTCACTTGAATTAAAAACTTCAACTGTGAACTATGAAAAAAAAAGATTTCTAATTAGTATATATTTCCAATTTGAATAATATTGATTTTTCTTAGATGGATACCATATTAACGATTATCATTATATCGTTCGTTAACTTTTTATTGTTAGCTTAGATTTTTTATACTCAAGTATTCTTTAATAAAATTTTTTTTTAATTACCAAACTTCTAAGTTTTTATTATGGTATTAACATGGTTAAGATTGAAGCATTGAATTCTGTTCATGATAGTAGCTTAGTTTGTTAACGATATTCTTATTATTTCGATTTTTTTTTCAAATTATTATTTTACAAACAAAGAAGAAAATATAAATAGTATATCTTTATAATGATGATAGAATGGTTAAACTTGGAAAATGGTTTGTAAATGGCTAATTAATTACCAAAAAATATTCAAATATCATTATAATACATCAATATTTGTATATCTAGATGAATGCACATATATTAACAGATAAATGAATTATAGTAACGATTCAATAATGTTTAGTGTTATTATAAGTAACTTCTAATGTTAAATCTATTTAAAATTAATAAATCAGATTGTAGAGTGAAAATATCTTCAATATAATTTCATCTGATTGGTTCAACTAGATATTTCTTTTTCTAAAAAAACATCTTCTCTTAAAATAATTGATCTTCAATGATTGATTATCATATTCAACAATGTTCGTCAACACATAACTTTTCACATATTTATATATGTCAACATGTCTATTTTAATATCTGTCCAACATATTATATTAACAATGAATTCTTTATTAAGTATAATTATGTAATTATTTCAAAATATCATTTATTTTTTTTTATTGTTTTATACAGAATTACTCGATTCACTTGAGAAGTTAATTTTAATTATTATGAATAAAATAAAACCTCGCGTCTTATTGCTTATTTCTATTATTAGTATTTAGTAATAATCGTTTGGAACAATTTGCATTTGATAAATATCATTCAATTTATTTAACTTTTTATTATTGTTAATCACCATATAAATAACTTACTAAACGTTTTTTATTCACATATTATATGCCTTATATAATTAATAATATTCAATTATTGATAATCAACATTAAAGATATTCCTAATATAATCAATTTTGCTGAAAATAATTATAATTGAACTCTTTCAAATTTGATACATTTAAAAATAATGATTAATAAACAATATGATCAAACAGGCATTCATTATACGTTAGATACATTAGGGAAATTATTATTATTAAGTAAAATTTTTCAAGCTGTATTTAAATATAACTTCAATTGATTTTCGGCTTAGAAAATAAGGAAAATTCTATGATTTGAGAAATTCAAAAATCTCTTCTTTTCGGTCTTTTATACAAAACAAATTCGTACACTACTCTTATATATTGAATATCTACACAGTTCAAAGTAATGACTAGAGAAGTTATCACATCGTTTTACCTCTACCTGGCCATACTACAGTTTCATCTCACAAAAACGATAGTTGAAAAAAAAACTAGAAAAACCTTTTTGCTAAATTCCTATTAGCAGAAATCAAAAGACTAGATTGAAAAATATTATATTGTAACACTTGTATATATATATATTATTAGGCATGAAACATTACCGTATTTTTCTCTGGTGTAAACCTCTCCTTCCAATAATACCTCAATTTGTTCGACTAGATAAATACGATGGTAGCCGAATTTAATCTAATATTCATTGTTCACCACTAATACGTTCTATTGTATCGTTTGGACTTGATGATGACTGTATTTTACCAATTGTATGTAATCTTGGTAGATTGTTTTTTCCTCAATCAATTCAACTAACTCATATTCGAATAACATTAAATGAATTGGATGAATGTGTCTGTTTACTAAGTCAATTTGACTCACAACTCCGTTCATTCATTAATTAGTATTGTATATGTTTATGTAGACAATGTTGATATTATCTCTAAAATAGGATCTTAATTTAAAATTTTATTTAATTAACTTATTTCGAAATGATGTCTCCATTTAAAACAGTTGACAATGAAAATCTATAAGAATATAATTAACTATGAATAATGTATTGTTCATATTCTACAACATTTTTCAAATATTGAATATTTAACATTATTATTATCTATTGATGAACCAACAAGTAAACTTAAGAATTTTGTAAATAGATTTTATTTCGAAAAAGACATTGTTTCATACATGCCTCATTTACGTCAATTTAATTTTCACATTCGTACAATATTTGTAAACGCTATTCATATTAAAATTGATACAATTCGTCAAAGTTTTGTCAAATATCAACAAGAATCTGTTTATTGTACAATCGACTATTTCAATAATAATTATGGTCAATATTAAATCTATTCGCTTCCATTTATCGGGAATCGTCTTCACTATTCGATACGAATAAGACCTTCTCAATGGTTACTATCATCTTATTACTTTTTGATGATGTCAAATCGTTCGAATATCTTTTCTTTTCCATTGATAAATAATATTGAATTTCCTCATTTATCTACATTGATTCTATTCGAGATTCATATGGATTATGCTGAACAATTTCTTTATCGAACTCATCTTCCTTGTCAAATTGAACTGACTATTAATAAGAATATATTTGTTGACAATAATCGTTTAAGACCAACAACAAGCAAGAGACTAATTGTTCGAAAGTAGAAAATTTCCTAACTACTGAGACATACTGTGATTCAGTTGATGCTGTTCGACAAATTTTTTTTCCGATTGTTTTTCATGGAAAACATTCGAGAAAAAACTAAAAATAATATAAATGACTTGTGTAAATAAATAAGTATTACTTTTATTGATAAAGTTTTACTTCTAAAAAGTCAATGGAATAGAAACATATTGTAAATATGTCTATATTTATTTATATATATCAGCCAGAAAAGTTAATCTTATCGTTTATTTTATTGTTGATATAAGAATATTGTTAGTAACGCAAGATAATATTCAATTGCTTATTATTAGAAATCAAATAATTCAGAAGATAAAAATCTCTGATGTTCGGTGAACATAATTCATAAAATGTCTATTTGTCTTTGAATCCATCGAAGAACATTTTATCTTGTGAATATCAATTATTTATATTTTATCCTAATAAATCGAATATTTGGATATTTTAGCTTTGTGAACAATTAGATATGAGAAGATTAGATAGAATTTATTCCAGTTATAAATATAAAAAAAAATCTAACGAAACTTTGACTTCATGCTTTGTCAAACTAATGAACAATAACAGAATCCTAATTATAACGTATGATGCAAAATTAATGGAATAATATGTCGAGCACTATTTATCTTCGATAGACAGATGCTGAAAGGAAACTATTTTTACCAAAATATAGATCTTTTTTTAAACGTCTTTGTAAATTAAACGACATAATAAAAACAAAAAGAGAGACACTGTCAAAACATATCTGCACCTTTCGTGCAATTTAGAAAAATGACCAAAGATGTTCTTTCCTATATTTCTTAGATAACTCTTCAATAAACACCGTTTGAAAATAAAATTTTATTTTCAGTTGATAGGATATTTTCTCCTCTCTAAAACGACGTATGATTTATGTTCGTGACACATTCGTGAGTGAAATGAGACAAATAAGAAAGACAAAGAGTTGTGCAATCAATTTTCAACTTATATATGAACTCATCAATAACATCTTATTAAACAATAATTTATTTGATCTTTCCGTACTCATTAAAAAGCTCTTGAAAAATTGTAGTTGATTCTGTAAACCTCTCATTTGGGGGAATGTATTATAGTAGAGATAATTATTTAGTCTGATCAAAAATTAGAGAGCTTACATATATTGACTGCCTTAATTCGTAGCTGTACCATATCCATCAATTGAATATAACAATATAATTATAAAGATGAAGATAATAATGAGAATAAATATTTGATGTTCATCAAGAAAAACAAACAACTAAATATAAATAACAAAAAAGAGAAAAAACAAGATGATATATATTGATCATGAAAAAGGAATATCAAAAAACGCAATAGAGAAATGAATGACGCAATAGAAAAATATGATCATAATATGTCATTATGATAATTAAAAGGACAATATTATATATCGAACAGGAAAGGAAAAAAAATCAAATAGAATAGAAATAAAAGTAAGGGTCATAGAGTAACATCCGTTGACGCTAACAGATTCTACTTTTATTAACTCGTTAAAACAGTTTGTAAAACAATAGTTAATTATTGTTAACTACCATCGACAAGTCGGTTTTGACTGATTCATATAAAAATTGAAAAATTTTTGTGCAAATATTTTTCTTTTTTATTCATCTCATTCGATTTCCTAATCTATGACAAATATAAATCATACAACGTTCCAAACAGGAGAATATTTTCTATTAATTGATAACAAAATTTTCTTTTTAAACTCAAACTATAGAACAAATATCAAAGTCGACATTATGTGCGTGCGTGTTTTTTTTACAGGAAAAGTGCGGATATGTTGTGATGGTCTCTTTCTTTTTCTATTGCGTCGTTCCATTTACAAAATAAAAAGATCTATCCTTTGGGAAAAGAGTTTTCTTTCATCACCTCTCTCTATCGATGAGAAACAGTGCTCGACATTTTGTGCCATTTATTTTCCATCATAGGTTATCAATCAAATGTTTTTACTCTATTGAAATCAGATGATAATTTGAATAGAGCAGAAAATAAATGTTCATCAAGTTTTTCATAAGAAATTGAAATAGAAAAAAATCTCTAAGTTTTTATTTGTTTATTATATGATAAGAATGAAACTACAGCATTCAATTCTATTATATTCGCATTGTTTTCCAATTATATAAAAGAGCATACTTTATTCAACTATGATTATATGATAGAATTTTTATTTAACAATCGAAACTATGTTATGCTATATCAACTATCAGAGTTAAAAAAAAAATTATTAAAGAAAAATCAAAATGTTGTTTATTAGCATGATGAATCATTGATTTTAAATCATCAAATGGAAGATAAAATGTTATATGATTTTCATTATTCAATACGACCACTTGTTTGATTAAATAATTTCAAGTATCATAAATAAGATAATAATTAACATTATTAACTAATTAACCAACATATTTCAAAATACGAAATAGTATTAAATAAATATCACACTATCAGAAGAAAACCTATGAAATAACAAATGATGAATTTTGAATTTTGAATTTAAATCGAAATATCTTCATAGATGTTTAACAGTGATGGAATCGGTTAGAAATTTTGAAAAATTTGATCGGTTCGGTTTCAAATATTCGGAACCAATTTTCATCCAAATAGATTTAACTTTATCAGAATGCTCTTAGATACATCTTTATTTCTTATTATTTTCTCCTCTTATTTCTCTCTTCCTATTTTCTCTTCTACTTTCCTATCCGGCCGTGACAATTTCAATAAATTATCACTCTTTTCTTCTGTTCGAAATGACAGGGCACTAGAATAAAAGAACACGTTCGACGTCATCTTCTTAATATAAAATAGTTTAGGCTGGAGTAGCGGATACTTATTCATCTCTCTCCTTCTATTTCACTTATCTATGAAAATATATGTATATCTATTGGAAAAAGAAATGGAAAGATAATTATTCGAATAAAATTGAATTTCGGCTGAATTGAACCGAAGATTTTACAAACATCAAGTTTTGTTACAAAGAAAGGGATCTGTAACAAACATATTCACTAAAAGTAGATTAAAAAAGTGTAGCAAATTTCTTAATTTTACTCAACTACTCATTAGTTTCATTCAGTGTGCCCTTTTACAGACTACATTCCAGTATGAACCACTCATATATATATAGAGGGTGTTCCAAAAGTCCGAGCGGAAAGTAAATTCGTAGAATTCCACTATTTATAAAACTTAATCAAGCAATTTTTTTTTGTAGATGATAGATATCAGTGTGAAGTTTTTGTTTGTACGGACAAACTTCACAAATACTATTCAAAGTTATAAGTTTTGTTTAAAAC
>CAJNOP010000110.1:357192-378042 GCA_905250075.1 Rotaria sp. Silwood1
GTTTTAAACAAAACTTATAACTTTGAATAGTATTTGTGAAGTTTGTCCGTACAAACAAAAACTTCACACTGATATTTATCACCTACAAAAAAAAAATTGCTTGATTAAGTTTTATAAATAGTGGAATTCTACGAATTTACTTTCCGTTCGAACTTTTGGAACACCCTCTATATATATATAAATAAGTATCAATTAATTGTCGTATTGTAATAACTCTTGGTTGATGAGGAAAACATTACTTTCTTTTTATAACGTTCAAGGAATATATAACAATGAACATTTAAGTTAAGAAAATATCACCTAAATTATATTTCGAAATAGATCGATAAGCAAAGCCTGAAAATGTCATTGAAATTGTCCATTTTGCAATAATTGATAGATTATTTCTCTCAATTTTAGGTTCTCTTTGTCATGTAAATCTTGTAAGTTGAGAGTAAAACTGGATTTAATAAGGTAGTAAATAATTAGTATAAGGTATTAGTTAATGTTTTTCTATTAAAATGAGTGTATCATATAAAGTATAGTCCCTATATATCTGTACTGAATATGACGACAAAAAATAGCTTGAACGTCTCTTTATTAACAGAAAAAATTGAATAACCACTGAAAATGAACTAGTCTTCTATCATCGAAAATTTCTTTTATTCTGAAAAGGAAAATCCTCATGTTATTAACATTATTTCTACTACAAATTTCTAGTTCGTTTTTAGAATTCTTAATGACGTTTTAAGCATCTATTAAATAAAGTTTTTTAGGGGAATATTCTTAGAAAAAAATAAAAGATTTTAAATCTTCTTTTTATCCTTGATTTTCGAATTGATTCAATTCGATTCGGTTTTAAAAAAACATGAACCGACTCCATCACTGATGTTTAATCTATTTTGTCTTTAAAAGTATTGGTATTGGTAAAGAATGTTTTCTTTTCGAATGAAAACCTGTTTTTTTCTTGTAATGATAAATAGAACAGCACGAATATTAACATCATCACCTAAAATACTTAATATTTACATGTTTTGAAATCTTCTTTTTTTCTTTACCTTGATCATGAAATAAACGAAAAAATATTTAGTAAATTTACTTATGTTGATTGTGATCATTGTTCAAAACTATTTATTATCTATTCAAGCTAATTATAAATAAGTTAAAAATATTCAAACATTATTTTCGTTTGTTCATTGAAAGATTTAACTTCTATCGATGATTAATATAATCAGTAAAATCATAATCAATACATTATTATCGTAATTATATAAGATATTATAAGTAAATCATCTTGATATTGTTTTTCTCGAGAAAGAACTTCATGTGAAAATCATCGAACAAGTTAACAAACGACTGTGACTTGTTTTTTTTCATTAATATCAATTTTTATAATTTCAATACTACAACAAATTATTGACATAAAATGATTAGACTAAACAAGTCTCAAGGTGAATATGAACAGTTTTATAATGATAAAACTTCTTTGAAATAATCAAGTTTTAGATAAATATTCATAATCATATGTAACAAAGTTATATATTAGATTAACTAATAAATATATTAAGAAAAATATTTCTTAAATAATAATTGATTAATTATGAATTACTTTGTAAATCAATAAGATTATTAAATATTTGAAAATGTTTTGGTTTGATTGGTCTCATACGAAAGAGTGGATCACTCGCGATTGTTTTTTCATTAATCTTCTCCTAAATTTCAATTCAAACTAAAATCTAATCCTTTTTTTTCTTCTTATTTTCTGTTTTATATACGTATTTAAATCTATAAATCTAATCGATCAATAATATGTCAAATTGAATAAAGAATTTCATCATAAAAACAAACGAGCATATTTTATCGATAAAATAGTTTTTTCATTAGATCATATTCAGAATTTTCTTATTCTTGTTCAATATTATACTTAAACTAGAGGCCCCTGTGAAGGGTTGAACTCAAGGAGGAAAAGCGGGACTCCTGGAGTGCGTACTCCCACTGTACTATCCTGTTCTTCCACTGTACCCCCCTGTACCTCCTCTGTACTATCCTGTACCTTCACTGTGCTCCCCTGTACTATCCTCTACCTCCACTGCGCTTCCCTGTACTATCCTGTACCTTCACTGTGCTCCCCTGTACTTCTACTGTACTCCCCTGTACCTTCACTGTGCTCCCATGTACTTCCACTGTACTTCCCTGTACTTTCACTGCGCTCCTCTGTACTTCCACTGTACTCTCCTGTACGTTCACTGTGCTCCCATGTACCTTCACTGTACTCCCCTGTACTATCCTGTACCTCCACTGTTCTCCCTGTACTTCCACTGTATATCCACTGTACTCCCATTGTATTGCGGGAGTACGGGAGTCTCGCCTTTTCCCCCTTGGTTGAACTTTAATATTATCGGAAAAAAATTAATATTATTGGAGAAATTGATTTAATTTACATAAGAAGTTCCTGAATGAAAAATATAATATAGATGACTGACATAACTCCCAGTATTGGTGGGCTAAACCCCAGCGAGTGTCTAAAACGGCCGAGGTGACTCGGAAGTGTCATGTAGATGACTGACATATATATGCATAATGAATGGACATATACGACGTATATCTATATCTATATATAATGAATGAACATATACGACGTACATATATATGTATTTTTTTTTTCGTTCTTTGACCAATCATATGAAAGTTCCCGAAGAACTGAAAAACACTTGTACATTATAATATAGACTTGTACATTATAATATAGATGGATTTGAACAACAAAGAATCAATACTTCAGTAATTAACAACAAAAATATAAAATGAAGAAAAGAAATAATAGAAGAATTCAATATAAATTCGACATAGAAATGGTTTAGAAGAATTTTATTTTATTTTTTTGTAAATCTAAAATAATTATAATTAGAAATGAATATTGTCTTGCTTCTTGTTTAGATTGATAATGTGAATAATAATCAATTGTTCATCGAAGTTAAACGTTTATGTCAATCAAGAAATTCTTTATCAATCTAAAGAACAAACAAATCAAATGTTTACATTAGTCATTTCAATAATGAATCGTTAAAATATCGATTGATCGTGATGTTCCATGAAGTTTATAAGGATAGAAAAATAAATTTATCAAAATCTAAGAAAATATTCCATCAGCATAAATTCCCATTATTAAATATTCAATTTATAATTCCGGTCTATCAACTTTATTACGAAATTCTTTTATTAAATATTGAAAAACTTCTACTGATCGTCGGCATTTTTCTACTCTTTTTATATTTGTTTATTTCAATACATTTCCAACCTAACATTAACATTTAAATCAATTACTCAAATAAAATCAATTTTCCTTGGTTTTTTTTAAACTTAAAGTAAAAATGTATCATAAACACGTTGAGCTACTTGTTTTGAGATGATAATTATAATGTGCATTCCATGATGAAATACATCGAACTATTTCTGGATAATAATCTACATAGATATATTTATATAGGATATGAAAATCTTCTATTCAATTATATCTTTAACAATTTGTACGCAGACTTGTTCTTCCTAATGTCTATTTAATATACTTTATTTTATTCATAAATTACTAACGCTCCAATACAGACTAAAAAAGTGTATTAATATTAAAGTTAAATTTATCAATATGATTGGCGCATCAAGTTTTAAATCATATTTTTCAGACAATTTAAATCTTAATGTATCAATTATATTGCTGAATAAATATTGTATCAATTAGATATGAACAACAACCTGAATATACTCGATTTACCTGATGAAATTTTACTTATCATTTTTAATAAAATGAACATAGATGATGTTCTTTATTTACTCGTGGATATCAATCAACGATTTGACAAATTAGTAGTTGATTATGTTCCTATTGATAATATTGATATGACTTACAGAATCATCAAATAAATCTATGATCAGATATTTTCAACAAATGATCAAGTTGTTTCAAGAATTTGTGAGAAAATCTTATGTAGAATTTATCATCAAGTAAATAGACTTATTGTTGTAACCATATTCAATTAAACATATTCTTCTTGCTGATTATTATCCTCAATTGTATTCGTTATCCTTATATTGATTTTGAAGAAAAAATAGTTAATCATTATTTAATAAGTAAACTATTTCATTTTATTGATTATTAATTAATAAAATAATGAATTGATTAATAATTATATTTATTTTTCTTTTAAATTCTAGATGATTCGATTCTTGGTGATTTTCTTAGGAAAAAACTAACACATTTTTATATTGATATTATTTTTATGTAAAAATAAATTAATAAATTAAAAATTTTTATGATTTATTTTTTTAACGTAAACATTCGAATCGTCTATTTTATTCAACAGCAACAAGCGTAACGTCTTCAACTTTAACTAAATTAAAAATAAATGTTAAAATTTTTTCTTAAATGTTTGTTTCTTCTTAATACAAATCGTCAATGTTTATCAAAATAAATAATTCATCTCAAAATAATTTATTATTCTAAATGACATATTGATAACATAGTAACGATTATTTCGATCATCATTTTTATATTATGAAGAATAAAATAGATATATTCAATATTAATATTCATTATAGAAAAACATTTGTCATTAATTACACCTCACCTTCATAACACAAGTCATTATGATACTTTTATTTATTTTTCAGTTATTCGATTATATGATCAACTTTTTATTGATATGAAAAAATTAAATAAATTAACGTTTAGTATTCAAAGACTTGTCTTGTATATGTAAGACTAATATAAATCTTTCATTAAAATAGGATTGATATATTAATATTCATTAAACTATAATCGAAGATAAATCTCATATATATTCATTTTTATATCAAATTGAATATTTACTTGAAATAAATAATTCTTTTTCAGAAGGCATATTTAATATAGGTCAATGTTTGATAATGATTTATGAATATACTTTTGAACATAAATTCTTTTAAATTATATCTCAATATTTATCTTTCATTGAAATCTTAGATAATACCTTATAATAAACTAGAAAAATACAATCAATATTTATCTACTAGATTAATTATATTTTCTCATTGTAATCTTCTTAATCTAAAACTGTCACAGGTAGATTATGTTGAAGAATTTATCTTGACAAAAAAAGACTAATAATCTGTCTCGTTTATTAAACTATCAATCATTTAGAATGATAACAAACAATTTTACTATTGATAAAACATGTTTTAACTTTAGTCAAGTAAAATATCTTTATTTAAATAAATCGTTTTTATATTGAGAAAATTTTTTAAAATATTTTCCTTTGTTATAAATTGTATTCTAACAAAAAACTAAACAGATAAATATAATCATCTTTTTCTCAATATCGGTAAAAAACGATTAGTTATCTTTTATATTAAGATATTAACATTTTGAAAAATATCTTCTCATTTATGAAAAAACAAAAAACATTGAAGATATTATATTTGATACATAACTCGTTTATACATTATTGACGACAATGGTTTTTCTTCACTCACCACTTTGATACATATTAACAAAGAAATTATTCTCCCGTCTGTGATAAAAAAGATAAAATATCATTAAAAAACCTCCTTTACAATTCAAACTATCGATAATTGATCATCTTGGTACGGATTTCTTTGAAATCTCCAAGTAAAGTTTATGTTTCCATATGATAGATCGAATTTCATTTATTAAATATTATTTAGTTATTTAGTGTTATATGCTTACGATATAGGACAGACGTTTTAGACTACTTGAGAATCTTTCTAGAGGCATAGGGCAGAAATCTTTCTCATAATATACTAAGAAATAATGATCAGTGAATAATACCATTCTTTCGATGGTTTTTTTGGAAATTTTAATTTTAATTTCCTATGTGATAATAGATGTCATCATCCAACTTTGTTGGATACACAAATATGCACATATAAACCCTTATTAAGATACGATGTCCCAAAACTAATCTTCAATAGAAATCCTTTTGAACTGACTTGTAGAATAATTCCTTATCATTCAGATCAATTATGTGTTCAATAGACAAAACAAGTTCAAATATATAGATTTTTAAAGATGTAGATCGATTGTTTGCTTTTAAACATAATCCATAGATAGTTCTCAACTTTAGACTTCTTATCGACACACGTTCATAAGTTATTAGGGAGCTTCTCTATGTGTTATATCCTTTATAGATCGAGACTATATTTATTCGATAAAATATCTGGAATGATTTGATTTTCCAGGCCTTCGTTCTCATGAATTCGAATTTTTACTGAATTTTTCAATAACAACTCTGTAGTTCCTTCTTCATCAGGTTACATTCCAAGTTGACTTTCAAGTTTCGACTTGAAACTCGGCACAAATAATCATCTGCATGGAAATAGTTCATTATGAAGATTTCAACTTTTTTCGTTGCTTTTCCCGTAAGATACGAGTATTGAAGATTATCTTTTATGAAAAATCAAATATTGTGCTTATATTCATATCTGACGACAGACGTAACAAAAAAAAAGCTAAAATATTCATAATGAACTAATCTCATAGAAAATATTATTTATGTAAAGTTCAAAGTCGAAACTCGAAAGTCAACTTTCAACGTAACCTGATGGAGGGGCTACGGGATTTTCTTGAAAAAAATCAGTAAAAAAATCTATTTCTCCAATATTTTACGACTACAAGACGCTAGATCAGCATAGATAATCACTATCAAGTGCGAAAGCATAATTACACAAAATATCAAGTTATTAACTACAGTAATTGTAGAGACTGATTCTGATATCCTTTTTTATTTTGCTCACTATGCCCTACAGACTGTGATAGATGCTGTTGATATACGTTTAAAGAGCATATATCAATAAGATCTCATTCGAATATATTAACTGTTTCCCTATTGTAATTCTAGAAGATTAAGTAAAGGGTTTAGGAACAAATGTAGCGCAAAGGGCATCAAACGAAATGCTTTCCATTCGATTGCAGATAACTGTTACATCGTGATTTACATTTTAATCTCACAGGAATTGCACTAACACCTTTTACACATTTCGCACATATATTTGATTTGCTTACGTCGAGTTGGAAATGTCGTGATGTATAACATCGGATTGCATGACTTCGTCTTCACAATAGTTTTATCTAGGAAGCGTGTGAGTGTAATCAAAACAAAATCAAAGTTAAAGTACAGAATTTTTCACTAAAAAAAGCTTTGTTCAAGAAAATAATGGTTCTTTTTGTAAAGTTTAACCAAAGGTAGTTGAGGAAAAAAAGATCTTTTTTGGTAAAAGAATGATTTCTTCAGAGATGTAAATAGAGGAGGACACGTATTGTGTTACGTCTCTCTTTCCCGCTCCTTTGAAAATTTTCCTATGCAATATACATTAGATTGAGCAAGTTAGGTCGTGACTTGCATGGACTGGCACTTTTATTTTCATAAATAGGAAATAGAATTTAATCTAATAATATATATATTAATTATGAAAGTAACACCTTTTACTAGAGAAAGATAAAATATTCCTATAAATTTAAATAATATTAAAAAATAATTAATATATTAAATAATATTGAGAATAATGATGGATCTATTTGTGCAGTAAAAATTAAATATAGTTGAATAAAACTTATTTGTTTATTCGAAAAATGTTTATAGTTTATTTAATTAATATTGATTAATTAATTTGAAATTGTTTATCGATTGTATAATGAATAAATTAAGATGGATATTATTCAGATAAGATTTTTTTATAGTTAATCAATATAAACATATTCATATTTATTTCTTCTCGAACATTTGTTTTATTTTATTATAAACAATTGTAGATATACATATATACATATATATATATATATATGAAATGATCACGATTTATTGATTCAATTCAAATAATAATATAAAAATCATTTATTTAATGTTTTGTTTCTATATAGTTGTTCAAATAAAGACCATAGAATAGTCAATGATTTTCATTAATAGGATATTTGTCCATTTATTTAATATAGATTTATTATTGATTATGTTAAATTAAATATAAACTAAATTGATTAACTCCTATAGACAAATAACACTGATCGACAGTCGATTAACTTGGTCCGATATTGACTGAGTACATATTTATATAGTTAAGAAAAACGATGCTTAAATAAAACAATAATATTGATAAAAGAATCTTGGAACTACCTCTTGGTGATATGTCTATTACAGAGAGAGAGAGATGAATTAATGTTTTACGATCCTATCGTTTCAGTTTAGAGAAAATAATATATATATTAACTGAATAAAACAAATTAATATATGAATATGTTAATAATCGATTATTTTCTTAATGATAACTAAAACAATAAATATATTGATGTTTTTTTTTTATTCTATCAAGATAAATAAAATGTTGAAGAATTTATGTTGAATGATATGTTTGATCTTTTAACTAAATCAATATAATATTATTTTAATATTTCTATTATATCATTATCATTATCATTATATTTATTGTTCGATTTTAGTTTTTTTTTATCATATTTATATTATTAATAATCAATAAAGATTAACTAATAAGACCCATAAATTCGTTTAATATTAATTTGAATAGAAATAAAATAAAATAAAATAAAATCTTAAGTTAATTACAAAAAAGATATTTAAAAAAGTCCGATATAATATATATTAGAACTAATCTTATTCATTTATTTATTATTTATTATTGTCGTCATTCGAACAAAATCAACAAGCGAAACAATTTAGAAATATTTATCATATACATATATATATATTGATAATTTATCCTAGTTAGATTTTAGTTGTTTATTATCTATTTAAATAGAATTATTATTTCAGTTAAATATTTATTCATTTGTTCATATATATGTTAATATAATATATTCAAATAGAATAATATTGAAAAACTAAATGTTAATCTCTTATATAATATTAACGAATTATTTATGATCATATTAAACAAGATAAGAAGTTTAACCCTTATTTTATAATAAAAATAAATATATTCGACATTAATTATATATTTAACAAATTGGTTTTTTAATATTTAGATATAAACCTACATGAGAAGAAAATGTTCCTCTTAAACGACGAGTTCGTCGATCATTATTAAATATTCCAAGACCAATTTTATTCATTGAAATTTTACCTAGAAGATGAATCATCTATTTATATATATATAGAGATAGATAAATCGATCAGCATTATTTATTAAATAATATTGATCAATAAATCATAAATTATATTTAATAAAATCAAATTCGACAATAAATAATAAATAATTTAAAAAAATATGTTCTGATCAATTGTTAATAAATATATTTTTAATCAAGCTGAAAAAATAGCATATTAGATTATTCTACCCACGTAAAAAAAACAGCCTAAAAATCTGATTTAAATTGATTTTTCTGCGAAAAATCTGGAAAAATCGATTAAAAGAAGCAATTTTGATTAAATTTGTGGAAAAAATCGATTATAATCGATTTAACACAGCTAAAACTCGATTAAAATCGATTATTTTTAGAAAATTCAACATAATCGATTAAAAATCTAATCGATTTTAATCGATTACTTTGAAGAATCCATTAAAATCAATTATTCTTAGAAAATTCAAAAAAATCGATTAAAAATCTAATCGATTTTAATCGATTACTTTGAAGAGTCGATTAAAATCGATTATTTTCAAAAAATCCTAAATAATCTATTAAGAATCTAATCGATTGAAATCGATTGCTTTGAAGGATCGATTAAAATCGATTATTCTTAGAAAATTCAAAAAAATCGATTAAAAATCTAGTCGATTTTAATCGATTACTTTGATGAATCGATTAAAATCGATTATTTTCAAAAAATCCTAAATAATTGATTAAAAATCTGACCAATTAAAATCGATTAATGTTGGTTATTGATTAAAACCGATTATTTTCAAAAAATTCTAAATAATCGATTAAAAATCTAATCGATTTTAATCGATTAACATAGGTTCTATTCGATTATTCTGGACGTTAATCGATTTTAATCGATTATTCTGGATGTTAATCGATTATTTATGTAATTGCGCAATCTCAATTGATTCAATTTATATAGGAGTTCCAATTTTAGTATATATGTGAAGCTCTAGCTTGATGACAACCTAAGGGTTTCTTGCCACGAAGAATCCAAAAAAATCATGGAAAAACTAGGGTTTCGCGTTCGAATCTCGGTAAAAGTGCCTATTTTCGAGGGATACGATTAAAATTGATTATCTAGTAAGTAAAGATTAAAATCAGAAAACAGATAAGGGTGGATTAAAATCGGAAAACAGGTAGGTACAGATTAAAATCGGAAAACAAGTAAGTAAAGAATAAAATCGAAAAATAGTTTAGGATAGATTGAAATCGGAAAACAGGTAAGAGTAGATTAAAATCGAAAAACAGATAAGGGCAGACTAAAATCGAAAAATACATAAGGGTAGATTGAAATGTATTAGGAAATAATAATAGATTAAAATTGACTAAAAGGCGGCCATACGAAGAGGTGAGAACAGCCTGAGTTTAATTGATTTTAATCAATTTTTGAAAAATAATCGATTTTAATCGATGTTTTTTTGATTAATAATCGATAAAAATGGCACGATTTTAATCAGATTTCAATCCGATTTTTAATCATAAAAATCAATTATGCTATGAAAAATCGGAAAAAATGATTTCTATGATTAAAAATCAGATTAAAATCTGATTAAAATCTGATTAAAATCGTGCCATTTTACGTGATTATTAATCAGAATGTTAATCCATTAAAATCTGATTTTTTCCAATTTTTTTCTACATGGGTAATAAGAAATGAAAACTAATATTAATTGATTTAGTAATAGAAGATTTAAAATTATCTTAAGAAAAATATAATTGAAAATAAATTTCTCTTTGTTTTTATTCCTAATAATCATTATGATAAACTCTTGTTAATATATGTTATCCAATTTGAAATTAAATAGATGCATATAAATAAAACACGACATTTTCAATTCTATACATTTATATAGTTTGTTTTTCAAAGTTTTTTTTAACTTTTTGAATTGATTTCAATTGAAATAAAATATCATCAATCGGTAGAAAATTGACAAAAAAACAAAAAAAAATGAAAAATTTTTACAATGGAATAAGAGCAGATATGATAAATAATCTTTTTAAAAGTAATAAGAGATATATTCATATAGAGAAAAGAGTTTTCTTTTTTGTTTATCAGTAAATAAAAAGATTATTTAGAATTAAATTAAAAATAAATGTTAGATCTAAAATAAAATAATTAAATTATGTTTTATATAAATCACAGTTTTGTTAATGATTTATTTCTTGATTGATGATCATCAAGAGAATTAATTCAGATCGATTATTAACAGTTGATCGAGCAGATTAAATGCCTGAATTTATTTTATATCGATAAATACTACCTATTTAATTAAACAAATTTAATTCATCTGGCTCTTTTTTTTTGTTTTTTCTTTAAAAATTTCTCATTAAAATATCTGAATCAATTTTGTTTAATATTATTTTAGGACATTGAAGAAAATATTCATAAATATTTTCACCTGTCATTGAAGATGTTTCAAGAAATGTTAAATCTTAAATACGAAAAAAAACTAAAACAAATTGACCATTATCTTGTGAAAATTGATTAGCTTCAATAAAACTAACTTCTCTTTTATCTTTTAAATATTTTTTTATTTCCATATTAAATAATAACTATATTTTAACTTGATTATTGACGAGCATAAGATAAACAATTAGCAATAGTATTTAAACTTTCTCGACTTAAATAAATATTTTTTAAAATAAGAATTAAAGATTATAAATAAATATTATATGACACAATAATTTTTTATATAATAAACTACTAAAGCATCAGATGTACCGCGACAATAACAATGTGTTACTGATTGAAATCTTTCTTGTCCATCAGTCTTTACATAAACGAATAAAAAAACACAATAAAAATAAATAAGATCATTTTATTATAAAATGAACATAGATCACATTCAATATTTGGAATTTAATATTTTTTTTATTTATATTTATTATTTTCGAACCAAATTCAGCTCGAATTGTATGTGTTACATTGATTTTAACTAAAATAACATATATATTAATCAATTCACTGTTTTAATCGAACATTTATTTTCAATAAATTGATGTAAAAATACATGTTTTTATCGTTGATGCATAAACAATTATTTAAAATTTTAATCAAAAATATTTTTCAATTAAAATAAGATAAATAAATAATATAATTAATAATAAAATAAATTCTCATATCTATCATTAGGTTGAAACATCGTTTTATATTTATGTCAAAGAGAGAAAGATAATAAATAAATGACTCGTAGAACAATAATAATTATATTATATTCACGGATATTTTTTTTATCGGTTATATTAAGACACAAATAAAACTAAGTAAAGATAAGTAGCGACATAAATCTTCCTGGTGGTTTTTTTTGTTCTTCTTCAGAATTTAAACTAATGAGAACTGTCAAGGAGAGTTAAACAAATAATATTATTATCAATGTAGGTATAACAATATGGTTAGACTCAATTTATATTCAATCAATATATTCAGATATATTTATTCTATAATAATAATAAAAATCTCTGACGAAATTATTTTGTTATTATAGAGATTAATCAAAGAATAATATTCTATCTAATATTATAGAGAAACTTATAGAAAATAATATCAAAAACAAAAAACAAAGATATAATTTATAATATAATATATTTATTTATGATAATATGTCATCTTGAATAAATCATTCAATAGAATATTCTACTAATCATTATATATATCATCTATTGATTATATTTAAATAACATCGACATTTAAATATAACTTCATATGATATTGTTTTCGACTATATTATATAGAATTTTAAAAAAAAAACGTTTAATTTATAATCCTATGAAATATTTAAAAAACTAAAACAAGATTGACTTTATTTTTGATTATTTATTTCATACAAATATACAATAAATACTGACGAAACAGATAAATAGCTATTTTGCTCCTGTTTGACCGTGTTTGTTCATTGATCTAGCATAGCAAACGTTGTTAATAGAACTGTTTTCTAGATGAAATGTTGAATTGATATGTCTTAATTTATCTTGATAATAGAAATAGAAAAAAAAAACGACAAGTAAAATATCTATTTGATAGTATATTATTAGTTTTTGTCATAATCGAATATTAAAGAAATTATTTTATAATTCGCTTATTTACATTTATTTTCGTATTTAATTTAAACTAATCTACAATAATTATTATTAAAAGTATTCAATTTCAAATGAAATAATCCTATTGTAAATATCGATTATATCTTAATTTCGAATAATATGTATATATATATATATCGATTATATGACAAACAATCATATTCGGATTATTGTCAAAATGTTTAACTTCGATTAAGTTATATATTTTATATTAATTTTAAATATTATTGTCAACTATTAATAACGAATTAATTTTAATTTATTTATCTTTTATTGTTCCTTGATAATAATATATTTAGTAGCTATTCTTCCAAACCAACTTCACATTTAATCAGACATGTTTTGACATCATCATACTCATTAATTGATTTCTTTGTCAATCATACTAATACATATGTTTGGAACACATTTGATTCAATCTAAAATAATCATTCACTTATATTAATCATCAATTATAAATAGATTCCAAAAAGGACGACGAAGAATTGAGCTCGGAGTGCTGAATTAGTAAGGAAAATGAGGAAAATGAGCTCGTTCTTTTTCCGAGCTCAAAATAAGGGGAATTGATCTCAGAAAAGAGCTCATTAACGCTGAAGCAATAATATTAGAGGAAAAGAGCTCGGTTCGACACGATGAAAAGAAAAGGAAAATACAGTGTCCTAACTTATGTGTATACGAATAAACAGGATCTTGTATGGCAAACAGAAATATTACTAATGTTAAATTTATTATTTACTAATATATAATAAAAAACTTAAGACAAAGGTGCACAACAAATCAGTCCTTCTGAGAGTGCATGTTTAGCTTTTTTTCTTCGCCCTTTCCAATTTCTTTTTCCAATTAACTGTGGGATTGTTCGAACTTCCCAAATCATCATAAGTCCTGTTGTATGGATGCACGAATATTGTTTGAGACCCTTCTACAGGACCCGCGAAAGTGGGGGGTGTACACTCCCCCTCCCCCCAATAATCGAAAATTATTTATTATTAGCCACCAAAATGGATAATATTTTTTTGAATCTATAAAGTATCTCACAGAGATATTTTCAGAAACATCTTTCAGAGGTGTCCTGAGTGGAAATGGGAGTCAGGGAATGATCTTTCTATAATAATAATCGGCAACTATCGTTGAGATATCGGCGGAAAACATAAAGTTCTATGGCAAGTTGAAGAAATCAGCTGATGTTTTACTCGAAATTTCGGCTTAAACGATGGTTTTTGCTACAAAATTCTGAAATATTAAAATTTTTCGCTTTATAAAGGAGTAGCCGCATGGGCATACTCGCCTTGAAAATAACTCTGTTCTTCCTGTTTTTATGGCATACTTTACCGCTTCCTACTTCTGAACAGGTTTATTTGCGAGCAGTCGTCGCTAGCGTGATTGCCTTCGGCGGTGAAATTGCTAAGAATTATAGCAATACTTTTTTATTTTGAGAACAATAAGGAAAAGAAGAGTTCTTCATGAGTCTGGCGTGAAAAAAATAACAGTTGCGTAATCGCGGTTAACTTAGAAAAACTACTAAATTTAGTCCATTTTTCCTTCGAAACAGCCTAGTCGAGAACAATCGTCGCCAGAGTGGCCGTTTTCGGCGGCAGAAGTATTGAGGAATTTTCTCACATCAGACGCTGTTTGTCTTCTTGAAAATTTGCCAGAGAAAGTCGAGTTTTCTGAGAAGGTTGCAAAAAGTTTTCGCTCCGCAAAAAATTGTTGCATTTCAGGTTGCATGAGAAAGATGAATATTAGATCTGATGAGGAAAAAATTTTGCTGTCTCTAAATTTGACTACCTCACGAGTCTTACACCCCCCAAACCTAGGATCCTCGCATGGGGCCTGCCCTTCTATATTGTGAACATCTGAATGTAATCGATTCATAATTTTTAAAATTTTCTTTACGATAAATGAAAACATTGTGACATTTTGCTAAAGATTTTAAATCATTTTCAGTTAAAATACATTCGTTAATCTCTTTCCATACTCGTCTCATTCTTCCACAATTTGATATATTTTTAAATATTTCAGACAATATTTATGTATACAATGGAATAGAAAATGAAAATAAGCTTTTGTAAACAATGCTTCTCTTCTCCACCGTTCTTTCGTAAACATACATCGTATCATCGAATGACTCATTTTTCTATGCGGGTCATCCCCATTGTATCCATCATATACGCTTGTCTATATTATCACATGTGCGCATATGTAGAAAAAACCGAGCTCTTTTCCTCTAATTTCATTGCTTCAGCGTTAATGAGCTCTTTTCTCAGATCAATTCCTCGTATTTTGAGCTCGGAAAAAAAACGAGCTCATTTTCCTCATTTTTCTTACTGATAAGGATTCCGATCTCACTTTCCTCTCTTTTTTCGAGCTCTTTTCCACTTTCACCTTCCAAAAAAACCATATGTATTAAATATGTATCTGTCAATAAATCGACAAGTCATTGTTGTTTGTTCATATTATTTTGTTTAAATTTAAAATAGTTATTTAATTGAATATCAAAGTAATAAAATAGAATAACATCCCGAAAAATAATGAAGAAAATAATAGGAGAAATATTTATTTGTTAAATATGAAAAATAGTTTGCTTCTCATTGTCAGTATCAATCACTTTGAATATTTCAAAAAATGGATTCGTCGACAGTCTTATTCGTATGATCGATTGAATAACAATTATTTTACGAAAAAATTATTAAATAATTAGAAGATTTTAAAGTAATCAATCGAAATTGAGAAAAATTATATGTTAAATCGACATGAACAATACTCCAACTATTATCGATTTCAAAGTAGAAGAGCCGTCGATATTTTTCTAATAAATTTCAGTAGAAAGGCAGATACGGACCTGCGGCAGTTTTCACTATTGGAAAGAGCAGATGAAAACACATCGAATCACATACATATAACAGACTTTTTCAGCACGTTTTATTGAGTGGTTTTTTTAAGGAGGTTTTGGCAAACTACGTACCGCGCTCAATCATCACATCAATAGAGAAATTTCGATTTTTATGAGTATAATCAGAATCGTCAATCGAAGATCTAAAAAACTGCACATGGTCCAGATTTTTAACTTATAAAGTTCAGGAGTTAAATGCATTTTCCTGTCAGTTTCTACCTGATTTTTCAAGAAAATTAAGCAAAAATTCCACTTTTTCGGTGCATTTTCATGAAAATTTACTGTACCAATCGAGCTCAAACGTATACATATTTGTTTTTGAAAAAATTCAATAGAAACTCTCAAAACACTTGCCAGTAAAATCTCTAATATATGATTTGTTGCGTCTTCATCACCTCTATTCGAACAGTGAAAAATCAGTGGAGGTTCGTATCTGCTTTCAATCGAAAGTTATTAAAAAACAATTCCGGGATTTTCTATTTTGAAATTGTTAATATATATATATTCGTATAGGATATTAATTGTATAGTTTTATTTCGTCCTATGAGAAAGATCGATTTTGTTCAGAAATTCTACTTGAAATCTATTCTAAAGTGAAATGAGTAAAAATAAAATAATTATTAATGGAACAGATATTTCGTTCGGTTAATTATCCCAATTTCTATCAACTTGGTTTGTAAAACATTGAACAAGAGTTATTTAAACGCTTTTTTATTGGTAAAATAAATTCTAATAAGAATTATTTTCATGATAAAAAAATCTAAAAATAAATTGAAAATAAAACTAATGAAATATA
Organism: Rotaria sp. Silwood1; assembly: GCA_905250075.1. Lineage (NCBI taxonomy): Eukaryota > Metazoa > Rotifera > Eurotatoria > Philodinida > Philodinidae > Rotaria > Rotaria sp. Silwood1. Next base: position 374,077 of record CAJNOP010000110.1, read on the forward strand.
TTCTTAGAAATCTAATATCTATATTTAGATTAAAATGGTTTAACTTCAATCTATTCTAATCAGATATCAAAATTGATTATTACTGTGTCTAACAATAAAAAACATATCATCATTGACAGATACAATAACAAGTTTATTTATCAATATCCTTTATTTTTTTTTTTGTTACCAAGTTCGATTATTTAAATTTCTATTCATCTAGAAATATCTCTAATGAATATTTATCATTCTCTCGAAAACATCTGAACATTTTCACTGAGACATTAATCAAATAGTATGTTAATTTGAAATAATTCTATGATTGTTTTTATCTAGTTGATGCTCGTTTCAATTAACTTGATACCTTATCTGTTAATATTAATATAATTGCTCATTTACCAATAATTATCATCAATAATAAATAATAAACTTCCTAATTTACGATATTTTTCTTTGACATGTTATTATGAAACATATTTTTTTCAGATTTAATTGTGCCACTTATACATCGAATGTTAAATCTTGAAGAATTGGATTAAGATATTTTTTTTTCTTTTTTAAAGCAATGAAATATTTATTGATAAAAATAGTTTAACAAAGAATATTATAAATGATCTATCATGAATACACAAATTTATGTTTAACATTCGATTAGTTTTGTATTTTATCAATAAATATTATTTACCGTCAAATGATAAAATTCTTCGTATATTTACAAATTTGACAAATATGAAAGTTATTTATTTCGTTAATTATTTTCAAAGTAAAAAACATCGGTTAATATCATATTTATTCATATCGATATAGAATAAGACATTATTGAAATCTAACAAATATTTATCCAATTAGTTTATTAATATGTGTTGTTGAAATATCATTATTTAATGAATATACATTTTAACATGAGTTTTTTTCTTAAAATAGTTCAATTATTTCTATATCTTTAAATATTATTTATAAATAATTTCAAAGGACAAAAACATAAACATAAACATTGTCAAATATTAAATAAGAATAATGAAAATTTCTCAATTATTAAATATATTCATCTTTTCAAACTAATTTTATCTTTTGTTCATGCTGATTTTGTTGAGCAATATATCGGTGAAACGAAAACGTCTATTATATTGAATAATCAATATTCTTTTTATCGATTATCATCCTTTACTAAACAATACTAATCAACTGTTCGAAATTAACTCATTTACATATCCTTGATTAAATTAAACTATTGAAAGAACATAAAGATTATTTTCCAAATGTAAAGAAAACTATAATTTTTGTGTTATTAGTGAAATAAAATAAGTTATCTATTAACGAATAAACAGATCATTACAACTATTTTTTTTTTATTGATATTCCATCTGACAAATAAAACAATCTGAAAAGAAGTGGATAAAAGACACGATCATATGTTTTTCTTTCAATATAAAGCTACAATATTAATCAACCTATTCAAACTGATATATTGTTAAATTGTTGATGAATTTTCATTCAATATTTGCATTACAATCTTCATATCTAATTAAGTAAAGTTAGTAGTGTCAAACTTGAAACTTGAATTCAATTGAAATTTCAGGTTTCAAGTTTGACATATATATTCTCTTGTTGGCGAGAGCGAACTCTAGTAGTGCTCCATTTATCGGTAAAGTCCAACAATGTTTCTGTGGGTTTTGGCCAACAATTGATAATTGAGAGGGATATTTAGTTCGAAGATTTTAAGCGATTTTTGATAGAAGAAGAGTGCCTTTTGATACTCTCTTATCTCCCAATATATTCCAGCAATGTTGTTGTAACTAGTAGCCAATATGGGATGACCAGAAGGAAGAGATTTTTGTTGGATCTCAAATGTCTTTAAATATTGCATGAGTGCACTCGAATAGTTCTTCATCTTGTAATATATTTCACCAATGTTGCCATCGGTGATTCCGAGATCAGGATTATCAGGGAAAAAATATTTTTGATCGATTTCAAGTGTCTTTTCATAGTATGACAGTGCAATATCATAATTTTCCATTGATGCATGGGCGAGACCGATGTTATTGTAAGTGTTAGACAGATCTTGATGGTTGAAAGAAAGAAAATTTTCCTGAATTTCAAGTGCTTGTTGATAAAAAGGCAGCGCAGCCGTGTTTTGTTGCATCAGCTGACGAACATAACCGATATTGTTGTAAGTGCGAGCCAGATTAGGATGATTGATAGAAGCATGTTGCTGAAAAGACGGCAAGTGCCTTTTCAAAGAATAAAAGCGCAATGATATAATTTACTATGTCTCGATGAATTCCACCGATATTGTTATAGATAGTTGCTACTGATGAATAATTAGGAGGCAGAAATGTTTTGCTCGATTTCGACTGCGTTTCGATAGAGCGAAAGTGCAGATGAATAGTTTTCCATCGAGTGATATCATCCACCAAGATTATTGTAAATGGTAGCTAGGTAAGGCGAATTGGGAGGAAGAATTTTTTCCTTGATTACAAATGCACGTTCACAGAAAGACTTTGCCTTCGAGAAATCACATTTTAAAATATTAAACAAATTCAAGTTGATAGATATTGGAAGCTGCTAGTCCATCTTCGTCAAATGTTGAATCGAGCAATGTCTTGTAAACTTCTTCGGCATGATCGAATTCATCTATTGTAATCAGGAACTGGCCCAGTCGATGCCATCCTATTCACGCTCCGATCTCTTTTCGTATAAAGTCGGCGAGGCGAAGTAGCTACTGATCAGTGTTGCCCATCATTGTCAATTTTACTTCATACATTCGATTATCAGTTTCTTTAATCTTGTTGATGCGAAATACGGTGTGTATTGAGAAGAGAAATTCTTCTTTCGCATTCTCATAGTAGCTGGATTCGTCTAATGAAGTAAAAAGAGTTAATACCAAATCAGATTGAATTTCCGTTTGAAGCAGAATAGCAATAAAGATAAACGTCATCTTTTATACTCTTGGCAAACGAAAGAGAAACGTCTCGATACTTGTTAGTAAACAGAAAATTATTGAATGAGATTAGACCATAATTGTTGGTGATCATGTTGTCAAAGTCGCTCTGTGAGACGTGTTGCCCTCGATAGACGGTTATTGATCCTCGATTATGTATTGATTCAGCATGATGATGTTCGATTTGTCGATGAAGATCCTTTAATGAAAAATGCCATGTTGATAATAATCTCACTGTCTATCATAGTTAGAGTTCGATTGAGTGTATCATAGATGAATATCTCTTTTGTGTACCACCAGATGGACCAATGGCTGTCATAATCTTGTTCAAATTTATTAATATATTTCAACCTTGCATTGTCGTTAGACTATCGATTATCGAAAAAATTCCGCGAACTTTGTTTTTGCCTTGGTACGATCTTCTTCGATCTCTCGAAGTATCTTCTTTAAAAATTGTGTGTACATGAATTGTCTATCTAGGTAATCCAAATCGGGATCGGAAACGTCCTTGAACGGAATAATGCTCATCCGAATCAAATTTTCATCATACCGTTGGGTATCTTGTTTAACTGAGTTACATAAATGTTCAATTTGACTAAAGACTTCCTTCAGTTTGCTTCACTCCTTGATCCAAAGCTCATGCTGTATCTTGTGGTCACAAAGGACATAGATGGAATCAAGCTGATTGTTCTGATGGATGAATGGTATAATCTGTTGTCCAAAATTACACGACATAATTAGATAGACTCTTGTGTCTTTGGTCTCGATAAGAAAATGAAGAGAAACATCTACATCTGTGAACGTATCGATGAAATCAATGATGAGTCTAAAATGAATAGTCAAATATTGATAATTTGAATGTGACTGACTAATGTCGATATCTAACTAAATAATGACGAAATTCTGGACGATATGTTGACGATGTTGTCGTGTTGATTTGGTGAGAACCTCTTGAGTTCTATCTTTGAATCTCGAGAAGAGAGTCTTCTCTGTATCAGTGTTTGATTTAAACAATGCGATAGCAGGAGATATCATTTATTGAAAGC
>CAJNOP010000110.1:378142-395834 GCA_905250075.1 Rotaria sp. Silwood1
GTTTGATTTAAACAATGCGATAGCAGGAGATATCATTTATTGAAAGCGCAACGAGTATTTTATAGTACTTTCTTCATCGCAAATCTATCACGTTTTGCACATCATTATATTGTCGAGAGAAATTTGAGTCTCATCATAAGCCGCTTATCTATGGCATTTGATTAAGAAAGCGTATACATGTTATTTTCGTTATCATCTAGTAAATATTTATGATTTAGCAATCGTGTCTTTTCAACGACAAGATAGTCTCGGTTTAGAATTTTCTAACGTAGACATATTTTTTGAAAGTTTTGTGTGGCTGGCATACGTCACTTTCTTTCGCTTTCGAACAATAAATTATTCCTATGGCGAACAAGAATAGATGAAGCTTATAAAGTAATAGCTAGGGCAATGGGAAACGGCAGCAAGATGTGAGCGTATGTAAATCGATTGAAACACAAATTGGGTGAATGTGGCAACAAAAAATAAAACAGCCAACTCATGATCAATGTCAGAAACTCAGGATATGTCTATTGTCAATAATCAATATCATTTTTTGTATAAACTAGCGAAAAATTTTCTTTTTTTCTGGTAAAACTTGTGAGATTTCGTCACAATTTTATAATGTCTTGTATAATTCGATCATGATATTGCTCATAGAATGTATCGAAAGAAAAAAAAAATGCGAACACTCTCTATGACTAGAGATGATATAAAAACATCTGATTCCCAATAGTATTTTCTCTATTGGTCAAAAAAAATTCATACATAAGAGTGTATCGAAAAACAAATTCCATCACAATTCTTTCACATAAAATGCTATGAATAATTTATCATTTTAAAATATGAAATAGAACGATGATGATCATGTTAACAAGGAGTATCATCAAAAACACTCTTCAATTCAGTGTATCGATTAGTTTAGGTTTTTTTCTTTGGTTGTCTTAATATTCATGAAATATATACGTTATTTAGTAAACATTAACGTAAACGATATGATAAGAAATAATCATTGTCTTATGTTACAAATTTTCAAAGCAAATTTCAATAAACATGTTAAATAGTAAAGATATAGAAGAGTCAAGTGATAATAGTGAAGTAAACTATTATTATTAAATAAGAAACATCTATTTCTAACGATTATAAATAAGATAGTTCGATGAAAATGAAGGCGTGTTCATTGGAAGAGAAGATACTCTAAGTAAGTAATAATTAATGGGTGTCAGACATAAAGAATGCCGTTCTCAGTGTTAATATATCGATGTCTCTGTCTGTCTTACTTTTCTGTGTTTAACTTTTTACCAAAAATATTCAGTATGTAATTCTGTACAAAACGGTATATTTTATTGAAAAAAATATTCTCTTTCTTCTACGATCGAAATTGAACAAAGGTACGACTTGAGTTTTTTAAAGTCGCTTAGTTTGAAACGTTTGTTTTTCAAAAATTTCTTTAGTCCATAGATTAGTGCGAGTTCTGTTACCATTTTATTAAGCATTTCAAACTTTACTCATTAAAATGAACTGCTCCATAATATGAGTTAAAAATGCGTCGTAAGCAAAAGTCTTTGTTCAACGGTAGTCATCAAAGAAAAAAAAATACTTTCTAAAGTGAAGTGTATCGTTGTGTGTAGATTTAAATACTAAATCTTTTGGTGATAAATTAAATAACAGGGAAACGAAAGCAGACTAAAATATCGTCAAAATATTGAAATTATCATTCATTATACTCCACTCGTTCAACTGCTATTCAAACAAATAATATTTGAATACGTTTTCCAATGTAAAGGTCGAAACCTCTTCTTCAACAAAAAAGTATCTGAGAAATGTATTTATTTCTATGAGACTATAAATCGTTCATTATTTGCTCGTATCAAAGTAGAATTTCAATTATTATATTTCAAATATTGAAAGAATTTATTAATTTATTTGTATTGTGCATAGTCATATCCTTTACCATTATGTTTAGATGATCAGAATCGAATAAGATTTTCTTTCTTAATAGGTTTTTAATGCGGTGCGAAGCACAGCATTTATGTAGTCGTGCGCGAGTTTTTTTTTTTAATGCGGTGCGAAGCACAGCATTTATGTAGTCCGTCGCGAGTTTTTAATGCCCTGCGAAGCAGGAGCATTTAAGTAGTCCGTCGCGAGTTTACTTTTTTTTTTTTTTAATGCCCTGCGAAGCAGGAGCATTTATGTAGTCGTGCGCGAGTTTTTAATGCCCTGCGAAGCAGGAGCATTTATGTAGTCCGTCGCGAGTTTTTTTTTTTAATGCCCTGCGAAGCAGGAGCATTTATGTAGTCCGTCGCGAGTTTTTAATGCGGTGCGAAGCACAGCATTTATGTAGTCGGTCGCGAGTTTACTTTTTTTTTTTTTCTTTTACTTTCTCGACGTACGCATATCAACTCGTCATTTTGTGTCGCGATGATCTCGAGAACGGAAAGTCAGAAAAGTTTCGTTAAAACGTGAAGTGAAAGAATCGAGACCGAACCCGTGAAATCTTTAATCAAATCATCGAAAAGACCCCGAGTCTTCCTAAAAACTGGGTTCCGAAAAGACGATTTTGAACAATTTTAGCTTCGAGATAATTAAAACGAAAAGTGAAAGAGAAGTTAGGCGCCACTTTTTTTTCTCTTTGCATATAAAACAGCTGTGCTACAGATGATTATAGATAATGAATCATTGAGATAATTAATCCATCAATAAACAACAGTTTCTAGAAGTCTGTCGATACGCTTTCTTAGAGTTTCTGTAGTGATGAATTTTATAATGGATGACTTTCATGTTGGATCTAGGTTAGATCAACTGATCGATAAAAATGTTTGTTTTATCGATTATCCCTGGCTTAGAAACATCTTGAATTATCTTTAAACGTTGACGTAGAATGTGAGAACGAATTCCGATGATATTGAGAGCGATTATTGAGCTTCGATTCGAAATTCGTTTTTTCGAAGATTCCAGAGACTCGTGCTTCGCACCGCATTTCGTATTCGAGTCGAAACTCGAATACCATCTAGTTTTTTTTTTTCTTTTACTTTCTCGACGTACGCATATCAACTCGTCATTTTGTGTCGCGATGATCTCGAGAACGGAACGTCAGAAAGATTCCGTTGAAATGGGAACTGTAAGAATCGACATCGAACCCGTGAAATCTTTGATCAGATTATCCAAAAGACCCCGAATCTTCTCATAAACTGGGTTCCGAAAAGACGATTTTGAACAATTTTAGCTTTGAGATAATTAAAACGAAAAGTGAAAGAGAAGTTAGGCGCTCTTTTTTTTTCTCTTTGAATATAAGACAGCTGCGATACAGCTGATTATAGATAATGAATCATTGAGATAATTAATCCATCAATAGAAAACAACTTATAGAAATCTATCGATACGTTTTCACAGAGTTTCTGTGGTGATGAATTTTATAATGGACACATTTCGTTTTGAATCTAGATGAAATCTGCTGTTTGATACAGTTGATTTTTTTATCGATTGTACCTTACTGAGAAACATCCTGTAGTATCGTAGAACGTTGACACAGATTGAGAGAATTCGCACCGATTATACGTATACGGATTATTCGATATCGATTCGACATTCGTTTCTCGAATTCTTGATGCGTATGCTTCGCACCGCATTTCGTATTCGACGCGAAGCTCGAATATCGTCTCGTTAGAACAGTTCTTGGATTTCTTTTCGAAATTTGTTGTTTCGATCCTCCTTGCGCGCTTCGCAGGGCATTTCGTATTCGAGTCGAAACTCGAATACCATCTAGTTTTTTTTTTTTTTTCTTTTACTTTCTCGACGTACGCACATCAACTCGTCATTTTGTGTCGCGATGATCTCGAGAACGGAACGTCAGAAAAATTCCGTTGAAATGGGAACTGTAAGAATCGACATCGAACCCGTGAAATCTTTGATCAGATTATCCAAAAGACCCCGAATCTTCTCATAAACTGGCTTCCAAAATGACGATTTTGAACAATTTTAGCTTTGAGATAATTAAAACGAAAAGAGAAAGAGAAGTTAGGCGCCATTTTTTTCTCTTTGAATATATGACAGCTGTGATACAGCTGATTACAGATAATGAATCACTGAGATAATTAATTGATCAATAAAAAACAATTTGTAGAAATTTGTCGATACGCTTTCATGGAGTTTCTGTAGTGATGAATTTTATAATGGACACATTTCGTTTTGAATCTAGATGAAATCTGCTGTTTGATACAGTTGATTTTTTTATCGATTGTACCTTACTGAGAAACATCCTGCAGTATCGTAGAACGTTGACACAGATTGAGAGAATTCGCACCGATTATACGTATACGGATTACCCGATTTCGATTCGACATTCGTTTCTCGAATTCTTGATGCGTGTGCTTCGCACCGCATTTCGTATTCGAAGCGAAGCTCGAATATCATCTCGTTAGAACAGTTCTTGGATTTCTTTTCGAAATTTATTGTTTCGATCCTCCTTCCCTGCTTCGCAGGGCATTTCGTAGTTGAGCGAAGCTCGACTACCATCTAGTTTTTCTTTTACTTTCTCGACGTACGCAAATCAACTTGTCATTTTGTGTCGCGATGATCTCGAGAACGGAACGTCAGAAAACATTCATTGAAACGTGAAGCGCAAGAATCAAGACCGAACCCGTGAAATCTTTCGTCAAATCATCCAAAAGACCCAGAATCTTCTCATAAACTGGGTTCCAAAAAGACGATTTTGAAGAATTTAAGCTGCGAGATAATTAAAACGAAAAGTGAAAGAGAAGTTAGGCGCCATTTTTCTTTTCTCTTAGAATATAAGACAGCTGTGATACAGCTGATTATAGATAATGAATCATTGAGATAATTAATCGATCAATAGAAAACAACATATAGAAATCTATCGATCCGCTTTGTTAGAGTTTCTGTAGTGATGAATTTTATAATGGATGACTTTCATGTCGGATCTAGGTTAGATCAGCTGATCGATAAAAATGTTTTTTTATTGTGTATCCCTAAGGCCCCGAACAGACCGACTAATTCAAAGTGAATTAAAACGGAATTAACGAATCAATCGTCTCAAAAAGACGATTTAAATCGAAATAGACCAATCACGTTGCTTAATTTGTTTTATTTTTTTCAGTCTGTTCGGGGCCTAACTCAGAAACATCTTCAATTATCTTTGAAGTTTGACGTAGAATGTGAGAACAAATTGCGATCATATTTAGAGCGATTATTCGAATTCGACTCGAAATACGTTTTGTCGAAGGTTCGAGAGATTCGTGCTTCGCAGGGCATTTCGTATTCGAGTCGAAACTCGAATACCATCTAGTTTTTTTTTCTTTTTCTTTTACTTTCTCGACGTACGCATATCAAATCGTTGTTTTGTGACGCGATGATCTCAAGAACAGAAAGTCGGAAAACTTTCGTTGAAACGCCAAGTGAAAGTACCGACACTGAATATGGAACATCTTTTTTCAAATCATGTTTGCGACGTTCGGTGCTCTCACAAATCGAGTTCCAAAAACACGATTTTGACAAAATTTTGCATTGAGATAATTAAAACGAAAACATAAACAAAAGTTAGGCGCCATTCATAATGTTGAAATACAAGACAGCTGACAATACAGCTGATTATAGACAATTAATCACGTATATTACGCATAAAATCTCGTCATTTTTTGACTCGATGATCTCGAGAAGCAAAGATCACAAATTAATGGTTAAAACGGGAGATGATAGTATCATGATCGAAGGCATGACATCTTTTTTCCAATCTTTCATACAGTCTTTGGTTCGCACAAAAATACCGTTCCAAAAACACGATTTTGACAAAATTTTCCATTGAGATAATTAAAACGAAAAATGAAAGAGAAGTTAGGCGCCATTCTTTCTCTTTGAATGTAAGACAGCTGTGATATAGCTGTTTATAGATAATGAATCATTTAGATAATTAAACGATCAATAAAAATCGTCCTTCAGAAAACTGTTCATAGGCTTTCATAGAGTTCTCTTCGCGATGAATTTTATTATGGTGCTTTTTGAAGTTTCTCGCTACTTATATCAGCTGACTCGTGGAAAAGTAATTTTTCGAATTCGAATGATACAGAGAAGTGTCTATGTTCGGTAGTCTGTCTACAAATCAACCAGAAATGGGGATTTCTATTAACTCGAAAGTCCAATTTTCGTTTTCTAGTTATTTGTTTTTTTCTTACTAGACGTATGCATGAAAAGTTCTCTTTTTCTGGTGCGATGATCTTGAGAATGGAAACTCACAAAAAGCTCGTTTCAACGCGATGTCAAAGTATTGAGATCGAACTGATACCTTTTTCATCGATATTGTTCTGAAGATGTTTCGTTTTCTTATAATCAGCATCCAAAAATGACAAATATGAAACTATTTATTTGCCTTACATTTTGGGATAATGAAAATTGAAAAAATAAAACAAAGTTAGTCGCCACTTACATTTGTCATTTGTCAAACAGCTGCCAATACAGCTGAGAGTATATAATGAATCATTGAGATAATTAGTCAATCAATAAACAACGATTTCTAGAAGTCTGTCGATACGCTTTAGTAGAGTTTCTCTAGTGATCAATTTTATAATGGATGCCTTTCAGGTCCGATCTATGTTACATCAGCTGTTCGATAAAACTATTCTTTTTATCGATTATATCTAACTCACAAAAATCTTCAATTATCTCTGAACCTTGACGTAGAATGTGAGAACAAATTCTGATGACATTTAGAGAGATTATTCGATTTCGATTCGAAATTCGTTTTTCGAATTTTCGGCACGTGTGCTTCGTACCGCATTTCGTATTCGAGTCGAAACTCGAATACCATCTAGTTAATGCCCTGCGAAGCAGGAGCATTTATGTAGTCCGTCGCGAGTTTTTTTTTTTTTATTCTTTCTTTTTTACTTGATTGACGTACGCATGATATCTCGTCATATTTTGACCCGATGATCTCGAGAACCAAAGATCACAAATTGATGGTTAAAACGGGAGATGATAGTATCATGATCGAAGGCATGACATCTTTTTTCCAATGTTTCATCGTATCTTCGGTTCACACAAAAATACCGTTCCAAAAACACGATTTTGACAAAATTTTGCATTGAGATAATTAAAACGAAAAATGCAAGAGAAGTCAGGCGCCATTCTCTCTCTTTGAATGTAAGACAGCTGTGATACAGCTGTTTATAGATAATGAATCATATAGATAATAAAACAATCAATCGAAATCGTCCTTCAGAAAACTGTTGATAGGCTTTCATAGAGTTCTCGTGGCGATGAATTTTATTATGCCGCTTTTCGAAGTTTCTCCCTATTTATATCAGCTGACTTGTGGAAAAATAATGTTTCGACTTCGAATAATACAGAGAAGTGTCTATTTTTGGTAGTCCTTTCACAAGTCAACCAGAAATGATGATTTCTATTAACTCGACAATCGAATTTTTTTTTTCTACAAAATACCATTTTTTCGAAAATTCGAAAACTCGAGAGATTCGTGCTTCGCAGGGCATTTCGTATTCGAAGCGAAGCTCGAATGCCATCTAGTTTTTTTTTTCTTTTACTTTCTCGACGTACGCACATCAACTCATCAATTTGTGTCGCGATGATCTCGAGAACGGAAAGTCAGAAAAGTTTCGTTGAAACGTGAAGTGAAAGAATCGACATCGAACCCGTGAAATCTATGATCAAATTATCCAAAAGACCCCGAATCTTCTCATAAACTGGCTTCCGAAAAGACGATTTTGAACAATTTTAGCTTAGAGATAATTAAAACGAAAAGAGAAAGAGAAGTTAGGCGCCATTTGTTTTTCTCTTTGAATATAAGACAGCTGAGAATCAGCTGGTTATAGATAATGAATCATTGAGATAATTAATCGATCAATAAACAACGGTTTCTAGGAATCTGTCGATACGCTTTGTTAGAGTTTCTGTAGTGATGAATTTTATAATGGATAACTTTCATGTCGGATCTAGGTTAGATCAGCTGATCGATAAAAATGTTGTTTTTTATTGATTCTCCCTAACCCAGAAACAACTTCAATTATGTTTAAACTTTGACGTAGAATGTGAGAACGAATTCCGATGATATTTAGAGCGATTATTGAATTTCGATTCGAAATTCGTTATTTCGAAGATTCGAGAGACTCGTGCTTCGCACCGCATTTCGTATTCGAGTCGAAACTCGAATACCATCTAGTTTTTCTTTTTTTAATGCGGTGCGAAGCACAGCATTTATGTAGTCCTTCGCGAGTTTTCTTTTTCTTTTACTTTCTCGACGTACGCATAAAAGTGGTCATTTTCTGTTCGAATGATCTCGAGAACGGAAAGTCAGAAAATTCTCATTCAAACGTGAAGTACAAGTATCGAGATCGAACTCGAACCATTTTTAGTCAGATCATCTACAGAACCTTTAGTTCCTCTACAATCGGAGCTCGAAAAACACGATTTTGACAAAGTTCACTTTTGAGATAATTAAAACGAAAATTCAAAAGAAAAGTTAGGCGCCAATTTCGTTACTTATATATTGGAAACAGCTGTGAATTACAGCTGATAGTAGATAATGAATCACTGACATAATTAATTGATCAATATAAAACAGCTGATAGAAATCTGTTGAGAGACTGCCATAGAGTTTCTGTAGTGATGAATTTTATAATGGACAGCTTTCGTTTCGAATCTAGATGAGATGAGCTGCTGGATAAACCTGACGAAAAGTGTCTACCTTACAGAATAAGTAGCTGATTGAAGTAAAAAACAGCGATCACTATAATTTAGTAAATCGAATTCTCGTTTTTTAAGAAATATCGTTTTTTCGAAAATTCGAATGATTCGTGCTTCGCACCGCATTTCGTATTCGAGTCGAAACTCGAATACCATCTAGTTTTTTTTTTCTTTTACTTACTCGACGTACGCATCAAAGTGGTCATTTTCCGTTCGAATGATCTCGAGAACGGAAAGTCAGAAAATACTCGTTCAAACGTGAAGTACAAGTATCGAGATCGAACTCGTACCTTTTTTGGTCAGATCATCTACAGAACCTATAGTTCGTCTACAATCGTAGCTCCAAAATTACGATTTTGACAAAGTTCACTGTTCAGATAATTAAAACGAAAATTCATAAGAAAAGTTAGGCGCCAATTTCTTTACTTATATATTGGAAACAGCTGTGAATTACAGCTGATAGTAGCTAATGAATCATTGACATAATTAATTGATCAATAGAAAACAACTCATAGAAATCTGTTGAGAGACTGCCATAGAGTTTCTGTAGTGATGAATTTTATAATGGACGGCTTTCGTTTCGAATCTAGATGAGATGAGCTCCTGGATAAAGGTGACGAAAAGTGTCTATCTTACGGAATATGTAGCTAATTGTAGTAAAAAACAGCGATCACTATAATTTAGTAAATCGAATTCTCGTTTATTAAGAAATATCGTTTTTTCAAAAATTCGAGAGATTCGTGCTTCGCACCGCATTTCGTATTCGAGTCGAAACTCGAATACCATCTAGTTATTGATGTTACTTGAACATACTGGTACAGATATTATCGCCAAATCAATGTTATTTAAATCATATACAATCCTGACAACAGCACATCTACAGATTTAAGTGGAAATATTTAACGATAAAATTCGGAATTATTACTGATAATTATTTTTAAATTATTCCTATGGAATGCATTGAATATGAAACATGCTGGAAGGTATATGAAGAAAGCAAAAAAAACAATTGATAAATGGCTTTGTTCCAATCAAACGTATTACGTTCTCTTGTGATTGTTGATGAACACCTTCTGAAGAGACCTTTAAAATGGACTGTTCGACAAAATATTTGTTGGTATATATTGTAGAGTGATTGTCTTGATATTTTTGCTCATTCTCGATGCCATGAACAACAATACGACTCGACAATCACCGACGAATCAGAGATTTATCTTGTCTGTTTAAAATGAACAAATCCTATCTAAATATACTTTGTATCAGAGCAAAACAAAAAAAAATCCAGTTTATTGAACATAGTTTCACTTGCAATATACATATATTATTTAGCTAGATTAAAATAAATTAGGTATGGTGAAAACAGGAGTCTCTTTTGTCTACGAAGATATTTTTAAGATGTTCGTTCTAATCGTTCATCTTCGACGAATTACTAAAAAAACTGATCTAGAATGAGTTAAAACTACTTATTTCATTATTTGTATAGATACGTAAATAAAATGAGTTGCTATTTTAATAATCTATATAAGCTTTCTCAAGTTGAAGTCTTTGTTCAATATTTTCCATCAAATCAAATAAAATAAAATATTTTTGAATATCGGAATCATTGAATAGTTCATTGTCATGTTATTAATCCCTTTGTAATTGTTAAAGCTATTTTTATTTTAGAAAAAAAGATCTTCCTCGAATAAGTATCTTATCCTAATAAACATCTTCTAGTCATTTTGATAATTTCGTCATTGTTTTTTTAGCATGAATAAGTCTGATGTCTTATCTATAAATAAAACTATACATAAAATGTATCAAACTCATTATTTCTACACAATTTCGACATAAAAATTTTAAAAAATATTCTTATTTGATCTTTTTCTTTTTCTTTTTGTAAGTTTGCTATAGTGACATTTTCGAATCTAAGTAATGGAATAATTACAATTGAATTAAAATTAAAGTTTCTCTATATAAATGCTTATTATTTTATAATCTGACTTGAATTGACTGGTGTATTCTGTGATCTTTATGATCTATAACGTTTGTAAATAGTAAAATGATAGAATATCCATATAGAATTAGTAGACGATTACATCTTATATATAATTTTAGTATATTTCTTTACTATATTAGCTTGTTTATTGTTGTGTATGGAGTCATAGATAATCAGCATAAGACAAGGTGCAGCACAAATAACAAAAACATTTTATCGAATAGGGCATGAGACGATTGAATGGCCAGTTCAATGTCGAACTTCTCACCTCTTATCTTCTACATGAATATGTCAGTTCTATCAGTCAATTTAATTATATAAACAATTATTTTCTTTCGATAAGTTATTAATTCTATTAAATCTTGATTAGTTGATTTAATAATAAGGCTAATCATTAAAATCGAACCGATCAATTTATTTAAATAAATTATTTATTTTTTCGAAAAAGATTTTTTAAAACAGTCTAACAAGCTTTTTTTATTCTGTATCGATTAATAAAATATTTTTCTCAATATATTCTTCCAACATTTATGTAACAGATATACTTTAAAGGTTAACCGATGTGTCCTACTATTTCAAATCCTACAACAATTTCATTATTAGTTGATAGGAATTTATGGTAAAAACATTTGTTGGAAAGGTTTTTGTAAAAATACTATACAAAATTCTAATTCTGACTGCAAACTAAAAATGAATACAGAGAAAAAGTTAAAACGTTTTCCCTAATCGTCTAAAAAAATCATTTTTAAGAAGTGAAATGTTGAATTTAGTTCGAAGAATAAGTGACCAGTTATTTTCAGAACAATCGAAACATTGATATCAAAGTTGATTATATTCTTATTTAATACAATCGTTATATATGTTATAATTAACATCAGAATTAAAATCGAGTTTTAAAATTAGCTATAATTACATTCGATAAAAATAACATACTATTTAATAAGGTTATTCCTGTTTCATATCATTTTTTTTTGTTCCTAGAAATGATCAATTTAATTCATTTTCCTCTAAAAAAATATCGACATTTGATAATATTCTGTGGTTGGATATTCTTTGTTATCCACTGTTTCAAAAGAGTTTTATTTATCAGAAATTTAATACTTTTTTTATACATGATTGACTGATGATGTTGATATAATCCCTTGTATTTTATTTTCTAGTATTATTCCTTTAATTGTTTGATTATTTTGATATAATTATGTCAGAAAAGATGATTCTGACAGAAGTACACATTCACTTATCTTTCTTTGTTTTTATTTTTCTATCGTTATAATTATTTATTTTCGAGATTGAAATCTTTAGACGCTCTATAACTATTCTGGAATTCTTCGTTCTGTCTACCATTGTCGAAAGTCTATTAGATTCAATTGAGTAGTTCATTTGACGTTTTTCTCAAAACTAATCTTTTTCTACTTGTGCGTTCGAGATTTCACAGCCATTAAGAGAAAATTAAATGAATCTTTTCCCGATAGGTATATTCCTATTTTTTCCAGATTTTTGAGAAACATTAATTTCAAAAATTGTTAAAAAGAGTTTGGCAAATTGATCTTCGTTTAATTGTGGCGAAAAGTATTATCTAACCTAAATCTTGCCTTGCCTACTGAGACAAAGTTGATAGAATCTGTCGAAATAGATACATTTAGCATTTTTAACATTGATATGAACTAGAGATATTTATTTCAATTGAATATAAATTCAACAAAATCTTTTTAAATTTTTTCTTTTCTAAATTATTCGTTTTAAAATGTAAGTCAATCAAATAGATAATATGATTTATTATTCAATTAAATAGAATTTAAAATAAGAAGTTTTATCAAAATGATTAATAGAAATAATTAAAAATCAATATAGAAAATAATTCCAACAACAAATATCCAAAGATCTTATTAAAGAATTATCTAAAAAACGTTTTTTATTGAATTAATATTCTGTGATTTAGGATAATTTAATATTGAAGAATAAAATATTTAATCGATAAATTAAATTGTTAAGAAGAAATGAAGAAAGAAAATAGAATAAAATAAATATATTTGTCATAAAGAATTAGGAGAAATTTCTCATTGAACAAATATATATGATGATCTATTTAAAACTAGTCAAACAAATAATCTTATACTAGAACAAGAATAATTTACTTTCTTCTTTCTTATATAATTAATTAATAATTAAAAAAAAACAATAAGAAAATATTTGTTTCTTATTTGAAAACAAATTAAATTTAATAATTATATTTAATATAATTGAGATAAATCATATAAATATTGAATAAAATCGAATTCGATATAATAATTATATTATCAACAAAGAAAAACATTATTTATAAACTCTTATTATTGATTGAGACCTTTTTAGATTTTATTTTCTATTTATTTATTTATTTGTTTTTATTTGATTTAAAATTAACAAAAAAGTTAAAATAGAATATAATAGATATTATCAATCTAAAGAAATAGTTAACTATCTTATTTCAATTGTTTGACATATTTACATAGTTATTTACAATTATTTTCTTTTTTTTTCTTACTTAAATTATGAAAAAAAAAAAAATCTTAACTAAATAATTAACTCGATTAATTTTTTTATATATAAATTTTATTTATTTATTTATTTTTTTGTATTTATTTTAATTAATTATAATCTAATCATAAATTACAATTGAAAGATAATAATTTATCTTATTTACAATATAATAGAAGAAAATTATTAAACTTATCTTTAGACAATTGAAAACAAATAAAATAATTTAGTTTTTTATAAATAAACATTTTAAATAACAACTTTAAAATGGTCGTTAGAAAAACAAAAAATATTATCTTACACTATTTGAATATTAAAACAAAAAAAAAGCAAATATTAATTATAATATACTGATTGATTTATTCTCGTTGAATATTTTTATCTGTCAAGTAAACATTCAAATAAATATTTATCCAAATTAGAGAACCAAACAAGTCAATTTACTTCGAAATAATATCGGTTTTTTAAGAGAAATATTAATTTTGTTTTCTTTTTCAAATGCGACATTCTTTAACAATTTTCGAAGTATAAAAGGAAAATAGATTTCAATATCGAAAAAACTCACATTAGAATATAATTAATTACTAGCTAAAATAAATATATAATATATGTTTAATCGACACAATTAAGATATTCAATGTGACAATAAAAATCATATTTTATTCGATTTATTTATTTTAAATAGATATATATTGATTGTCTATTGATATTATTATGATCAATTTATTTAACTAAATTCTATTATTATATTAACTTATTGTTTATCTTAAAATCTCTAATGATTTCTATTTTTAACAATAAATATAAATATTGATCGTTTGTTTAAATAATCTTTCTTAATTCTCTATTAATATAAGAAAAAGAATTTTTTCTTTTTATTAAAATGATTATTTCATTTGAGATATTTATTTATTAGAAAATAAACCAAAGATTATATTTTCATATAATTATAATCAAATCTTTGATATTTTTATTTGTTTATTTAGAAGATGAACAATATTTGAAAATGTTTTTTTTTTGTTTTTTTGTTTCAATAATTCTATTAAATATTTAATTAAATAAAAGATCTTTGTTAAACAAATATAATAGAGTAGTTTTAGACAAAGAGATTTAATATTTATGTCCAATTCTTATAATAATCTTTAATTAATAAATTAATCTATATTTTAAAATCCAACTAGATTTAAATAAAGGCGACAAGTTTATCAACGATCGATACATAATTCTATCATTATCGTTTTATCAACATAAGTCAAATATATATATTAATTATTTGTAGATATTTAATTAATATTCGATTATCATTATTCAATTTAGAAAACATTACAGAATAAACAATAAAAAATATTTTTTAATATATTTAGTTGGAGATTTTTCAACTAAATATAAATTATAATAAAATTGAATGATAAATTAATATATTATTTAAGCTTGATTTCGAAATGTGTCTAAAGAGAAAAAAATCTAGAGATAATAATTATTTAGAAATTCATTTCATTCGTATAATAATACTCAAACTCTTTTGTTGATCTTAATTGAATTAAATTAAGAAGAAAAAAATTTAAAAAAAATAGTTCGACATCATTTGTTGCCTTTTGTGTCAATTTGTCTATTCAATCCTAAGATAATATTGATGATAATAGCAATGAAAATCTTCTTCTTATATTTATTTTTGTATCTTTCTCAATATATTTAACTTAAACATGACACTATAATTAATTTGTTTATATTATATATGTATACATTAAATTAGTTAATTAAATCAATATTATTATTTAAAGAAAAAAACACACTAGAACAAATCTGAACATATTATTATGTGTATTTTGATTAAAATAATAAAATAATAAGAATTGAAAGATTTGAATTCGATGATTAACTATTCTGATCTTATTTAAGATAGATAAATTT
Organism: Rotaria sp. Silwood1; assembly: GCA_905250075.1. Lineage (NCBI taxonomy): Eukaryota > Metazoa > Rotifera > Eurotatoria > Philodinida > Philodinidae > Rotaria > Rotaria sp. Silwood1. The sequence continues at coordinate 393,240 of CAJNOP010000110.1, forward strand.
CAATTTACTTTATTTTTGTTTTTACATTAAAAAGTAAATGTGATTTGTATCAAAACAACGATAGATGACATTATTGTTTATTCTCATTTATTATTTAAAGAAAACATATATATTTTTTGTTGTTTAATAGTGACATTCCGATATTGGACAATTGATTATAACCATCTATTATTTGCTCGGTTTGTTTCTATTAAAATAGTTTTCGATTTTTTTTGTTTTTATCTTCGATAAATATATGATAAAATCTAGTCATATTGACGTTAATAGATAATATCATTGACAAAATAAATAATATTAACAAATAAAATAAATTAATATCGAACTTATTAAAATAAATTATCTTTTATTATATATAGATAAACTAGCTTTTATTTTCAATCTAGTTATATCGTAAAAATAAATTCGAATAATATTTATTATCTATGTCGCAATTTTTCAATGATCATTTTCATTGAATAAAATAAACTTAATCATTTAAATAATAATATTATACAAAATAAAGAAAAAAAGTAGAATCATGCTTGAGGAAATTTAATTGATTATTTCGACAAATAAAATGTCATGTTTATTTCAATTATTATCGTTGAATAGTGATTATTAAATATTAGGAAAAAACAAATCTATTCCTGTAGATTTAAACATAGATTTGTCAATAAATATATTTTATTTATTGTTTTCATTTGTTTTTGAAATATATTTCATTAACAATTGGTATATATATTATTAAAATCTAGTGAGATTTTTCGAACAATGACAATGAAAAGAAATATATTTGTTAATTAAAGCGCTTGATCATGATTGATTATAATAAATCGATGTAGATATAATATTTGTTCAATGATTAAATTAGTAAAAAGAAAAATAAGTCAATGGATTTGTTTTAATTTGTTTTTTTTTCAAATGATGAACAACTTCGAAAATAAAATAAATATATTTAATCATTTATTAATAAAGACAAATGATTTTATGTTTCGATTTATTTAAGTTTATGATGATAACAACTTCTCTTTAATCTATTCAATAGAATTTCCTTAAAAGAATTTTCATTAAAATATATATTCAACAATTAAATCGATATCGATTAATAATATTATTTATAAGTGATTTTATTTGTTTGTTTTTTTATTCTCTTTTAAATAACAGAATATGTTAACAAATATCTAAGTTAAATATGATGTTTTATGATAAAAATAATCATTTAATATAAGTAAGAAAATAATTTTCGATTAACTTGATATAATAGAGGAATTATTGTTAAAGAGTGATTAATTCCAATAAAGATCTACCTTTTTACTATCGAATAAATAATCAATATCAAAATAAATTAAAATTAATCATAGTAGATATTATTTTGATTTATTTCTCATCATGTTTAACTCCGATGACATTTGAATTTTTCAATTGTAAAAAAGAAAAAGAAAATATTTTCTTCTACGAACATTGACATTCTTTTTTTTTTTCATACGAATAATATAATTACATGCTTCTATTAGGTATTACTAATGTGCTCACAATAAATTTTCTCTATTGTCAAGTAAGAAAATAATATATGAAATAATTATGCATTTTATAGTTTTCGGGCATGAATTTTACTATTTAAACAAAGTATTTCTCAAAGTTTGCTCGATTTCTATCAATGTTGTATCACTCATATAGTTTTTTTTGATTTGTTCTCACTATTATCCTAAATGGTAACTGAAAATTATTTTTGAAATACTTCACGAATTTTTTCTTACTTAATAATAGACAAAACCTTTTTAGTGAGCTCATTAATTATATCTAATAGAAGCATTTGATTATATTATTCATATGAAAAAAATATTTTGAATAAAGTTCTACCAGCAACCAAACAATCAGCCCATTTGGTTGAACCGGAGTGGAGATATTTGAATTTATTATCGTAGTGCTATTTATGGGCCATCCTGTATATGAACGTAGAGACCGGACAAAGCCGATTTATTATATTTATTTAGACATTCTTTAACATTTTCAGAATCTTTATTAGATGATTCGATTATTAATCACCTATAAAATTTGTGCTCAATAACAATTAGATTCTATCTGATCAATTTATCAAATATGGGAAAAACAGAAACTTATTTTCGTGAAGTTAAACAGCATGAAATGTAGTTATTCGCTTATTCAATCATCATCACAGGAAAGAGGAAAACTTTTAAGCTTAAAAATACACAAATATGGTCTAATGTAAAGATATGTAAATTACTTTACATATATCTTAATCACAAAATGAATAAATAACAAAAACTATATACGCTAACGAAATTAGTAGAAATTTATGTAAATATTTTTTTCTATTGAAACACATCTAAATCACAGCAATCAAACATAATGTAGAAATGTAAAAAAAAAGGGTCAATTAGTAAAAAAACTGTCATCATTTGAGATAAATGACTTGCATATAATCCATAAATTAATGTTTCTTTACATCGCATGAATCTAAAGAAAAGCTGGAAGAATTATTGAAATTCATCGTCCAAATATAAAGTCTTTCATTTTTTTAAATTCTTATTTGTAAGACAAATACTATTGTGCCGATATATGCGTCACGGCTCGCTGCTCTTCTTCTTTCCTCTT
>CAJNOP010000110.1:395844-437423 GCA_905250075.1 Rotaria sp. Silwood1
AGGGTGGCGGTAAGCTACTTCTCCAGTCTGTCATTACATCATCTTCTTCTATTTGTCGTTACAACTATTCTTTCAAAATTTCTCTATCTAAAAATTCCTTGTTAAATCTTATCTGATACCATTTATATTTTATCATTCACGACATATATTTTAAAATATTATTCGAGTTGCTTTTTACGACCTACTCGATTTTCATCAACATTTGAAATATTCAATGATAAACGACATAATACACAATTACTGTGATAATACTATTAGTAAATTAATCAAATTATAATCTAAATTAAACATAGGAACAAAGTTTTTGTTGTCTTCAATGAACATTTGGTTGTCTGTTCAAATTCAATTATTCTAATTATCATCAACTATTTCATCAAAAAAAAACGAATTTCATTGACTTTTATAAAATGAAATCCTGATGTTAAATCAACAACGACCTGATCTTCTCACAATTCTTTATTATTCTTATGAGCAATGACTATTTCTCTTGGACAGTATTGATAAAAATACATTCTTCTCTTTTCCTTAAAAATAAATTGTGTACGAGTCATACGAATCATTCTAGATCTATAAATAAATCATCAGTTCACATTCATTCTATCTGCATTAAAATAAACCAAATTTCAATGACAATAAAAATTCTATTTTTCTTATCATACATCAGTGAAAATGATATTTAATAAAAGATATTGATTATTTCATGCGATTGAATGTCTCATATTAACATGCTCTGTCACTTGATAAAATTCTATCCAAATGAAAGTATCTGGTATTCATGCACATTCCATAATTATCATGATTTTCCTTGAGATTTTCATATTTAGGTTTCTTTTAATTTTTTTTCACTTCGAATTTTTCCGAGATATATAGATAATTGTTTTGTTTTATTTCGAATAGATTTCGAATACTGGATTTCAGAAATATTGGGCTTTTTTTGTACCAAAAAAGTTTTTCGTTTCGTTAGTCTATGGACGAGTAAATCGACATTCATCGAACGTTACTTATTTTTGAACTGAGACTTGGAAAGAGTGTAAGTAATTGCATCTATCTTTATATTTCAATTTGTCACTGATAGATTCACTTATCGTAAGTCTTAAGATAATCAAGCTACTTAGATTTTAAATATTTAGTTCCTATTAAAATCAATATAAAAAAAATGTATAATCACCTGAATAAGATTATTTCAGAAATTATCGACCGAAAACCTCAGAATTAATCTATTCGACTTTAGTTTTATTCACATCATCGAATTGGAGTAAAAGACGCGAATCGAATGATTTATAGTAAATCTACTTTCAATGAGTTTTTAGAGCACAAACTCAAACTTTTAAGTCGCACAACATTTCGAATATAATTCATGTTTTTTTTTTCTGCCGAACTTTGACGCCGATGAAATTGATTTTTTTGCGATATATATATATATCTAGATAGATCATAGCAAGAGAAGAAAAGACTAAAACCGAAAAGTCGCGTAGACAATCAGTGAAAATAGATTCCTCTTCGAAAATTGCCGTTGCTTTTCAATTTCGAAGGATTAAATAATATTTCAATATATTTCCACAAGCATATCGAGCAAAACTTGATCTTGAATATCAATTATTGAAGACTTGAAAACTTCAGAGCCATATATTCAACTATAGAAGTATTCAATTTAATCAACCAGTTATTCAAGTATTATGTAGAAGTTAATGCAGTGCACATTAATTTGCAATAGTTGAGACAAACTTCAATAATTACAGTTTGAGTTTGACGTTAGTACATTTTTATATTTCTTTGTAAATTGGATGCAAACGGATGATTGGATTCTTTGCAAGACACCTGTATGTCAACAAATTTCTTCAATATACGTCTTATTGATAGAGAGCAATGCCAAAGCAGGCATATTGCCATTCATCGGTTCGTCAAGTGTTATTATGTGCGTATCGTATATGTATATTTTGTGCTGAAGTTGTAATTTTAACTGAAGATGAGTATGTGTATGACTATTCTGGAAGCAGAAGCAAGTTCGAAACGTAACTATTTTTACTTATTGTCTAAGTTCCGTTGAATTGCGGCTCGATTCTACTGAAAACTTATAGATTGAACATTTTCTTTCTTGTAGCACTTATTATAGCTGGATCAACTTTAACATTACTGTCAAAGTTCCACTAAGCAATTACGAAGTTTTACTTTTTGAAAATTTGAACAGCTCTCGAACATCGCACCTAGGAAGCAAAATATCCAAACTAATTTCATTTAAACAATTGTTAAGCATCGGGTTAGATTTGATACGATAAAAGGTTTTCAGAACATTTCTTACTAGTAGAGCATTTCTGAGGATACGTGAAAGTCTTTCGTTACTTTTCTCACGTTCATCATGAGGCATGGAAAAGAATCGAGTAAAGAATTTAAATCGCAATGAAGATTTTTTCAAAGATGTTCATCGATTAATACCCCTTCTGAGAGAACAGTTTATTAATGCAATCCTTCATGAAGATCATATGTGTGACTAAAATAAACTCAACTCTACATTGTGGAAGAGTTGTTCTCTAAGCGAAAGACTATCTGTGCTAAGAGTGAGATGTCATTATTATTAACAATAATTCCAATATTCAGTATGAGTGATCTGGTAACGAATTCCAACTGCCGAAATCCTGTGTTAAAGATTTAGACATTCGCGACAGGATCCAGTAAAAGTAATTTCACTTGAGTACAGAACACCGAGAACAAAAAACGTTAAAGTGATAAAGTACGGACAGTATTAAGCTTAGAGCTTCTCGTTGGAAAGGTTATTTCATTCAATATTTTACCTACGATATACATCTTTAAGATTCTGTCTGCCCCTAAACTTTCATTCTCAAAGTATCATAATTAGTGAGTTTATGTAATTGTAGCACTAATTTTAGCGTGTACTTACGTCATGAAACATTTGTCTAACTATAATCTCGTCTGTGATGTATTTCATGACCAGTGAGATTTGAGACTGAGAAAACTAGATTAAAATTCTCTTAGAAATTTCGCGAAAACAATTGACTTTTAGATCTCGATTTTGGTACCCATTTTTGTTGTGTCAGTCGGCATAGCATTTCTTATTACTCCGCTTCGTTATTAACGCAAGAATGCTTGAATATGGTTCTATAGTTCACCAAGTGGCGATCTGTACGAATGGCATGTTTGTCTTTTGTTAAAATTAATCTTCTTCCTGTTGTATGTGCAATCATCACGGAAACGACAAGAAGTCAGATTACAGACATGTTTGTACCTGTTCATTCATTATGCAAAGTTGACATACGCTCGGTAATGAGTATTGCTCTGGTACCAACAAACCAATTCTGGACGAAACGAGTTGATCGTCATCAGAGTCGTCGTACCATACTCAAATTTCTGCTATCCATTCGTTCGTCACCCGATAATAGTCAATTATTCGATTGGATCGATGAGTATGCACCATGATCGAGAATGAACTGAAATATCGTTGAAAAAAACTATATTCAATTGGAGAATACAATCGAACCGTATCAAGTCCATCACCACTCGAGCAACTTGGGTATCTATTGGGAAATGAAGATAAAACATGTGACGAAAATGGTAGACAGTCAATCTCGTCCATATATTGTTCTTTATCGTAGCAGCGGATTTCAACCGAATGAATGTAAAATCTATTGGAACTATCAGCAGATTCACGATATAATCAAAGATAACTCATACAATGCAGTCGCGGATATCGATGCAAGAAAAAGTTTACTTGAAATACCATTTCACAAACGAAATCATAGAGTCACATTTCATTTTCTCATATCAGGCATTCAAAATGCTGTATTTCAAGTTCCTGAAGGCAAATAAATAATTGTATTAGTTTTTGCTGATGAACGTATGCCAGGCGGTTATATTATAGAAGGTGCAAAGACACAAGAAGAAGTACGTATGAATGGTTTAAATGTATATATCTGCATTTCATTTTTCCTTTATTGGTTATTCTTTACAATTCAGATGGCTATCGGGCACTACTCACTCTTGCTGGACGATTTTAGTCTAGAAAGAATGTTGGTATGCCTCTTTGTTTATTAACGCTTCGCTCTTACGGTTAATCTTGTAAAATTAGTTCATGTTGAGTTTCTCATTTTAGTTATGTTGGAGATGTAGACCAAGCAAAGTAGTTTATTTTTGTTTCTCTGTTTTTGAAAAGGCTATGATGGATCTGGCTCAGGTGAAGGTCTCTATGAATCGCTATCAAAAACAGACGAACGTCAAATGCGTACTCACACACTAGAAAAATTTCGTGCTATCATTACCTCAGCGGTAGCAAATACAGAAAGAAGTGGCAAAAATACATATCTATTGTCGGGACCTATTGGAACAGGTGCATTAGGCAATAGCGAAGAGATGATTGCTCAACTTTTCAATGAAGTACTCATGGGTTCAATTGAAGTCATTCGATACGCATTTGAGCAAATCTGGTTCGTAACCATTGGCAATCTCGATATATTTCGACGAATTTTACAATAGTTTACACGATCTATGACACAAACACACCCACAGACTGCGAACGTTTTTTACTTGTTTTGCGAAAGAGTTGATGTCTATCAAACTTTAGGACGCACAAAAACAGAAGCAGAAAGAAGAATTCATTGCTTCAATAGAAATAAAACACGAGCGGGTCCTAAGCAACGAATTAGTGAAATAATACGTTAAGTATATGTTGAATGATGTTTGACGCTACGGGTTGCATAAGGACGAATGGCTCGAGATCAACTAAAACAACTTCGAGTTTTTCTATATTTATACAGGCAGTAAACTGATCAAAAAATATACTTACAACATCAGACCTTGAGAAGTTGTGCTATTAAGTGACAATATCTTCATGATAGAGACAGATAAACAATTCAATGGTCATCCTCTGTTTTAAAATTCTCTATTCGCCGTCTTTTAAGATGTTTACTCAATCGATCATCATCATTCATGGTTCTTCTAATCTCGAGTGGCATTTTTAACACAAATAGTTTTTCTTTGTGGTTACTGTCCTCTAAATTATATCTCAACGTTTTGTAATTCGTCTTTTTTGTTAATATTAGAATACGTTAAGACAGTCTACTATAGTATAAGAGAGACTCATATCGTTGTATCATATTCGATAGTTTAATGTCTTATGAGTATGTTTATTAATATTTTTTCTCTATATTTCCAAATATCATAATGATTTTAACTTCGCATGAAAATTTAGAGGATTCATTCTACAGAATAAAGTAGATAGCAGATTTTATTGGATGTCTATATCATTCTTGTTGTTTTTAAAAAAAAATAAGAAAAATCTATAGTTGCATAACATAAATCATACGAATTGGACGACTACGAACAGAACTTTTCTAGGAAAATATGCAAACAAAATAAGTTTCGATACTTGACAACAATAGCTACATCGAATTCGTTTTTTGTAACGATATCATGAAATATCATGTGCCTATTCCCATTACTTTGTTAGACATTCAATTCAGAAAAAAATCAATCATATCACTTGTCATTGCACTTTGGTTTTTCAACAATCATTCAGAGACGACTTTTTTCACGAAATCAATAAGAAATAGGGTGAAGGAACTCTATTATAATCGAATATCATTTCTTTCACTATCTCTGCTTTCTAAGATCAACCTATTCAGAATTATTGGTGTCATATTAAACAAACAACGTTTTTATAAAGCAATTATGTAGGGTAAGAGTTAGAGCATTTTTCAAAAGAACGCTAAAAATATAAAGATCTTAATTAAATATAATACAAATCCGCTTAGATTTAGAGCGATCTTGGCTTTTCTTATATATAGATGATTATAATCAATTGAGTTCTTTTTTATTTAAACTACTCTTTGCATAGAAGTGATCAAGGTGTGACTATACTCCAAAACAAAGGCCATATTTCTCGAATGTTGTAGAAATTTGATTTTCTTTCAATGCCAACAGTTGTTCAAATAGTAATTAGGATGAGAGTGCATGCATTTTCCGTAGTCATTGTCAACAGATACTGTATTCTCATTACATGACTTAATTAATTACACTTTATGTAATTCAAGAAGAAACTTTCGAAGCGAAAACTCAAATCTACGCTTATATCCAAGCAAAAAGTATCAACAAGATAGAAAAACTAAAAGTAAACTCTTCAAGAGGGTCTTCTACAATATCGAAAACTGTACACCATCAAAGTTATTTGCAACAATAGATTGTTTGTTAATATCATCTGTTCATCAATCTGTAACCAGACAAGTTGCTTCATTTTCATAGATATATTTACACAGATAAATATCATTAGGATCTAGATTGTACTTTTGACTGAAGCGTTTTTTTAAGAACAGTAATCGTACATAAGGAATAACAAACAAGAAACAATGACTTTTACACTCAGCAATCCATTTGAGCTTTTCCAATTTTGAACAAACATTGCAACATCTATATGACTAAAACTTCAATCGGACTATTTGTAGCGCAAGAGCAGCTATTGAAAATATCGATCTATTTGCTCAACAATATGCTATTTTAGACTCTATTAACTTGAGTCCTTATGGTGAGTTCGACCAGGAAAAAAATAAAAGTTTATCAAATACAAAATGTCTAGTTTTTTTGATAAGATTAAGGCTTTTGTGGCGGGTTAGTCTCAAGAAAATAAGGGTATGGGGTGTAGATGTAGTGTTTCTCGTCACCCATAGCCACACACTTCTATGAGCCCAATACAGAACTTTACTCATCATTTCAATTAGATTCTTCATTTCTGAAATAAAAAACTATACATTGCAGGCATTTAATTGTTAAATAAAGTGAATGTAGAGCAACTCATTGAAGAATGATACTGTTGGGAAGAATGTTTTAGTCACATAATGAAGGGTTTTATCAAATGAAGTTCATTAGACATCAGAGGATCTGATCTGCTGATTCGGTTCAAATGATAGTTGTGATCGTTCGAGCATTTTTTTTGAGTGCTCTCACGAGTCGAGCGTACTCATCTAATTGAAGAAGATCTTTCCCATTGTACCGAATCTGAATTCGAGTTTGCAATCTATCGTATTCCGAATCGATGCGCGCCGGTGAGATGATTATCATTTTAGCGTAAATGACAAGTTCCATTCCATCAACAAAGGCGAATGTATCTAATAGATAGTTAGATAAGTTGTTTTGTTCGAACCAACACTTCACTTGTTCATTTGACCACTGCTCAGGCGGAGATTTAAATGACGTCTCCGTGGTGTGTAGAATATATAGAGTCGTAAGAGAAGCGATCAGATTTGCCAATTGTTCACGTGTCAAGCCACAAGGTCGAAGATTTCGTTCGTATTCATCGGACTGAGCGTCTGTGTTCAATATTAGTTGCGCATAAACTAGTAAAGCACGGTCACACGATAGTTGTAGCACTGATGAGGGTAGACCAAGCCATTGTTGGACTTCTTCACTAGTCCATTGTTCAATTGGTTTTTTAGAAGTTGATATTGGTGACGAACCCGTGACGACTAAGAAAGCAGGAGCGAACAATGGAATAGGATCTGGCAATGGTGATGGAAGAACGGACACCATCGGAGGAGAACTCAAAACCGGTAAAACGGTATCATTACATTCAAGATTTGACTTTTGAGGAACTGTCGTTGCTGCAAAACGGTTTTTTATTTTCTCTTAAGAATTAATCAGTTTTACAAGAGCTTCCATTACTTCTTCATAGCTGTTCGTATCGTCGAAGCGTATCCAAGTTGCTGAACCTGCCAGAATTTCAAACAAATCATTAGGTTTGTACTCCAAACCCTGTTAAACAGTTATCATTCTTTTATTACGCTTCTTAGCGTGGATCATCTCTCGACGGGAATTTTTCGAGCTACAATAATTTGCTGTAACAATCATCACTATTACATCGCAATTGGTAATCGCTTCGGCGATTTCTTCCCAATCATCCTCGTATGATGGTTCCAACTTCGCGTAATCCACCCACAAATCTCCCTGTACTCGGTCTTTCAGAATGGTTACTAGTTTTCGACAAAATGAACTATCTTTATGTGAATATGAAACCATGACTTTCACACATTGCTATGGTCATGGACCTCGGGCTTACTGTTTACGAAAGATTATTGACCTAGATCAAGATTGAACAGGATTTCATTGACTGATCGTCTTATATTTGCGATATGTTCATCTCTTGAATCGATATTGGCAGCTTGCTGTACGAATCGAATGAATTCCACATTGGTTTTCAGTTTCATATGACAGTCTTCTTGAAAACTAATTGACCAGAAAATCGTGTACAGTAGCGAGAAAATGAGAACATTCAGATCGAACGATTCAGAATTGACGTCAGACATAATTAGTTGATTGAATTCGAGAAACTTCTGCACAAAAAACTGGAACATATGTTCTCGTGTCAACATGTACAACAGACACTCGTTATTCACGGCAAATTTTGCTAATGCGGTCCAAAATTCTGGCACATTGTATGAGCCATAGCGGAGAGAAGGTGACTGAAATGCTTTAATTGCTCGATCAAGAATATGATCGAGAGCATGTCTAATATCTGTTATGTCCTGACGTTTCAGTAATGCTGATTCTAGTAACGACGCATAGCTCATATAATAGAGTACGCGTAAATCTTCGTAATTCTCATCATTCGATAATGTTGGTTCAGATAGGTACTGTTCTTTCCATATTTTGAGAATTGAAATTGCTTCTAGTTGATTCAATGTTTTTGCGCCCGATTCATGACGAGCAAGATTGTGAATAAGATCAAGACTTTCACGCCATGCTTTGATGCTGATTATTGGTTCATTTGGTTCGACAGATAACCATTGTAGAACCACTTCGGAATAGTCAGTATCGACGAAAAATGGTACGAATGCAATAATGTCGATCACATGTTGAACCCAGGCGAAGATCACAATTTGATTATTACGCATGGGATTTTCCCGAAAATGACGATTTAAATAGATGAGAAATGCGCGTAGAAGGCTATCTGTTTCATTGTTCAATTGGAAAAATGACGGTGTCTTTTTACGTGTGACACTGATTGCATAGGATCTTTTTATTTTGTTCAACATCGCACGAATACTGATGGTGCAACATAGATAAAGGAAACGGTCATCAATAAGAGAGTACCCTGTCGAACTTCAAGTAAATGATTGATAATGAAATCGGCAGTTAAACAGTTGACTGATAAATCGAAGTAGCTATCATTAACGATTTGGTTTAGTTCCATTTCAATCTGAATTTGATAAAGAATGGTGTTGAGAAAATTAGTCAAAATTGATGTCGAGATTGACGGTACAAATCGCACAAGCAATTGCTGGAATAGATTGATTTGAAAAGGTTCCAGTTGTGCAATCAATTGACGCTTCTGATCGGCAGAGTACGATTCAGATATACTATTAATTTCTTTCAGGCAATTGCAAAGAGTCTCGAAGGCACTGTCAACATGTTCATCGAGGAAAAAATCAACATTCTGAACGAAAACGGTTTCTAACTTTCGGATCACACTTTTGATTGAATCATTGTTCATGTTGTTGATAGATGCGAAGGTGATCGCAATGGTGTCAGAACTAGATAGAAGATATGGTTTTATCTATTTTCTACATATCAAAATGAAATTATACCGAACTTCATCGATACAAGAGTATAGATCTAAATATCTATAATCTTTCTTCCGATTTCTGCATAAACAGATGATAATTGTAAATAGAACGCAGAATCTAAGCAATGTAAAATGGTGTCTGAAAATGTAGAAATATTTTCTTCAGAAATGAATATCCTACCCAATTATGTAATCGGAAACAATTTTGAATAAAATTTGACTTTAACTCTTTCCACAACAGCTACAGTTTTGTGACTTTTGTCACTAAATTCAACGCAGCATGCTTCACACAACTTACGCTATCAAACCACTGGCGCTGATGCTTTGGGGAATGTACTCTCTAGTCATTTAAAAACTAAACAAATCTGTTGACTTTTTATGAACACGAATAGATTACTGTGCCCATCGAATAGCTGCTTACATAGATATCAATGTGCAATGATACGTACACTGTCTCAATTGATTATATCTTGCTGAGAAGACTTCAAAATTATAGAGGAAACGAATGAAAAGATGACATTTCAAAAGGACTACAAAATGCTCTCAGACGACAGAAGCGCACCCCAGATACACGAGCCGAATGATAGATTTGCTAGACTAATGGTTTTAGGATGGTGATCTATTATATTCTATGCTACTTGCCTGGCAAAGTATCAAATTGGTGCTTCTGGTGCAGTTTTGGATGCTGATCTATGAATCTTGTATTATCTCTCCAATTTTAATGAAAGTAAACGAAAAACTAAAGTAATATAAGAAACTAATAAGAAAATGAATGCAAATACATTTTTTAAGATCACTTCCATTGCTGAACAATCAAGAACATGTTTGTTTTTGTTTTGAAAATTGGTTGCATTATGACTAGTTTTTTTAGTTCTTGCCCTTCAGGATGAAGATCTGAGAAATAGCCCAATATATGTTTTATAGAACGAGTTTTGCTTGACCTTTTCAAATATTTTCTAACATCATGTATCCAGATCTCTTAACCTAATGCCGAAAACAAAAAAAATTATATTTTTTTTTCTGAAAAGAAACTTTTCTCTACTTTGTTTAGTACAATTTGTAATAAATGCAAATTAATCAGTAGAAAATTAGAATGAATACGTTTCTGAACATGAACCTCTGCTTTCATGCTGTAAAATGGAAAATAAGATATAGAGAACAAGAATTGATACCTTAGAAATGTTCGTACGAATTCAAGCATGATTGTCAATTTTTCAAGATAGGATATTCCAGAGAGTTCGGAATTGAAGTTAAAAAATGATGCTCGTATTTATTTGAACACTGCTTGAATATCGATTTCGATTTCACGTACTGAACATTTTCAAGAATCTAGACTATCTGCTATCACTTTTCATCTTCATAATAAATTGTTCTTTCAATTCTCTACCGATTTTACTTATTATCGTAATTCTGCTTGTAGGTCAGAAGTATTACTACAAAATTAAGAAAAAAATTAAGTATTGCTGAAGACATGATGTATTAACAACGTTGAAAAGAAAGTTATAACGATCTTACTAAAATTTTCTTATAAATATATTGAAAATGAATTTGGTTTCATACAAAAGTAGCGTCAGAACTATTGGGAAATTACTTTTATGTATTGATTTACAAATGCAGAAGTCTCAGCGAAAGTCTGATTATATAATATGAATCTCGTTCTGGAATTCACATATATTTTTGGAAGAGAATAGTAAGTGAAAGATTTAATTTTGAGATTCGCAACTATTTGTTCGTCCAACTCTACCCGTTACAGATCTTAGCGGCTCAGACTAAATAATCTAAATTCACAACAGCTTTATTAAATGTTACGAGAATTCCACTCAAGATATAGAAATAGAAAAGGCATAGTTTTCTGACAATCGATCATGAATGGAAAATAAATATTGTATTTTACAGATTTTTCACTTTGTGAATTTGTCTTAGCAGAAATGTGAGTGCTACATTTCAGCTTTCAAGGAGCTCACTAAAAAAACCTTTTTTCATACTAAAAATGTCTCTTAGAGCAATCACTTTTAAATACAGAGTTTATCTATGAGAAACAGCATACATTGCAAAAACGAAAACAATGATAAATATTTCAAATAGTTACCAAAACAATTATATTTACTATCTGTTGTGACACTCAAAAAAATGTATCAATCGTTTTTATCATTCTACGATGGAGTTTTGCACGCTATCTATACTTTACGTGACTGACATATTCAAGGCAGCTGCCAGAGAAAAATGAATTTTAGGTAAGGTCCTATGTGACTAAATAGTGGTTCATAATCCGTTCAAAAATACCTTCAAAAAATCGAATAAATATTCTACTTTCGACGAGTGAAAAAATCCTCGATTATTATAAAATCGTTTGAGAATTGATAATTATTTGAAAACTTGTGAATATTCTCTAATTCGGTTTTGTGGAAAACAGAATTTATTTAGAATTTTCAGCGCAGTAATTCAAAAGGCGGATCAGTCATTTAAATAGTGTAGAGCTGTAAAGAATTGTTTCATTATCTCGTAGAACATCTCGTAAAAAAGTTAGAAATCAAATACACTTACCTATGCAAATGATAACATATGGTTCGAATTTTATTTTATGCGCATTCGTAACTGACTGTACTACGTACTTATCCGTAACGAAATCTCTTGTTTTTTTCAAAATGTGTCTCTCTTTTCATGAATGGATGGTGCGTGAAATCTTGATTAGGTAGACAATTCTTTCGTATCCATTAATCTATCATTATGCGTGTTCGCTTCTTTTACCATAGGTGTGGATGTGAGTGTTATGTTTATCAGCTAAAGAAAATACAGAGAATCTAATAAAGGTTTGTCAAAATCAATAATATCATTTATAAACATGTAATAAAAGCATGCTTACTAAGAGTGATTTTATTTAGAAAAAATAGAAAATACAGGTCCAAAAACATTGATACATTTGCACTATTTCTTGAGATTCATCACAATGTATTACTAGAAAATAACTTAGTAGTGAATTGAGTGGTAGAGCATATTTCTGCTAGTCGACAGAAATTCGGACGTGATTAAAATTGTTCAGATATTTTTTTGATTTCATACTTTGCTCCAAGAGTACTATTGATTTCTGATGGTCCTAGAGACCAAGGATAAATCACATTAATCTTTTGAGTTCAAATCGGATAAGAAACAACATGATGTCATCTTGAGAAAAATTGACAAAACCTTTAGAAATCTTATCAATCAACATTGACCAAGAATGTCACAAGAAAAAATATTTGATATTTCTGTTTGAAATCTACCAGAAAACTGAAGCGTAAATGAGACAAATGAAAAATTTGTGAATGCTCTGAGTGAACTTTCTCAAACCATTCATTTATTTAGTTTGATTCGATCGAATTATAATACTCACATGTTGAATTTTGTGCAACAACATCAAAAAACAATATTCAAGTGCAAGTTACGAAGAGCATCAGAGATTTTGTTTTTCCAGAAATTAACGACAGGAATAGAGATGCTTATTATGTCTTTGATTAGAAATCACAAGCACTGAAACCACTGCTCTGTAGACAATTTCAATCGTCTCACTCAAAATAACTTTAGATAAGTGACCGTTTCTTTGAAAAGATTGTTCTATCTAAGCTAATTTACTTCAACATATGTCATGTATGCTTGAGTCTTTCGATTTTTCTCATTTTTTTAGTTGGGTGTAATAATATTTCAAAAAGATTGCTCAATGTTCGAACATTTTAATATTTCGAAGTTTTTAAAAGTTTGTCTCAAAAGGATATAAATTGAGAGTTAATATTGATCGAAATAAAATGATCTTTCGATCTCGAACAATGAAATAATTGATACTTGAACATTCAACAGATGATTGGGAGAAATTTGAGATTCGATTTTTTCGTCTCACAGCTGGCATTCAATGTTTTCAAGAGTATTGATAACATTAGGTTGATCTTCCTTCTTTGAAAAAGTCGTTGAAGTGAAATAAGAATACTAACAGATCGAATTCGATCAGAATTCAATGGTCAGTTCAATCTTTTTACAGCCATTTTCAGCAAGTATCTGACGATTTATAACGATATTTTGTTATCAAACGTTGTTTAAAAAATAGTGAATCTGTCCCTAGTGAAGGTACTCATAGGCGAGTACTCAAAAAGTACTCACGCTAGAAAATGTCACGAGTACTCATGAGTACTCACGCATTTTGAGTACTCATCAGTAGTACTCCTGCTAGAATCTGAGTATCTGAGTACGACAATCGAGTACTCGCTGTGTAATATTGAGTGTTTTGTGAGTACTACTATCTAGTATCTGTGTGCTCTGCTGACCTATGTAAGATACTTATAAGCATATTTTTGGTTAGGACCGTTGTACTACATTAATTTTTATTTAATATTAAAATACTACCAACAAACAGAGGACATAATGAAAGGTTGAGAAAAATGATCAACATGAGAACGACAAATTTGATATCAGTTTCATATATTTTAACGTAAAGATTACAGACATAGAAATCTTTATTAGGAGCGAAGAAATTTAAATATTTTCTGTATTTACATACCATAAAAATACAATTTTATTTATTCTTTTCATTTTTCTTTCGAAAAAATAAATAAAAACGTACTTTCATTATATAAAATAAAGAAAAAAGAAATATTTAATTATCTTCTCTAACAATAAAAGTTTCTTTGTCTATATCCTAGAGAATGAGAGTACAATAAGACATAAATTAAGGACAGTAAAATACACTGAAGCAGAAAAATAATAAATTAATCAACGACGATGAGAAACGTGACAATAAATGAACGTACAGTATTGCTTATTACACTAGAAAACTAAACAGACATTTTTAAATCCATCGCTATTTACAATCATAAGGAAATTTACAAAAAAATAAATACAAAATAAAATTATTTGTCTATAGTTTATTAACACATCTTCTTATTTTAAAATCGCGATCGATTTGTAACACAATTTGCGAACTGCCTTGTGTTCCATCATATTCTACAATCAATCTAAAAAAATTGCATTTTAATGAAAGAATTTTGGCCTAAGCTTAGGAAATAAAATAAAAACGAATCTACATTAATATATTTAGAAAAAACTTAATCTTTCCGAAGAATTGAACAAATGAAAATGAAAAATCATTATTCTTTTCTATCTTAAAGACACCATTTGTTTTATCCGTACAAATGATTCATCCAAAAAAATAGAGTATAAAATAAATAATTTATTCAATTGATTTTCTCTATTTTTCATTTTATTACATTAGTTTTTTTTATTATATAGCTCCAATTTATTTTTGTATATGTTAATGCATAAGTGTTTTGCTAGATATTCTGC
Source organism: Rotaria sp. Silwood1 (assembly GCA_905250075.1). Taxonomy (NCBI): domain Eukaryota; kingdom Metazoa; phylum Rotifera; class Eurotatoria; order Philodinida; family Philodinidae; genus Rotaria; species Rotaria sp. Silwood1. The sequence goes on from CAJNOP010000110.1 coordinate 410,714, forward strand.
GAAACAACTAGCATGAGTACGACTTTGAGTACTCATCTGTCTGCTTATGAGTAAATTTTTAAAAATACACTCGTACGAGTACTCTTTAGAGTACACGGAGAGTAAAAATACACATAAAATTCCTCGAGTACTCGCATGAGTAATATGAGTACTCACGCTGGAAAGTCGTACTCGCTTGATGAGTATTTTCACTAGGGTTAGTGATAGTGAGAGGAAGAGGAGTTTCGAGTTTTAATTTGAAGATTCAAATGTTGATCTTCATTAATTAGCAACAATCAGATTCTTTTATATTCGACATATCACAACAACAAGACTATTATTAGGCGATGGTTTCATATGGAAAATGAGCAAAACGATAGTTTATCTCTTTCTGTTTCACGATCAAAGTTCTCTACATCAAATATAGATTTTCATTCGCATGCATTAATCCAATATGAATGAACAAGCTTTTGCGCCGTTCTGGCACTGTCATTACTAAATGCAAAATGGGTACAAGGTGTGGTTTGAGTATCGATATTAATCTCATAAAGACACATGTATACCCTTGATCTTATCTTGGAGTCAGCTGAATATTAAACAAGCGATAAATCCAGACAGTAGAATGGTAATAAAGGACGAGGATTTGATTTGTTGTTTATGAAACGTAAGATAAAAAGTAATAGATTACCATTAGATATTAGCAAAAAAAATCTGTGGAATAGTACAAATCATAGTGAGAACGGAACAAACCTACGGCAGCATCAGAAGAGAATTTTGAAAGTACATCGCATAACTGGCTTCTTTGAATGCATAAATCCTTCCTTTTTAATAAGAATGATTTTCAAAAGAAAAATACAACAGCGCGTACTCAACAATTCTATGATATATATTTATTAGTTCAACTTCAAATAAAAACCTAAAAATTTCTATTAAAGAATTCTAGGAAGTTAAGAGGCTTAATTCAATGCAAAATATCAGTTTAGTTCTCGATCACAGTGGGTTGATGTTGCAGCTATCAATCATATCTTGTTCAATCAGCTGCTGCAATCTGTAAGCATGATGCTTTCGGTACACCATTTTTATCAAGTAGCAGTGTTTCAATCTTGTCGCCGATACCTAGGCAGCGGTACAAGAGAATAATGAGTAGAATAACTTAATACAATTACGTACCCATTGAAGATACATCATTAATGACAAGTTTCTGATGTAGAGATGACGAAAAAGTAGTTTGATTCGACAATTTTTCAGCAACTGCAGCACCTAATGCTGAATAGACTTTTAATTCGCTGCCTGGCTGAAGTTGAAGTTCATCGGGTAGTGTATAGTGAAGTACCTCCTTGGAATCAACATGCCGTACCAACAGCCATCTCGAAATATTGATAACTTTATTCGCCGATTGATTCATCAAAGAAATATGTGTGCTATCGATAGGACATTCTTTTTCCAAAAGAAGAAAAAAGTATCAATCACACTCTCATCTTTTCTTCTTCAACTTGACGCTTACCGATATTGATCGATCCATAGCATTGATTTTGTACAATGAATTTTCTTTTTGTTGTAATTGAAATTACCGAAGAAGATGGTATTGCAATCTGGTTCACTATTAATTTTTTGCTCAATAGATGACGATAAATAATGATTTCACTTTCTAAGCAGATTTTTCTAGAAATATTTTCAAAAAAAAAGAAAATTGAGTTTTGTGTTTCAACCAGCAGCAAACTTTCTAACCTTCGTTGCATTTCTTCGACACTACTCACCATTGCTATCATACTTTCCTGTAAACCATTGAACTCATTCGACTGTGCTTCGAATCGTTCTTCATGTTGTATTTGAATGATTTCCAATTCGGATTCTAATTTAGCTTAAAGCAACGAAGACAAAAAGTTTTATTTAAAAAAAAAAACAATGGAAGCCAAGTTCTGATATTTTACTTACAGTAAATTGCTTCTGATTTTAGTAAAACTTCTTTTTCATAGGCAAGTTTCTTCTGCACTTCATCACATTGTCTCTGAAGTTTCTGTTGAATTTTTACATATTTTTCCTGCTCAACTTGTTGATATTGTGTTATTTGTTCTAATGCAACTTGTATTTCCTTGCTTTTCTTTTCATAGAAGCTGATTGTTTCTTGATGAATTGCTCCATATAATACTTCGAAATCATGACGTATTTTCTTAATAATTTGTTCCCATTCAAGCTTCCAGAATTCGGCGAAATCAGGTGTATCCACTGATATTAAATTGTAATTGCTAGAAGCAAAAGGAAAATGTTCTGTATGAAAAGAAGACAACAAGCAATCAATACTCACTTTATTATATACGAATGTAAAGTCTTGAAAAATTTGATTTGGGTCTTCATTATTTGTACTTTGATTTTCAATTCATGTATTTGTTTCTTCAACAGGGACCAGTCGTTGGTCAATCTCATATACTGTTGGAATGTATCTTTACATGTTGAACGAAAACTAGCAATTTTCTGTTCCATTTCTACATAGGATGTACGCAGATTGATAAGCGTTGATGCAGATTGATTCGATTCTTCTTCTAATTTCAATATGTAGTTACCAGTCGATTGCTTTTCAGCCTCAATCATTCCTTGATATAATTTAATTTGTAGTTGAAACAGTTCGAGTTCTGATTCATAGCCAACTGTATCGTAGTTAACTGTTATAATATCAGCCTGTATACGATTATATTCATCATTTTGTTTATTAAGGACACTAATACTGGACGATTGTTGTCGTAAATCAACTAGTTTTGTAACATGTTGTGAATTTTGTGATTCCAGTCGCTCGACATCATCAATCATGCAACGCAATAGTTCATTCAATTCAGTGAGTGCATGTTTTTCGTGTTGATACTTGGTATTCAAATCAGTTTTGAATTGTTGAATTTCATTGAACGTTGACGAAATATAATGAGCAACTTCATCAGAGTACTCTGCAAGAGGACGGTATGTACACATTGAATGAGGAATTTCCGGGTCACCTTCTTCACGAATAAAAAGTGGCTCCAAGGACATTGCTGTTCTAAAAATCAAGTAATAAAGAGAAAATACTAAAAAATGTCCTTGATTCGTCATAAGAGAGTAATTCAGATCGAAACACAACCATCGAACCGTAGCATTGATATAACTTGCTGTCACTCTCTAGTATATATATATATATCACTTGTTCAGTGCAACAAGGCTATATTCACGAAAGGAAGAAGACATTTCAAATGGATAGCTGTTCTTCTTCGCTGTCACTAAAGTGACAAAGAAAATGGTCAGATATCAATCCGGGCAGAAAAAATTTTCTGGCATTTTTCCGTAAGTTATTCTGAATTATATAACTGATGCTTTTGAATTTAGAGTATATTTTTTAATTGTGAGGAAACGTTATAAAAGAAACCTAATGTTAGAATATAGTTTTTGGAAATATCGCAGTAAGTGAATGCGTATTCTCAAGTCATTCCTGTTTTGGCATCTCAAGCGAAATAAATAAAGGAAAAGGGACATTATTACTCTTTGTTCGCTCCATTTTGTATCGACAAGCTCTCTAAGAAATATTTCTAAGAAAAATGGAGAGGTATTAGTGCCTATGTTGAAAAATATTTGATAAGAGAGAGCACATAAGAAAGAGAATTTTCAAAAGAATTATGACGGTGCTTTGACTATAGATACAAGGCTTTCTAGGTATGGAGGATTGAAAATAATATCAAAGTATGCACATACATAGTATTCTTTGTGGGTCACCCAATCATGCTGAGACCAATTGCAATGAATTAATCTTATGAGAGAAGTGTCGGAAAATATGAGATCACGTGTTTTTACGAACCGTTGTATCATGAATCAAGACCTACAGAACCATCGCATAGGATCGAGGCATCTATACTCCAAGAAAACTGTAATCAGGCAAGTATCCGTTTGTTTCTCACTTTTATCTGTTAACGACACTTACGAAGTCAAACATCACATACCCACATCCACACTTTCAAGAATATACTTTGTCTGAAACTTATCTCAAAGCTTAGATCACTAAAAGATAGCTTAACCAATCGTATTTAAAAATGCAAACAATAGACACTGCTTATTTCGTTAGCATGAAGGATTAAGGATACATTGGCTAGGCAAATTTTTCGGATTGATGTACGGAAAACATATGATGTTATATAGTTCGTACATGAGACAATTGACGATATTCCCTCTAATAGCTCAAACAGCACCATGTTTTATCCGAAACAAAGTAAAGCAAAAATCCATTCTGATCTGATTCAATAGCAAGGAAACATTCCGAGGTGTTATGCACCATTCCAAATCGAATACATACCCTTTTTAACCTAAGTTAAGTATAATGAGGGTGGACGTCTATTAAAAACACAACTTACAGTAGTAGCTAATAGTCTGAATTAAGTCATAAATTCATGAATGATTGAGATTTGCAAGACTAGACTCTTGGTGTCATGTATTCAGTTAAATTTCAACATTCCCTGATTATCTGCTTTTTTTTATCAAAGCATAACAATGTAAAAAGCAACCGATTCCAAGTCACAACTTATCTGAATATTAATTTGAATATAGTTCATGCACAGAAAGCCATAGCAAAAGTATGCTTCTTGAAAGTAAGACCATTTAAGTAGCGACCTGTATGACAAGAGTCTTTAACTAGATGATACTCATACAAAACCACAAAAAAATCATGGTACTGGCAGTAATACGCTGCTCGAATAGCCGAAAAGTTTTTATTGACGTACATTTGGAAACTTCAGATTACTTATTGCCGAAAGTCTAGTAAAAGTGTTATGACAAAACTTCTGCTGTCTTTCACGTTTTGATACTTACATTTATCTATTTGATTCGCACAAAGAGCACTATCGCCGTTAAAAAAAACCAAGAGTGATTTAATGTTTGCGTGTAAGCAATAACAACCTTCTCCTCATTCTGGTTGTGTCTTAATCTCTACTGTGCCCGTCAATGCTAAATTTCGGAGTCTAGTTATTATTTCTGTACAGAAGCACCAATCAAATTTTGTTATTGTATTACAGCTTACATGGTGAACACAAGGTTGATTTGCATCAAATATAAATGGCAGTTTTTTCAAGGTGAGTGGTTGCTCGACACTTCTATGACTTTTTCTTATTCGATCAACTTTCGAATGAAAAATTTAATTGATTGTCGTACTACTAACAAACTTCAAATGGTGGGTACTTTTTGCGTTTCAGGCATATTTGTATTTATAAAGGTATTCTACAAGTATCGGTGATTTATTTTGTCTACCTTGAAAATAATTCCTCTCGTTCGACGATGTCAATCACTAAAGACGTGCAGCAAACATTTCTCTGTAGTTCTTCATAATGGTAAGAGTTGCAAACATGCTTCAGAACTTGTGAATAGATGTTATTCTGTGATGAAAGAACATTAGTGGGATTGAACTTTCTGTAGACTATCATATTGAAAGTGCTGACTCGTCAACTGTCAGTGTGAGTGTGACTGCTAAAACGCATCTCACACAAACAGACGTGTCTGGAAAAAATCTGATTAAACTGAAGGAATGAAAGAAACTGAAGTTTGAATTACTCTGCCTCTTGCGTGCGACGCGCGTGAGATGCAATGAGGCAAGCACATATTTTTCTGAGAGAACTATACATCACTTATGTGAGCGTTATCTTGGCTTTCAAGGACGCACATCGACAGTCCTTGTAGGAAACAAATCCGATTAAAGTGAAGAAACAAAAGAAATTGAGTTTTAAATGATTTTATAGTTTCATCACGAAGAAGAAGCCACAAAGTCCGCACGTTGGCTGAATGTTGAATAACTTTGATTAGTTTGGAAGAGTTTGATAATTCGAGTTTGGGTGTTTCTCTCTATTGATGATTTCGAACTTCTCATCCAAAAAAAATTATAATTATTTTTTTTTAAATATTTGCTATAAATTCTCTAAAATCACGTTGTGAATCTATTTTTCTATATATTTGATCGTTTCTACATAATTAATTATGAATTTATACTCCTGATTAATCATATCTTAAAATGTCAACAATTTTTTGTAATTATCACTGGGAATAAATGGCAGGAAACAAACGAAATGTCAGAATTAGAGAGCATAAGTCTGAAGACACAATCAGCAATTCTTTTTATATCTTAGTTTAAACTTTCACTCACTATTTTCTTCGAAAACATAGGTTATAAAAATGGGAAATTGATCGGACAATTATGAATCTTTGTTTTGTAATTCATGCGTGCAATATTCAGACAGTTATACTTTCAATAGTTAAAAAATAGAGTTGACCATTAAAAGGCCTCCTTTAACTTCGCGAATGAAATCACGGATGGAAGAGCGTGACAAGTTCTATTTGGGATGAATATTGCATAGCATTTCTTTGCTGGAGCATCGAATACCCTTGATCGATAGTTTTTTCACTCGTGTAAGAAAAATTAAAAAAACATGGAACAATCAGCCAATTCTAATTTATTATTCCCTCATTGGTTTCTGAGGTTCTCAGAAATTTACTTGAAAAATAACGCTATCTGACAATAATAACTAACTTTAACAAACCACAAGTCTTCGATACACGCCTATGTAGATAACGAATACGAAAATGATATAGGCTGTTGAGACGATAGACACTGTTCTTTAACAGAAAGCTCAAATAGCATTTATATATTCATTCAAAAAACATTTTCCTTTATGCCTGAAAATTGAAAAGATTCTCTACGATTCCCAGAAATTAGCTAAAAATGGAAAAACAAACAGTTTCTATCTTTTGAGAAAGTTTCCTCCGTTCATTTCATGGTATAACAAAGCAATAGAATTTTTGGAATCTTTTAATTATCACAAATTAGCATTTTATTTATCTTATGTTATTTACTCAATAGTCTTATTTCGTCCAAACTATGTAAGTATGGCGTTACTATTGATAGAATACTGGTTTTTACTCCCATTACAGCGCTCTCTTACACAATGGTCAAATGAAAGTCAGCTTTTCCAATTTCGAGTAACAATCCATATACTCTATTGCTCTTGAGCAACTTAATGAAGAAAAATACTTTTTTTTATCGGGCCTTCAGTTTACTTAAAAATCTCGGTTGCAAAATAAAAACATTTTTCAGAAAACAGGAAAAAATGGATTGACAAATTAAATATATTCTGAGAGTAGAGCTTCTGTTCTACCTCTTTTCTATTGGAAAAAGTGATAATTCTTTCTGTAGTGAATATTGATTCAAAAAAAGGAGTCTTCAGGAAAGTGAGGTTACACACTTTTTGGCAGTTCCAAATAATCGGAAGAAACTGCATCGAATAAGGTGTCTTTCGGCAGATTTTGAACGAAAGTCATTTTCGTCTGCAACGACCACAAACTCTGTTGATCATGTTCGGTTGTGGTACTGTCATGATTGTTCATAACGTTTACTTGTCAAGACTTAAAAATCAAGTATTTTTAAGGCTACTATAGGTTCTAAAAACTACTTTGAAGCATATCTTAATCCTATCAAAGCAGTTTTTTGAGTTTATTGACCTGTTGTATGAAACTCTACAACAAGAAATCTTATGGGGATGGGTGTCAGTATTTTTCATTACGTTATTCATTAATCTGGTTAATAGAGGATATATATAATATGAGACTTTACAGAAGTAATCCAAATATCAGACTGGCTTTTTGATAACTGCAATAGCAGTCACTTTAAAGGTTTAGACGAATCAGGCAATTTTTTCGAATCCATACGACTGAGGAGAAAGGTTATCGGCTATGTCGAGTATCGTAGCTATACTAATTAATTTTTTTGAAAATTTGATTAGTGATGATGATAAAACTGATTATTGAACTATTTTGTTAAGTAGACTAGTATCTTTCTTCATATTTTTCATTCTATTCGAGCAGAAAGAGTGCATAAATTGTCGCAAGAGAATTTTTTTATTAGAAAACACCATATATTAGAAGGCTAGTGTATAATGTAAAAAGGAGTTTTGAAAAACTAGCTGATTCACCTGAACTTCCCAACATAGAACTTTCTGTTTAGATCTCATTTGATAGAAGACACTCTAGGTTATTAAACTACTATGGTAGTTTTCAGAAATTCAGCTTGGTTTTTCAAAGATTCTCAGAGAAAGCAGTGTTCCATTTTTTTCCCAAAAATAAGATGAGGTAAATACACATATATGATATACAAACACTCCAAGAATTCCCTACAACAAATAAAAGAGCATGTCAATCTTCAACGTCTATCTAATCGAGCACTTTACAAGTGGAACTTCAGAAGCTTTAGAATGACTTGATTAATGTGCTTACCTAGTAAGATTTTTATAAGGCTGTTTTCTAATCATACTTTAGCGAGTTTCATCTCATTATTTTCTCTGTAGGAAATACTAATTTATATATTCTGAAATTAGTTAGGTCGTAGGGACTCTTTTTACTTTTAATAAATGCACTTTGCAATAGCGCCAGAAGAAAAGCAGCAATATCACTGTGTGAATCCATATCAAATCAAACACTACGTCAGACATAGACACGATTGGAAGACTTTACTATTCAGAGATTACATGTATATATATGAACTCAATCGGCATACAAAAAGACACCTCATCATCATTACAACAGATATTTTGACTCGAGACAATGTTGTTGTCAACGCAGAATCTCACTCCCGATACACAGCCAGGAATTTTTTCCTCGAGCTCCGTTGTTGCACCAGAAAATTTACAATCTTCGAACAATCTCAAGGTAAAATTGATTTTGTTTGACGGATATTTTATTGATATTTTACAAAATTGAACTTCTCAATACAACACCAGAAACTTTTCTACGTCTGCTCAATTTGTTAATTAATTTTAATTCTATTCTAATTCATAATTTGCATTAACGTTTTTTTAGTCTGAAAATGTCTAGATCGAATCAATAAATGTTCTAAAATGCTATACAATTTCAACAGTACACTTAGAACAATCATTAAGATATGAGTGCTAAACGAATGCTTTTTCCGTTCACTGTGTAACTTCCAAAAGTTATATTTCGATCCGTCAGCTGATCGAAGTCAGGATAAACAAGAGACGCACTCATAATAGGATTCACTACTAGAAGAAATTTATCAATGCTTATCATCAAGATTTTAAAGAGCTTTGTTGATTGATCGTTTAATTATCTACATGATTCATTATCTAATATTCACTGTATTCGTGATTGTTTTGTTCATAATGAAAATTGCGACTATCTTTTGTTTCTATCCGTATTGTAATTATCTCGAAGATCTTTTAGCCAACAAAAAGATGTCTGAAACTGTCTGCTGAGAAATCGTTTGACTGCTAGTGATAGCGAAATACTACGAAGGTTGGCGCTAGACCTCGACAGGATATTGCCACATTTAAAACAAAATCCATAAATTATAAATCATATTCGGATTTGACACTGGACAAACGAAATATCATATAAAAATTTGAACAAAATTCACCTATAAAGCAATATTAATCCTTCGATTGACATTTCAATAAGCATAAGATGATGTCTCGTTCTCGAGGTTATCATGTCACAGAATAAAGACTTTTGATGCGCAAGTCCACATAGGAAAAAATCTCTCGAACGATAGTCTAAGACATATTCGATTATCTTACTTAGAGGTGGACATCATCACTATTTTGGTCAATGATTGTTGTGACAATCTCGACGAGCTTCGTTATGGGTGTCCATACTGGTGGACCGAATCTCTACAACGGCGTGAGTTGTTGTTTAAATTTATTTATAATTCTACTTGTGTACTATTAATGTTCTTAGTTCATTATTCCCTGGTTGCGAGGTTATCCATTTCCTTGTCAAAAGGACGGTAGTACAGCTAGATGGATAGCTCGAGTGTGGTGGAATTGCAATTACGTCAATATTTCATTGTATAATAAAACAGGTTACTATTATTTACCTGCTATGTCAATTGAATATCAATACACTCAAAATTTTGTCGATTCGCTTCACGGTATTATCTGGGTTATAGGAGCTGTAGTTGGTAGTTTTACTGCACAATTTTGGTACACATTTTTGACAAGGTTAGCACTGATTACGGCACAGTTGTTCAAAAAATTTGATGCGTTCATTTTTGTTTCTAGACGAAATACAATTTTTGTTAATATGCTCTTTCAAGTGATAGCATCAGTTCTGATGATTATTCCTCTTGAGATCTATCACGGTTACGATCAAGGTGAACCGAGTCCAACTTCAATTAGAAATGCTCTTCAAATGAAAGATGTGGCTATTACCCTTTTCTACATATCACGTTTTCTTTCTGGTTGGGCTGCAGGTAAAGTATAATGTCTTGTTGATGTACCATGATTCACTCAATCAAAATAGTGTACTTTCGAACAATATTCTAGGAATGAGCTGTGTGGCAACAACAATCTATCTAATTGAAATCAGTCCTCGAAAGATGCGTGGCAAAGTAGTAACATATCATCAATTATTTATTGTTATTGGCATTCTCGTCGGGCAGATTGTCAGCTTTCCTTGGCTACTTGGTCAACACAAGTGAGTTTTATGATATAAATATAAAAGAGTCTCTGCTTCGTATTTTAGTAAATGGCATTGGGGTATGGCATGGGTCGGTATCTTTCCATTGGTTGGATGTTTTCTGATTTGGAAGTTACCCGAAAGTCCACGATGGTTTGTGCAAGAGCGCATGCGAGCTGAAGCTCTGCAATCCTTACAAACTCTTCGTAAGACTAATGAAGTTCATGCCGAGCTCACCGAAATTGAACGAGAAGAAGCAACAGTAAATATGGAAGATCTCTCATTGATTCGATTATTCACTTCGTCTCGATTTCGTTGGCCACTATTAACCAGTGTGATTCTCAGCGCTGCTGCACAATTTTCGGGCATCAACTCAGTGAGTATTGTACACGATGAAAATTAACATTAGGTTAAAACATTATTGATTTTTAGGTATTCTTTTATTCCAATGGAACATTCTCAAGCATGGGTTTTGTCGAGGACAAAGTTTATTGGAGTACTTTGGCTACAGGTCTGTCAAATTTGGTTGCAACAATTGTTTTAATCAGATTAATTGAATCATATGGTCGACGTCCTCTAATTCTTTATCCACTCATATTAATTTTCATTATTATGATACTGCTTTGCGTTTTCATTCAAGTTAATCCTAGTATGTTTTCTCTTTTTCGAGTTTGATATTTGAACTCATTTTAACACGTTCAATTGTAGCGAGATTATCAGGCGGAACACTTTTTCTCATGTTATTCTTCATTGCTTTGTTTGCTATTGGTCTCGGTCCATTACCATACATATATCCAAATGAGGTGTTCACGATTGGAATGCGACCTATGGGTCAATCTGTTGCAATGCTTTCATTGTTTTTCTGCGATTTAGGTGAGTGAACTGTGATTTAAAGAAAAACTTACAAATGCTTGACTATCTAGTGGTGATCCTCTTATTTCCATTACTCGAATCTATCCTTGGTAGTTATGTATTTCTCTTCTTTTGTTTTTGCTGTCTAATGTCATTTATATTTCTTTGGCGAAAGGTAAACATCTTTATTTCTCATATTGAAACAAATGAATCAGATTGATTTATTTCAGATGCCTGAAACGAAAAACAAAAAATTGTCGGAAATCCAAACATTTTGGGAATAGATTATATCATTTGGCTTCTCAGAACGATTTTGTTGGCAGTCATATCAAGCATTCGTTCATGAAATTTCAACTAATAAATTAATACATTCTAGTACAGAATATGATCGATATCAGAAAAATCAAAATATAAATAGGGGCTTGTTTCATCGCTAATAATGATTTGATAAAAGTGATGCTTGATGAAGGAAAGGAAAAAACACTTGTCTCAATCGAATACAGATGAAAGTCATATTAGAATTCATTGCATACGTTTATTTCTCTCTTTTTTCAAAAAATACTTCAAACAGACAACGAGTAGCAAAGTTACAATGACATCGTATACATGGTTTCTAGTTGCGTTTCTTCTTGTTTCATTAGAGTAAATAGCATTGTTCATACATTCAACTTTTCGTATTAGAAACATTACATATTTGGAAGATTGCCTAAACGACGCAAACTTGATAATGATAGTTGCAGACCACTCGCAGCTCAATGTTCTTATTGAAGAATGATAGAAAGTAAATTTTTTTGTTTAGTTACTTTGAGAAAAATAGACAATTTTCCAACATTTGAGTGCAGTAACGGCTCTTCTTCTCTCTTTTATAATACTAATGTTGTTGCAATATTTTACTTGTCTGAGCATAATCAACAACACAGGCAAACAACGGTTGATGCTGGTAGTTTATCCTCATACTCATGATGATTTTCATGACTAAATCGATCGAAAGTTTTCCAGTATTTTCATCCGAGACAATACACAAGTCTACAATGTGAATTTGGGAAAAATAATGGAAACCTTAATTCAATTCACAGTGCACGAGATTACACTAGCCCGCTATCTAATATGAGTATCTCTCTTATCAATATATCTGCAGCATTTGTTTCGTCAAGAAAAAAATCGACAGGCATCTCAGGATAAGCTGTAAAACACATTCTCGGTTAAGTTTGTTTTCTATTCAACTAAGTTACTGCTGTTATCATGGCATCATCTTTCCTCTCTCTCTGTCTTTTGTTCTCTCCTGTATTAACGATACAACTCGCTTAGTTGTTGGGCAAATACGTGTTTTAAGCACATTATAAAATGTTACCGATTTTGCAACGATCACTTTCAAAGATACGAAGGCAATATCTTTTGAATAGAACATATAAAATCTTTATATTGTGGAATACTTCTAAATTTCGGTTTTGGTGTCGTGTCTTGGCTGTTCGATTGCAAGCTGGAGTAGTATCATACGTTGCTCGATAGAAAACGAAGATATAAATAACAAATATGAACGTAGTCAGTATACCATTGGTAACGGATGTCTAATCAGCTGTTTTACAACATTTTTTATGCTTTTATTTGAAAAACTCCATTTCTGGTAACAGTTTCAGAGAAACTTACAAACTATCTTACCCTATTTTGATCCTACTGTAAAGCCAATAAACAATCGAGGTCAAATTCTTTCCCATAAAAAGATTCATCAACTTAAACATTATCGATTCCGGAAAATTACAAATTGCTAGCTTGTTCCGTTGTGTAATAATTTCTATTTTATTGACGTTCATTACAGGATAGCACAACGTACGGTATAAATATCAAGGGCGTAGCTCATTTCTAAAAAAAAAGTAACTTAAACAATACGGTTAAATATCCCATCCTCTGTCAGTTATCTCCTGACCAAAACATAAAGAATTGAGCGCTATTTTTTTGTTACTACATATGACAACTAGAAGGCAAAACTTCTTTTGTAAAGATCAAAAGTCTAAATCGGTCCTGAAAAAGTAATTAAAACGACATAGCAAGATGTCCCATTCTCTAATTTGGTATGGAGGATTCGAAGAAGAACAGACCATTATGTAAGAAAACTTAAAAGCTAAGGTTTCTATGCAATTTAACGAGCTACCACACTACAAGTACTCTAATTTCAATTTTAATATAAACAGACAGATCAATCAAACTATCTGATAAGATGGAATAGTTCTATGATTGATGACACGTGACATTGTGTGAAGATGCATATGTAAAACCATTACTTGTTTCATTAATACTTGACGATGAATAATTTTTCTGAGAGTGAAATAAAAGAAAAGGAATGACACTGTTTTAAATTATTTCGTCAAATTCAGAATAGTTGCCACTTTTAAAGCCAGGTTCAAAGATCTTATCAGACTAATCGGTAACTTATATTTTGTTTTAAGCAAATACATATTATGTTTTTTTTCATAGTCATTAATCTGGGCGCGCTAAAAACACGATGTCTTATATGTGACAGACTAATCACATACGGTGATCCAAAAATTCTCGAAACATCTTTGATTTTATTAAATAAATGAGATTGTCAAATAACTTATGAAATGGAAAATATAAAATAGAGCCAAGCTTCTTGGTTATTGCATGTTTTAAAGATTTGAAATACAAATTAATAACCTCATACATCCATTCTATATCATTTTCTCACGTCAAGAAATTCTCATTCTCATTATTAATCGCTCATCCTCAGACCATCAGTGTCTGGATTTTCACTCGCTCACTCATCATCATACTATCATTTTTCTTGATTGCCACTTGCTTATTTTCACCTATTTTGTTTTCTTCTTTTTCAGCCACTTCCGTTCACTCATCCAATATTTTCCTCCCTCTCAATCAGACAGTAATTTTGATTTCAAATCTTTCAAACAAGCTGTAGCCAAGAAAAATTTGATAATTTTCTTATAAATAGCCGAAATTGATTCATCAATTTATTATTCTCTTTCCCTAGTTTTAATTCACATGTATTAAAAAAGTTCAAGACATAGACTTGTATAAACAATAAAAGTCTATTACCTAGTAGGTATACTAGGATGCTAGTAATTGTATTAAGACTTTTAAAGATGTTAAAAATTCATTAAAAAAGGATAAGCAGATACGAGAAAGTCCTTGTTTATATTCCAACCGAACAAATACATCTAACTGTATATGAAATACATCAACTTTATATATCAGCGAGGTGACTTCGTACATCATACGCTATTTGAGAGATTTCTATTATAATCTCTGCTTTTTTATTATAGGATTATGCAAAAATATCAAAGAGTATTGTATACCTCAAAGTTTACTGATGAACCGGAGACAACACTTGGCATTGTACATTATAACAAGCGCAGACAGTATGGGACAAAACTTACTAATAACCTACTAAATACAACAATGGAACTATTTCAGCCAAAAATACAAAAGTTTCTTCTCCCAAAGCAATCAGCTGTTTGCTTATCGACATCTCCTGTATTTTCGTCGCTTTCTTCCACGCTTACTTGTTTACCAACAGATGCGTATCTTGTTCGTTCTTGTTTTCAGCCGGACATGCATAAGCGTACTGGTGAAATATTATTAGAGCGAGAACAGCGATTGCTTGAACTATGCTCCGAAATACACCCACCGCCATCAACCAGTTATGTTACTTCAAGGCCCATTGTCCACCTGATGAAGAGACATATATCTCCAAGTGACAATCTTAAACGAGTATTAATGGACGAGATGAAATCTTGCTTTACTGCTATTGACTCTGCACGACAAGCAACAGATGATTTCTTGCAATTCCAAGGTAAGAATGAATTATTGATAATTAGTTCATGCAAAACGTTCAAACAATTTTTCCAAAAATTCGGGATATAAATCATATTTAATATGTGTTTCTATTGAAAAAACCGTTTGAGCAATTCACTACAATACATGAGATTAAGTTTGATGCTTCTCCGATTTAAAATTTATTAGAGAATGACGTCATTTCCATCAGGTTAAAGCTAAATTTTGCTTAAGTTTTGATTTTTACGTTTTTTCCACAACGACTCTATTGATTATATTCAATTATTGAATTTTAATTGTCTATAGTCAATATATGTTCGTTGATCAAAAAAATTAATCCTGATCTGACGTCGCGATAATTTTTCATCATATGCTAGACATAAATACTCTTATGAGTTTTGAGTGTCATCTGTTCATTATACTAAACTTTGGTCAGAAAGTGTTTACTAGTTCATGATTAGCATTCATCAACACGCTACGGAATGTTAGTAAAATATCAGAACACTCATGTTAAATGAATCCTATTTGGCTACCATACTTCTAGTATAAATATTTTTTCTAAGCCTATATCTCTCGGCGTCAGTTAAAATAGATTATATTTATAGCAACTATCAGCTTCGTTCATCAGCCTCTAGGACTTGTTTTTTAACAGATTATCTTGAAATTTTATCCCGAGTTTTCCGTCTTGGTTTTAATCGTTCCACTTGAAACGGAAAGATTGAGAATTCCCTCGTATGATAATGACATATCCGTGTTCGATTAGAATATGTTGTGTATATCAGAATATATAACTGCACAGTTCGAGTAAATTTGATAGATCTTAAAAAAATAAGTCGAAACGTTGTCTTCTAATCAATTATTATAAAAAGATATATCAAATATTTTAATGTATAAGTTTTTTCAATTGCAAGAGCTTTTTTAATAAAAACTGATAAATGAATGTTTCTCATAATAGAATTCTACCACAACTGTGATGTGCCACTGCAACATCTTTTTCAATTGTATTCCACGGCATACTGTTTGAAACCCACAATTTCAGCACCGATATTAGCATACCTTGGATCGATGTCGTCAATATTGTTGATACTTCAGAAGCAACCATCATGCATAAATTATTGCTCAAAGAAATAACTGAATTAACTGCAGACATTAAATATAAGGTTGATTTAGAAGCATCGATCGCTTTACCAGAAAAATCAATACACCAACTTATAAGAATTTTTATTTAACTATTTCTATGTAATATCAGAGTAGAATCGGCAGAAAAAATACATTTGATTGGCATATGTCGAAGTACATACACTGTTCACTAAATAATTTCTCTTCGTCGTAGTATTTGTTGTATTTCATCGATTATGAAAAAATAGCACCAATTTTTCAACATGTGAATGAAGAATATATAAAACGATCACTGTCAAACGGTTGCTATCGTAAAAAAGAACAATGATGCAGAAATCTGGAACGACGCAGAAAGACACGTATCACATTAGAAAGAATATTGCAACAGTTAGTCCTAGTAGGGGTAACGCTTTCTCTAGAATTTTGATGAAGACATCACAATCAATAATTTCCTATATTGCATGCTGAAAGTGCAAATATATAGTAAGTGAATTTAAACGAACTATGACCATAAATATAATTTTTTTTATAGCCTCAACTTACTTAAATGAAATAAGATGCGTCTGGATGAAAAGAAAGCCTTTTGTGAGCTTAGAACATTAATTGATAAAGTTTATGTGTATTAATGTTACTTATATTTTGTATCAGTGCAATTGTAAGAACAAGAATTTATTTGTTACAAATCAGAAAAGAATAATTTCTTTGTGACAACAAGATTGTGGCATTAAAGAACGGAAAAGTTCATTATTAAAATCATCAAAATCGAAGACATGTGGAATGAAAGACGATTTATTCAACTCAATCATCGTTTTTCCAGATTGATCTCTCTAGCCGATACAAGTTTTTAAAGAACTACATCTATTATTATATCTCAATCATCAGGTTACTAAAAAAGACAAAAACTATATAATTGAGAAAGTTGTCACATTTTTCTCCTCTGTTTTTCAGAATCTACAAAACAAACTGATAGTACTGGTAACTCAACATTACCATCGGTTGGACACAAGGCAGAAATCAGTATTATATAATTTAATTTTCTTTTGCGACTAAAAGTGACATATATTTGTTTGAATAGACCATAAAAAGAAACGATCTACAACCGATAAATCGGAATATGCTAACAAGGAGACGATGACAAACAAGTCGTCCAACCAACCTGCCACAACTACAGCATTTGATGCCGCAATGTTTGCTGAAAACGAAGTAGTCAAGACGGCTGACATTATCAAAAGTACCGAAGCAAATGTTGAAATCAGAGTTGAGATAACGAACGAAGGGCTTTTAGAATTGGCTCTGATGCTCGAATCAAAAATGTAACAATATATATTGCGTAGCTGATGGACACAAATGGTACAAATATATTATCTTATATATTAATCTTAAATTGTACTGTTTTCGCTTTTCATCATGCGTTAGCTTTACCATTATTCAAGTAGTTTCATGTTCTCTTATTAAGTAGTCTGTTTTTATTTTCAAATAGTTTAGCATTGTTTAAAACATTCATCTATGCGAAAAATATATTAATTCTAATTAAATTATGATTTGCCCAAATGGTATACAAAAGTTTATAAAGAGATAGTCGATTCTTAAAGAAAAAGTCAGTTTTTAGTCGTCTTTTCAGATTTTAGAACTTTGCTGTAATATATTGGCACTAAATGCTATATTATCCATCAAATTTTATTAATGAAGATGCAAATCTTCAGTTACAATTGATCTATGTCTTTAGAGGGATGAAGCATAACATTGAATGGCACAGCTTGTAAAATGTCATTATTATACACGTGAAAAATGGTAACAGACACATTATATGACCGTATATAAATGATGTTTAGGAAAAGTTCCACTTTTTTTAGACGTGATGCATTATTTTATGGGAAATACGAATATACTAGCCAGAGCAGCATACTATGATTATATCCGATTACTTCCTGATAGCATATTTCATTATTAATTTTGGCTTTGTTATCGGCGTCTGAATGTTAGGCATACATGAATCACAAACAACTAAATATAGGAGCAAACATATTGTTGACTTAAACAAATTATTTTCCATACCTATTCTAGCGCTATTACCTGCTCGACAGGAAACTGAGTCAATGGATAATGAAACTAATATCTCACTGAACTCTTATCATCAGAATAGAAAAGTGTAATTGACAAGTTCAACGTTAACTCAATGAAAATAGAGCAGTATGTTTTATGTTTTGAATATTACTGAATACCGGATATTTTTTGCTCAATGTTATTGCAAATAGTAAAAATGGGATTAAGTTTATGTAAGAAATCGGCATCAACAATCCTCGATTAGAAAATATCAAATATGTGTAGATATAGACATGATCTATGCCACGATATCAATTTTAAAAGGCTGAAGTTATAAACTTGCACTAGTCATTGAAAAAATTTATTTTTATCTGTTTTTTTATTCATATACGTGTCACATTTAATGTAGACCGAATCTAACAATAAATTTTCGTTTTCAATCTTTTGTTCAAGGATCTTATAGTATCTCAAAACAATGATTCTGTTCAAGGCAAACTATTTCTACCAAAGTTCATACACTGGTTAATAGATATGTCTTTGAAAAATGATGAGTCTAGACTGGGTTATCCTTTTTTCTCAATATCTCCAACTGATTAAATGGTACGACAACCTTGAAATTAAAGATAATTGGCTTCTTCAGCAGACTGTTGCAGATGAATGGCTAGCAGTTAGCTTTACGATAAAAGACTAGAATGACATAATTCTGCTAGAAAACTTTGATATTTGTAGTATATTTACAGTGAGCTCTTATTTGTTTTTAGTTCAATGTCAGCTGATAAAAGAACTGTCGAGATTGTCAATGAAATCCTAGTAATGGTAAATATATTACTTCAATTATCTGTGAGCATTGGTCGTATATGTATTAGAAGACGATCACTACTGCACCAACGCAGCATTCATCGGCCGACGACATTGAAAAAAATCATATAAACAGAATTGATAAACTGGAAACACTTGGTATGCTACATCTAGCTGATCAAAAATCACCGATTCCATCATGTAAATCCTGGAGGAAAAATCATGAGAAAAACAAAATGTTTCTGTTCAAAATGATGGTAATCATTCTGTATAAGCCATTCTCAACATGCGCCAATAGAGACTGATTAATCTATACATTTGTTAGGTTTTTTTTCAATATCAATTTAAGAATCACTTGGTTCTTTTGTGTCTGCAAAATGTGCATTCAGTAGATATATATATCATTTATTAATTTGTAGATTTTGTGGAACTCACGTATATTTTCGAAGAAAATAGTGAATGTAAGTTTTAAGTTCAAGTTTTTGCGGCTCTCCCTCCCCTCCCCGTTACAGATCTCAACAACCGCACTCAAAAGGCTTCAAATTTATTTAACAATAAGAAAAACGAGTTGAACGAGATGAAGAACATGATTCGACTGCTATACAATATTTTAATACTTTCATAATTATTTGAAACAGCTTTTATATATTTGTTAGAGTTCTCAATAGTGTAATTGTTGACTTTTTTTTAGGATTTAAACTTGTATGTTAAAAATCAAGGATGAAGAGTAGTAATATATACTGATCTGTCATAGCACTCATATAATCAACATGAGAAGCATGATTTGATCTTCTTATCAGTTTGAAAAGTAAACAAAATCACGTGGGATATCTTAGGTCAGGATCCGAGTATATCCTGGAAATATTCGCCATCAGACTGGCTCCAAAAGAGATCTCATTGGCTCCAAGTAGAAGTTGACGAGTTCTATCGACTCCAATAATTACTTTCTCCAAAGCCCCCCCCCCCTCAAACCGGAGAAAAGCCCAAAGTACTGCAAAAAAATGCTAAAAAAACCCATAAAGTTTAGAAAGGTCTGTCGCGATTCGCTCCTGAGTGGCTCCAACAAAAACCAAATATACCAATCGATAGATCTCGATGAGCTCTATCAACTCCACACCCTATTATTTCAATTGGGCTCAACCATTAATTAGGAAGCCGCCACTAAGTTCTTTCATCTTCACCACTGTAGCGATTCGTCCATCAATTGGCTCCAACAAAACTAAGGATACCATCCGATAGTTCTCGACGAGCTCTATCCAATCCACATCTCATTCGTCAAATTCGAGAAAGTCATTATTGAGAAAATCGCTAATTACTTTTATAGCTGCTATATTCATATATACACACAGGACCATTTCTGAAAAACTTTTTCTCACTACTTCATGAGTCGGCTTCAACAAAACAAAGGACGGCTCCAAATAGATCTCGATCAGCCCTATCGATTCCATACATCACTTGTCAAATTCGGAGTAGTGTCACATATCCAAGATTTTGGAGATGCCACCACATCTCCCGTGGGAGATGCCGCGTCTCCAGCGGGAGACGCGACACCCACACTCGAGAGATGTGGTCATTCACCACTGGAGATGTAAGATCTCCTTTAGAGATGCGCATCCCCCACACCCACACCCACATCTCTCGCGCGAGATGCGGCATCTCCATCGGGAGACGTGGTGGCATCTCCAAAATCTTGGATATGTGACACTGCTGCAAATTCGAGCAAATCCTCACTGAGGAAATCCCTAATTAGTCCTTTGTTCATACATTTGATGGTTAGGACTTGGAAATACCGATTCAAAATCTTTGGTGAGGTGGCTCCAACAAAACTAAGGATCGCTCCAAATGCATCTTCATGAGCTCTATCGATTCCATACATTGCGAGATTTTCCAAAAAGTGATATCATTTTTGATATTCAAAAGGGCTATGTTCTTCGAGGTATTGGCGGTTATTCGGCATATCTCGTAGAGCAAACCGTTCACACATTCGTGCCTCTTGATAATTTGTGCGTCGCGTCACCAAAAACACGTATTTGTTTGTATGGCTCGCTATCAAGAAGTATGAATGTGGTGGAACTTGCTGCTATGATGGCAACACGTCAAACGGGTCATACGCTATCTTCTTACAACGCTGGCAGCTTATCGAGATTAATTGGTAAACATAGAAGTCGAGTTCTTGCACAATATCATCCAGATGAAATTATTAAGAATACTAAAACAGTCGTTCATTTTGTTAATAACCAATTTCATTATCAGTAGAATGGCGAGAAAGCATTAATAGCAGGGTCTTCCAACAATGTCACTGATCGTTATGCAAATATTCGACGTCTTCCGCCAACATCATCAGCAGAAAAAATCCTTAAACAGATAAGTAGTAATAGAATAGGTTTTGAATATTTATTTAATACTGATTTAGAGTTATTTTTAGCAGCAATTTCTTCTTATAATGATACGTTGTATACAACTTCAAATATTCAAGAATCATTAGATAATTTCGCTCAATTAATTGTAGGGCAATCCACATTCATATTACGTTATTGTTCATTCAGTAAACAAGATTCATTATTTTCTCAACCGTGTCTAGCCATTTCAACGTTATTCTTACGATCACCAATCGATAGCATGTCAACATTTACCATTTATCGCTTACTTCCTTTACCAATTACCACCAATGGTAATAAATATGTTTACGTTAATCTTCCAAAATTGATTGGAAATAATTCGTACGATCATAGTTTGATTATGTGGCACGATGAGCTTGATGTTGATGAATGTACGTTGTCACCATTTGTTAAATGTCAACAAATGCCAGTTGTCACTCCATTATCAAAATCATCGTGTCTATCTCAATTATTCGGCGACAATCAGATAACGACCAGTTCCTGTCAAGTTAGCCGATCACAAAGTACAGTTAAAGATGTGATGAATATTGACAACGGCATTTGGTTGTTCTGTAATACTTTTGAAAAACGTTACTGTCAAATTTATTCAACTTCGAATGGATTATATGAAACAATATCCATCAATGAAGCAGCAATTGTATGTATCCCATGCGACAAGACAATTTCATGTATGGATATTCAACTGACTGCATCATCATGTGCGCCACGCTGTGTACTCGTGACGCCTAGTTTTGCTTTAAACATTCGCAATCTACCTCAATATATGGTACCAGTACAAAACATGACACAAACACTCGTATCAGCTTATCAGCTACAGTCAGAAAAATCAATCAAAGACATAATAACAGCTATCAGATCAAAACAGTCAACTTTCGAGAAGATAATGTATGACTTTGCAATGTACATTTTATCTATTCTCTGTTTCATATTTTTCATAATGTTTCTTTATAGTATACAATTCATAAAACATAAACTACAAAAAAAAATTAACTGTCTTGAATCCGCGATAGAGGACATCTTCCATGTGTAACATCTTTTTCTGTATCAAATTCTTTTGTTTCTAATGTTATCTATTCAAAATAATCAAATAACAATACAATAAATATCACAATTTCTAATATATCATCTATATTGGCTAAAGTTTAAAATAAAACACGCAATATCTATCAACAACAAACACATAGTCGCCAGTAATCTATTGACAGATAAATAGTGTCGACACCCTATCTATATAACTAATAAAGACACTAAAAACTCCTAGCCAATTATATATCTTAAACAAGACACATACACAACAGCACTTTTCAAAAGCAACGCCGTATAACTTCCTCATACATTTAAACATATCACACCTACACTAATAATCAGATGATCAAAAGGAAGAATCAGAATCATTAGTGACACTTAACGAATATTGTTCAAGAACAAAAAAATGCAACGTAAAATCGACACAACTATGCAAAACTTATTTTGATCCACCTTCACTTTTGTTAGAGTCGACTAATGAACGAATTTCGATGGATTTTCCAAAAATCCTATACACCAAACATACGAACAAATGACTAATTAACGACTTTCGAATTAACCATCTACTTGATTTTGACAAGTGATGCATGGAATCGATAGAGCTGGTCGAGATCTATTTGGAGCCAGCCTTAGTTTTGTTGGAGCCGACTGAGGAAATATTTTGGATCGATATTTCCAAGCCCTAAGCACCATATCTATGAACAAAGGACTAATCAGGGATTTTCTCAGTGATGATTTGCTCGAATTTGATAAGAGAGGTATGAAATCGATAGAGCTGGTCGAGATCTATTTGGAGCCATCCTTAGTTTTGTTGGAGCCGGCTCGGGAGAGATTTTGTATCGGTATTTCCAAGTCCTAAGCACCATATCTGTGAACAAAGCCTTAATCAGAGATTTTCCTTGAGTCGACTGCGTACAGTTGCGCGACCACCACAGCAATGACAGATATAAGACTTGTTCGAATTGATTTTATGCGAAATGTAATAAAAGTTCACCTAACACATCGCATTTATATTCTATCATCGCTATCTATAAAATAAGTCTAACAAATGCCTTTCTTTAAAAATTTCCTCTTAATATCTCTCTCTGTATGAAACATCTACGCTCCGAAGCACTCTCCAGAGAAAACATTTTCTCTGCATCTATTGTGTCATCTCTTAACCTCTCTCGAAATCAATCTTCACTAAATATTTCCTCCTTTCTTCTCTCTCTGATCTCGTATCATATGTCTAAATCCCAATCTAGCCCACATGTTTTCCATCAATCTGCCTCTCTATATAGCCAACTCCACCTCAAACTCTCTGTATATCACAACTTCTAAATGAATCTCTCTATGTTTACTACCCTTCCTCTCAAACCCTAAAGTCTTTCATTACCGCGTACAAATCATCCTCGATATATTCCTCCAGCATTGCGCAGTTCCAAAACCCGCTCCCCGTATTATTTCGACAATTGGTTTTCTCACAACGATTCGATAGTGTCGCCTGTCATTTTTTTCGAGAACAGTAAATTTCCCTTTAAATTTTGTGAGTAGCGTGTACGTCTTGAGAAGCTCTATCTGCACACCAAAGATGACCATAGTATCAAGAACGATATCCAACATCCTGCGAACAATATTGCCCCAACAATGGGTTTTCCTGTAGAATCCGGACCGTGTGGTCCTTGGAAATTCTCGAGCGCAGCATATCTTAATTTACGATTTGTTATCATTTTGTAGTGCTTGAAAATATGTCTTCACTGATAATATGAGTTTGATTTGATAAACTAACCCAGTTGACCTGTGAGGGTGATTGCGAAATGGATAATGCTTCTATCGTCCTTAGAAAGGTCTAGGAGAGGTGTCTGAAGATGGTGTGAAAGAGGTCGAGATGCTTTATTGTTACTTAGAGGAAGTTGAAATTCAATTTTATAAAGTGTTTTGATATGATTTTCATTTAGAGCCGTTTGACGTGCAAACCGCCCTCCTCCTTCATTATTCAATTAGAGATTATTGTTGGTTTATTTCGTTGAGTTGAGGGAATTTGTTAACACATACCTCTTGTTATTGCTTGTGTATGGATTATTTCGTTTCGTCGTTTGCCGTGTAAAAGGAAAAATCCGATTGTACCACATACTAATAAAAGAATAATAATACTAAACAACAGATATGTGCAACAGTTCTTTGGTCGCGACGATACACTAGAATGATTATAAATAGAATAACCATATTGGATACGAATGTTCGAAAAAAATATTTTCCTAGTAAGCACATTTAAATATCTATTATTTATTTCCTCAATAATTCATGCTCGACTTACTTTGTGGGTACAGAGGTATAAGAAACATTTGGTCTGGATTCAGCTGACATTTTGTTTTATTTCGATTAAATGAATACGTAAGTCTAAAACATGGAAAAGTATATCCTTGAGTAAATGTCTTCAATGCTTCCTTATTCAGTCATTTATATTATACGACTATGACGATTAGTGATCAGTGAAACAGAAGAAAAGTTTTTCTACAGGATGCAGACGACTATCTTGACGATGTCCGTGGGTGGAGTATGGGTGTTGACAGAAAGACATTCATGTCCACATCCACACATCCCACACGCTCACACCCACACTTGTCCTTAATTCCATATAGGCAGCGAAGCACTTCATCTTGATAAAGTTCCTCTTTTTCAGAAAGCTGGCTGATACCTGACGTTCCATTGTTGTCGGATAGAGACTACCGAGAAAGTTCGAAGGAATCTTGGTTTGGTCCGAATTCTCGTCCTCCTCGTCACTGCCTATGTGCAAGTTTTGAAGAAAGAGACGATAATTTATTTCGTGACTGGCTTGAATATTTGGAATAATTTATTGTAGATGCACATCAGAATCTTGCTTGCATCTATGCAAAAGCTGAGTATTGTCGATAATTTGTTTCGACTCTTCTTAAATAATTTCTTGTCGTGATAAAAATGTTTCACATCAGCTCTGATTGACGCCAGAAAGATCTTTGACACTTCTACGCGAAATGAAGAAAGTAGCTATTACTCGGCTGTATTGCTCTTGAGTAGACATCGGCGTGACCAAAATGTCGTGACCAAAGAAAAAAAAAGTTATTCGATTATAGTTTCAATAGTAAATGTGAGTACCGAAACCTATTTAACTATTCTTGTTCAGAATTTTCTTCTCTTCAAAGTGATATATAAAAGTCGAAGAATCTGATGATCCATCATAGAGAAACTTGCATCACATTAGTCGTGACCAGAAAACGTCGTGACTGACCGTGACCAGAATTGGTCACAACTAATGTGATGTGATTTTCTCTGTTATGGATCATCAGATTCTTCGATATTTATATACCATTTTGAAGAGAAGAAAATTCTGAATAAGAATAGTTAAATAGTTTTCGGTTCTCACAATTACTATTGAAACTATAATCAAATAACTGTTTTTTTCTTTGGTCACGACATTTTGGTCACGCCGATGTCTACTCTTGAGTTTCTTCCCTGTCTTTATGTGGAATTCGTGGACCAATGAGTACAAGAATAATAGGTTTGAGACTTTTAATGACATTATGAAAACTTGCTTGTGGATGTTCGGTTATCAATGTATACCTTTCTTGAGATGAGCGTCCTGGGTCTGGCCGAACGTCTTCGGCACTTGTGTATGGATGCTATGTAGTATATTGATCCTTGCCAGAGAATGAATTACAATGAAAGACACTGAGAAATTCATATAAACAGACTGACTGCAGTGTATCATTGGATTGTTCTATCGCGAAGTGCTCCTCCATCGCAGCAGCATTTTCCTCTTCTTCCTCCTCGACGAAGTTGAGCATATTTGTATTTATTGATTGCGCAGCTGTGAAAGATGAGACAAGGACAGCTTTGCCTTTTTCAAGTTAGTTCTGGAGGTGGCATTCGACAGGGTATTACTAATTTATGCTAACACCACAAACACTCAACTTTGTAAAAACGCATATAGGTTGCCCTCATTAACACCCACATCTTGAAGAGTTAGATGCACAAACACCCACCGACACCAACTTTGTCCGACTCCTAGAAAAAATAATGCGTTCACAAACATCAAAAAATGACCCCCTTCAACACTAACACCCAAAATCTCACCTATGGTCCACACAAGCACCCCAGGTTGTATTCACGAACACCCACAGAACTCTATAAGCTATATTCTGACCCGAATGAGTGGTCTCTCCGGATAACTTTTTCTAATAAACTTTTCTCTACAAACACATCGAACTAGT
>CAJNOP010000110.1:437523-483752 GCA_905250075.1 Rotaria sp. Silwood1
AAAATATGAAAGCAAACGGAGCGTATCACTTGGGAATGTTCCCTCGTTAGAATTTGTTTTTTTGTTTAGAAGAACATGTACAGTTGTGAGCCATGACTCCGCTGTTTCCTAAAGTTCTTTGCTGTTATGCGAGGGGAAAGGGTAACAGGTTGATATGGTATGCCTCAAAATGAGTCTCAAGGGCGGGTCTGTTTTATACATCCTTTCACGAAACCCTTGCATAGGCTTATGAGCATTTCCTAAACCCTTATATGGGTTTAAGAGTATGTTCTAAACCCTTGCCTATACCCCA
This sequence comes from Rotaria sp. Silwood1, assembly GCA_905250075.1. Taxonomy (NCBI): domain Eukaryota; kingdom Metazoa; phylum Rotifera; class Eurotatoria; order Philodinida; family Philodinidae; genus Rotaria; species Rotaria sp. Silwood1. The sequence continues at coordinate 437,816 of CAJNOP010000110.1, forward strand.
ACATGGGTTTATGAGCATTTCATAAACTCTTTGCTGAATCCCATCCGTACTTAGTGACCGTCATAAACCGTATTTTAGGGTTTATGCAAGGGTTTATTGATTTCTTAAACCCGTTCATACACCCTTAGTAAGGGTATATTAAAGTGTTTATGATTTTCCTAAACCCTTAAAAGGGTTGTTGAAAGTGTAACGTATAATAAATCCTTAAAGGGTTTAGGAACTTCCTAAACCTTTCCTAAACCTTTTGAAAGGGTACATGAAAGGGTTTAGAAATTTCCTAAACCCTTTACTAAACCCTTAAAAAGGGTTTCGGAGAATTTTACATACGGTAAAAAGGGTTTATTATACGTTACACTTTCATCAACCCTTTTTGGGTTTATTATTCTACGGATTTTTTTACAGTGTTCCCGATGTTAGATAGAGAAGCTCTCTACAAATATTTGGGCATGGAACAGAAACTAGGTTTAAAGGAATCTGAAGCATGGGATCGTGCGGAAGACAGATGTTACCAAATAGCACATAGATTATGGGATTCTGATCTTACTTTCCGGCAGAAAGTGAACTCCTATAACACCACTATCATTCCTGTATTTAAATATGTTGTTAGTTGTGTAATTAAAGGTAGTGGCAGATACGCAAGTGTCTTAGAACGTGGTGACAAACTAGATAAGAAGTTTCGCAAACTCCTTGTGGAACTGAAGTCTAGATCGAAAGCAAGCTGTGTAGCGAGAGTGTATCTACCAGCTGAAATGGGAGGATATGGTCTGAAATCAGTTAAAGACGCAATACAAGAATCGACCATATACCTCTGGGCGTATCTCTGTTCGAAAGTAGAATTAAAAGGCTCACTAAATCTGTTTGTCAGCATGGCTAACCGTGGAAAACGATGTGTAGTTAGTGATGCTGGAAGCGTGCTTAAAACCTATAATATCAAATATGAAATAGACGAAGCAAAATCAACAGTCACTGTTGAGGGTGTTTCGTTTAATGACCCAAGAACATTAGCTAGACACGTGGCCGAGTTAATGCGTACTGTCAATAACACCAGACGGTATGAAGAATGGAAAAACTTAGAGCTAGCGGGACGTGTTCTACGTTCAACATCTAGCCTGGATGTGGTAGGGTCCTTTGCTTGGCTCAAACAGGGGAAACTATCACCGGTTGCGGTTAGGAATGTCCTAGCAGCTCAAGAAGGAAGCTTAAGAACACGATCACATCCTTCACAAAATGATTTGAAAGATAAGAGTTGTAGAACGTGTGGGTCTACCCTTGAAACAATTGAACACGTCCTTTCGAGCTGTTCCAAATGGTTGCCAAACTTATACGTTGACCGTCACGACTCAGTTGCTAGGAATATATATTATTGGTTATGCACAAAATTCGGTCTCATCCTGCCTCACTACTCACAGAAAGTGGAATCGGTTCTCGAGAATGATAGTATTAAGTTGTACTGGAGTCAACCAGTCCAAACCAAAACGATCATTCGCCATAACAAACCAGATATAATAGTCTTCAATAAGCCGCAAAAAACAGCTTTGATAATGGAAGTTGCAGTATCATGGTTTACTGGTATTAAAAAACAAATTGAGATCAAAACAAATCGTTATTGTGTCAATGGTAACTGGGAAGAAGTTACGAAACTGCCATACCCAAGGGGTGATAATTTACTACGTGAATTACAAACTGAAGGATGGAAAGTTACGTTCGTCCCGGTAGTCATTGGAACCAATGGCGAAGTACTTTCGAACCTAAAAGGAGATTTAATGGAAAAAGTCGGCTTAGACATGGTAGCAACTATCGACTGTATAGAGAGAATGCAACGGAGTGCGGTTCTTGGCACGAGTCGGATCATTAAGAATCACCTTGCTGTTGGACAAGGTTAAGGATCTGCCTGATGATCCAATGTGTTCATCACAAGAGAAGAAATTCAACCAATGATAGGTAAAATAATATTAAAAAAAAACAAAAAAAAGGGTAAGATCAGAAACGTCATTGGAGGCCCTTGATTCCTATCCCAGCTGTGGTTTCATTGTAGCTGGGTGTGAAGAATACTCAGTGTGTCTGGCTATAAACCAGATACCGCCCAAAGCTGCTAGGGTGACCCGGAAGCGTCATGAAGGGTGAAGCATACAATTCAGTGGAATTTCATCCTGAAAAGATCTGATTGCTCAAAAGCCCAATAACGAAAACCGCTGATTGGCTAGACTTTCGCCCTAAGAGAATCTGATTGGTCGAAAGTCCGATATCGAAAACCTCTGCTCGGCTGCACTTTTACCATGAAAAAATCTGATTGATCGAAAGCGCGATATCAAAAACCTTTGATGGGCTGGACTTTTACCCTGCAAAAATCTGATTGGTCAAAAGCCCAATGTTGAAAACCTATTATTGACTGATTTTGTAGCTTGAAAAACTCTGATTGGTCAAAAGCTCGATATTGAAAACCTATGATTGGCTGGACTTTTACCATGACAAAATCTGATTGGTTGAAAGGCTGATATTGTAAACACGACCATCGGTTTCTAAGCAAAGGTTTTTTTGACCTTTGGCCTTTGACCTTAACACCTACCCACAAACAAACGCATTATATTTCATATGACCCTCATCCAGTTGAGGCAATAAGTAACTACCGTAGTTACCATTTACAAGTAAATAAGTAGCTACAGTAGTTACTATTTAGTAGTAACTAAGTAACTAAAATAGTTACTTGACTTTGGTAAAGTAATTAAAAAGTAAAGTAAATATTCCACCCCTATAAAACATTCGGCAAGGTACTGAACGATACGAAGCAAACGCTGAAAGTCTTCGGATAGTTAAAAAGTTCCAATTGCTCTGATTATTGCTGTTATGGATCCAAAATTGCTACTGTTATTGTGGTTATTGATGTAGAATTGCTATTGCTATTGTTGTTGTTGTCTTCATTAGCTTTGAATCTAATAAATCATTCCTAATGATGCTCCCAGAGAGGAACGAAAGCTTGAATCAAATGATTTGTCACTGACTAATTCAGTACAATGCTATTCGTTGCAGTTATTCGCTTCTTTCTTAAACTTCTATTACCTACTGCCAATAATGATAACTTCGATAAACAAGGTTGTTTTACAGGGAGAAAACACCAAGGTAAAGTAAACCAATATAAATCATGTCATTTAAGCAGCTAAAGTAAATGTAAAAGAAAGAAAAAAGACTGTTGATATATGACTCATTCAACACCCTTCTATGTTACTGGTTCTCTGTAGAATTACCTACGTACAGTAGACAAATGACGATCATCATCGCTGTTTTGGTATCTAAAATTTTTCAAGAAAAACTCTAACGCGACTCTATTACGCGTCTATTGGCAATGCTCCTTATCGAATGATACGGTCCGTATATGGCCGTACACGGGTAAAAGGCGATAGATTTAGGGAAACCGACCATTTTTCATATGCAGCGCATTGTTTACAGTACGTATTGACACTGTTTAGGGCCGCAAGCTAGCGTTTTCTTCATTGTTAGCTCTTCCAGAACGGCCCGGTGAATAATATGTGTTTTGATCGACCTGAGTAAAAAAGAAAGATTATCCTTCGAAAGCTAATGATATTTGACACAAAATTCGATCAAAGATTTTCGAGGTCGATAAACCCAAATCATCGAACATTTTGAATTTCATAGATTTGACATTCTTACTAGGAAAGGGTTATTTTTTCGGGAGGCTTTCTCTCAGCTATTTTCATAACAAAACATGAGGTTGTTCGCGTGATATGAAAAAGCTGACTCTGGCAATCTTCTAATGGGCCAACACAACACCATATCTTGCCTAAGAAAAGTAGAGAAAATGTTTTTTTGAAATCTGCTTGGCTAGAAGTTTCTCCGTCGCAACCAATAAGATTCCAGCAGGTTTTTTTCTTCTAAACCCCTCGACACATTAGAAGACCCCCCTATAATAGAAGACCCCCCTTAATAGAAGACCCCCCTGGAGACAACGAGACACAAGACAGATTAGAAGACCCCCTATGATGACTGATTTTTTTCAAAATTTTTGTATTTTTTTCATTGTATAGATCTTGGAATGTTTTTTTACGCTGGTCAATAGTAATTCTTTTTTTCCTTTCTGTCGCTGACATATATATATATCGGCCATTGATTGAATGAAACAACTATTACCAATGTATGAGTATATGTGTCTATTCTCTAGCAGACGGACGTATATATAATATAGAAAAAAAAGAAGAGAATATCGTCTTATAATAGTCATTCTTCAATCATTTACAATTCTTTACGTCACGAAAAAGTAACACTTCCATCGTTTTTTTCAATAAAGCTACACATACAACATATTATGGATGGTGATTCCATTATGAATTCTCATTTGCTACCATTGTCTTTCGATGATGACAACGTCGATCAAAAGTCTGATTCAGACAGCATATCAGTTGATTCTGATATCGAAGTTAATGATACAAATTATATCAATGATGATTTTATTCGACTCAATCTCGAACATGACAATAATTCTAGTGAAGATGAAATTGAAAGTTCAATTACTACGACAAATAATATTATAATACCAATCACCGACGTTCAATCATTTTCTACCAATATTAACAACATCAATCCTTCTATTCAAGTTTCATCTTCTTCAAATAAAGATGCTACAACCATCTCAGTGCATCAAAAACGACGACAATGGAATGCACAAGAGAAATTAAAAATTATTTCTGAATTGAATAAAGGTGTGTCACTTCACGCACTTGAATTACGATACAAATGTACACGAAAGATGATTCGTGATTGGAAAAATAACGAAAATAAATTGATTAAATTAGTAAAAGATCAAGGTGGAAAAGGAAAAAAACGTAAACGTTTGGATGGAGGTGGTGCTAAGTTAAGTTATGCTAATTTGGATGATCGTCTGATCAGATGGTATAGATCGAAACGTGGATTGAATCAAGCTGATGTAAACGTAAGTAAAGAAAAAGTGACATTCAAAGGAATGGTTAGAGAAGGTTACAGAATTTGTAGTGAGCTTAAAACCAATCAACCATCAAATAAATGGTTTACAAGATTTTTAAAACGACATCGTTTATCATTACAAAAACCTGTTCGAAAGCAAAAGATTTCTCTTTCAGAGGCTCATATTTCTATTAACAAATTTCATTCTTATCTACGAAAATGTAGTCAATGGGGTCCAAAAAGAGGTCCCATGGGTTGCTTTGTAGAATCTGATATCTGTAATATGGATGAATCACCATTAAGTCTCTGGGGAGATCAATCGAGACGTTCTATAAATGACATCAACACAAGAAATGAAATCGAAGGATGTTTTGAAAATAAGCGTTTTGCTACTATTATGTTATGTGTATTTCCAGAAAGAAATCATCGAGTAGAACCTGTGCTATTGTTTCGAGGTACAGGAAAAGTTTCTTCTTCAGAAGAAAAACATTATTCACCTAATGTAAAAGTTTTTTTTACTCCAAAAGCATTCATTAATATGCCAACTTTGGAAAAATACATTACTTGGTGGTTGAAAAAAGTAAAAGATGGTAATCGTAAATTGTTTATTACAGACAGTTGTACTAGCCATTTGAATGAAAATTTGAAAAAAAGAATGAGAGATGAAGGAATAAGTATGGCAATTATTCCAACTGGATGTACCCAGTATATTCAATTACTGGATGTACATGTATTTGCTACATTTAAAAATCATTACTACGACTGTGCTGAAGAATATTTGGAATTGAATGGTCCTCGTTCAAAACTAAAATTATCTGCTTCCAAAAAGCGTATTTTATGCACACGACTCACAGCTTCAGCTTGGGCTCGTACATTGAAATCGACCAACTTTCCAGAAGCGTTTCGATCTCTCGGCTATACTTGGGTCGACGATTCTCTGATTAAACCAAATCATATACCATGGTATACATTTGATCCAGATTGCATCGAATTAAATGAAGATGAAGTAAATGAACAGAACTGTGATTCAGTTCCATCTGAACATAATAGTTCTATTTTAACAAAAAATCAGCACAAGCAATTGACTTTGAAACACTTCTGGAAAAAATAAAGACTTTATTTTGCTTTTTTTGTTTAATTGTATGAAACGAAAAGATTTTTGGTTATTGATTTTTTTTTTTTGTATGAAAAGAATAGCCATATAATTTTCTATATACTGCGCTTCTTGTGTGATCTATGACACTGTAAAGAAAATAATTCTTGTATTGAACTAGTGTTTTATGTATATGATGTATATATTATATTCCTGATTGTATCACCTTGAAAGAAAATAAATTAATAAAATTAGTGATGATATCTTAATTAGGTAATCATTGGAAATGCAAACGAGCGCGCAGAATACTAAATTACAAGGATTTTATGAGGACATAATAGAAGACCCCCTAAAAATTTGTAAACCATCAGACAGAATAGAAGACCCCGGGTCTTCTAATCTGTCGGGGACTTTATGTCTTGAGGGTCCAACATGATTTTCTCTGAGCTGGTTTTTCAGAAGCGCTCATTCATATAGAAAACTTTTACCGATCGAGTAAAGTTGTAGAAAAATTTTCCCACTACCCATTACATGACTGAAACATGAAAAATTAACACTTAAATGAATCTGCGATAAAAACAAATATTCCATCTGTCAAACGCAGTTCAATTCTTTTGAGTCGATATACTCAACTAAAAAAGCCTATTAGAATGACTAGGAAAAAAAAATACATTCTTATATTTCTGATGTACAATGAGTTAGAGTAAACAACTAATAATAGCGCCAGAATTTAATAAACCTTGTTATTTCCAGAATATGTCGAAAAAGAAAGCAGATAAAAATTAGACAAAAACATATAGACGAAATCAATAGTTACCTAAAGTATCTTGGTTACTCAAGTGAAAGGGAACGACAAAAGGAAGGCACTCTTTATATCTTTCGGGCCGCGTTTTTGATGAAGTTCGTTGTCATCATGAATATTTGACTTATATTCTAACCAGAACCTGATAAAATCTTGATAAAATCATCTCGCATAACCGTAAGAGGATCTTGAATATGATCTTGAGAAAATTTTGATACGATTCTGTATTCTCAAAAAACAAGATCTTGCTAGACTTTCTTAACAAATAAGAAATCCGATTAGACAATGGTCTCTTCTGTCAGAGAACAATAGCTGAGATAAAATCGATCATGAACTTTTTATATTTTCCGTAATTTTATCCCAAATTAACCCTTTGGGGGCCGACTTTTTTTTTATAGAAAAAAATTAGATTTCCGACTGTAGGGCTATAAAACACACTTTTTTCATCCAGAAATAATTCAAAAGATGCAGTGTTTATTTAGAAACAAGAGAAATAAACACACATCGAAGAAGCATACCAAGCAAATTTAATAACATATGAGAAGGAAAGTAAATACCAAAAGAAAACTAAAAATGTAATAAAGTATGAAATTCTTCGAAACAACCAACAACGCAAAGAGCTACATCACAGTCTTCACAGATATAACGTGAATCAGTCCTTCTTCTTGGTCTTCGATCAGTGTGTGCACATACAACACATTTTCTCTGAGGATTTTCCTTGTTTGTTGTTTGAGGTATAAGAGATGGAAAATGTCTACCAGTAAGTCTGGTTGGTAGATTAGTCAGTGCAGGTCGACCTATCGTAGGTTTTGGAACACTATAAGTTTGTAAGATTTCACGAATAAGCTGTAAACGATAATCAACAAATTTTCTTTTCTTTTTGGTATTGATTTTATAAAGTAAATATGAGTTGTAGACTGATAAATCAAGCATATAAAAAAATAATTTTCTGTACCATTTTATAGATTTTCTTAAATATACGACCAAACTAATTTGCATATCAGCTTTATCAATCGTGTGAATATTAGAATTATAATCAATTACTGAAGCTGGTTTTTGAATTGTTGTGTTACTTCTTTTGGTATATTTCATTTGAGGTTCATGAATAGTTGTTAACATTATAACGTCCCTTTTATCATGCCATTTCAAGACTAGCATGTTGTTTGTATTTCTATAAATTTGTTCACCTTTTTCAATTTTAGCTTCAAATTCAGGTAAACCTAATCTATCTTTTCTAACAGTTCCACACGCACCAGTTGATCTTTCAAATAGTTTCTCAAAAAGACTAACACTTGTAAACCAACTATCTACGAATAGATTGTGACCTTTGTCTAAGTAAGGTTGTAATAAAGTCATTACGATTGAACCAGAAATACCAATAGTGGGAAATCTTTCGATATCAGTAGTAGCTCCTGTATAAACAATGAAGTCTAGGACAATTCCAGTAGTTACATCACACAATAAATAAAGTTTAATTCCAAATCTACTTCTTTTAGATGGAATATATTGCTTGAAGCTAAGACGACCCTTCCACAATATCAAGCTCTCGTCAACGCATAAATTCTGATAAGGAACTAAAATTTGACCAAATCGTTCACGCAGATAATTAATGATCGGTTTTATTTTGTATAATTTATCGTTAGTTACTTGATGTTCATTGTCATTGAAGTGAAGGAATCGTAAAAGTAAAAGAAATCTGTTCCTACTCATAATACTTCCAAATATGGGTGTTGAGATCAATGATTCAGTGGACCAATAATCTTTTATTCGACTTTTTCTTGTATGAGACATTAGCATATAAAATGCAAAAAAGGTAAACATTTCGGATACTGTAGTTTCAATTGCTTTTATGCGTCTTTGAGATAAATTTTTCTTTTGCATTAGATATAAATTATATCTGTTCGTCTCTTCAACAACTTTTTCCATCAACAGATTGTCAAATATTAAACGAAAATAATCCAATGAACTATTTTCATCAATTTTTGGTAAATTGGAACTGATACCAGAATTATTTGATTCAAATATAAACCGTTTTGGTTTGAACCGATCAGTTCTCCATGTTCTTCCTTCAAAAAATTCTTCCATATCTTGTACCTCTTCTTCTTCCTCTTCCCCACTATCTAATTCACTCTCCTGGTCTTCTTCTTGTTCACTGTCACTACTCGACCAGCTATTAAAGTCGGAAATTGAATCAGTATTTGTTGAGTCATCTGTGAAGGTTTCAGTCATGTCTAAATCACATTCACTAGCAGATGCCATCATAATGTGGAAAATATTTCAAGATGAAAGAACAATTCCAATAGAGTCAGTAAGATTCGTTACAAATACTTGAATAGTTATCTTGTGCTTTAGAATTTGGTTTTGAATAATACTTTTTACTATTTATTATAAAAATACCCAGTATTTATAATGTGGCTATATGATTTTAGAATTATAAATGCAATAATGGATCCCATACAAACCAATAATAATGTCTTATGATAGATGACCTAGCATGTACAATTATCGATGATGGAATTACTGAGCTATATATGTATGTCCTGAGCTTAAACTATTACATAGCGTCTATATGTGTACCATGCATGTTAGAATAAAAAGCCATATTAAAAAAACCTAGTTTTAGCGTATTTAAGGCTTTTCCCTTAGTTAAATACGCAGGACGTATATATACGTCCACGGTCCCCAAAGGGTTAAAAGAAAAATACCATAATATTTTATGAGAAAAAAAATTGTAGTCCGATGATCAAGTTTATTTTACTTGTTCTCGTTACAGCGACATATATGATGACCCCAACGCATATAATTAAAACCAGCACCAGTATCCCAAAGACTATAATCAATGCTCCATTTGCAAGTACCATCATCACGAAGCTGCCAAGTATTGGTGTCCCAATTAGAAGGACTCGAATCATCATCCCAAATATCACCATACCAATCACTACATTTGCCACATTTTTTACAACTGTGACCACCACACTCAAGTGTCGTCCCAACAGTTTTTTTATTTGGCAGTTGTTCTTTAAAATAAAGAGGTTTATTACAGTATCTTATTAGTAAAAAATGATATTATTATTGACTTTTTCTACAAAGAACCATATGAAATCGATTGCGGATACTATGTTAAAAGAGTAAACACGATAGAACTTATGTCGAATCATGCAGTAAGTTACCCTGCAATGAACGGGAATAAAGCACGCATACAACTCTTTAGGTTTTTGTTTAGATTGGCAAATAGAAATTTTCCAAGTCTTGTTAAAATATCAGAGAATTCGTGATAAAAAGATTTCTATAAGAAGGATTCCGATTTGTGACCATGTAATAGTAGTTGCATGACTTAACAGTCATCCAAATTTTTCGGAAACTATCTCATTTTGGGCAGTACCAAAAACTTCAGAACACAAATGCTTGAAATTTTCGATAATTTCTATTTTAGAAGACTGAACACTACTGGCGCAGGTCAGACAGTCTGAACTTACAAGCGCTTACCATCACTTTTTGATCTGGATTTGTTTTTTTACGAGAAAACTGTCGACTTGAAGACGTCTATCGATAGTAGAATGGTTGCTTTTATCAAAATGATGTACTTTTCAAACAAGAGAAAAACTGATCCAAATATCTTTATTACCAGCCGTAGCATGCTATGGTTTTCTCGATAATAAAGCAGAAAACTTGAACAAGTGATGCGTGTTTGAGACATTTTGTTAGAGTGTCTGTTTGAGATGACCTTATTTAGTTTTTCTTATAGGATCATTTCAATCTACTGTGCATTCAACTAATTCGTTGTGTATAATTTCACGATGATATCTGAAGTCCTTATCGTAAAAATACACTTTACACCTGAGAAAAAAACACATACCTGCACCTGTTGAGCGTCCTGAATTACAATTTGATGAAGCCATTACTCTAAAAGTAATATGTATACACGGTAGCAGATGCAACAGTAACATCTATATAATTAATATTATTCAGTCTAAAACGACTGAGTGGTAAAACGATTCTCAACTCAATCACTTCCAATCGTACAAGTTGTTTACCGATCAATTATAATGGAGACCGATAAACGTTCTCTAACGTCAACGATTGGCACCAACTCACCGAGAAACAATAGAAAAGGTTCATCGGTTCGACTGGACATCAGTTTACTAGTTAAAAACTAGATTTGGTTTATACCAGTGAAAATGATGGTTAGTAAGCATAAAACATGGATCGCCAGACATTAGTACAAACATCCTAAATGTGCATCCAGCTAAACTGGGACTAGGACACATATAATCTATAGGAATATAACTAGAGGAAATCGAGGAATAGGCATCAACACATATCTCTGATCACTACGAAGTGAAACTTCCCAGGTGGGAAAATCGTACGAAGATCATGTAAGATCTTACAAGATCCTACTGACAATCAGATTTTGTAAGATTCAGATTATATGATCTTCCGAAATCCAACAGATATCTTATTATAAAATTTCTTATGTTTTCTATCATAAGATGCTAGATTAAATCTTACATGATTCTTGCTGTAAGATTCTTACAAAATCTGACATTCGGAACTTCGTAAGATCTTGTATGATGCTACAAGATCATACTTCACGTTTCTTAGATGAAAATATCGTTTTTATAGCGATGATTTCATCCGTTTAAAGAAATTATTCACCAATTGACTATATGTTCTAATGTAAATGTTGGCTCCTCTAGAATTGCAAAATACATATTTTTTCTAAGTTGAAAAATGATACGGATTATATTCATCCAGCTCATCAAGCCCATCGTTGTTTTACGTGACGTGCCACTTGAAACTGCAGAACTATTTTATTCTCCGTCTCGGAAATTTTAAAAACAGATTGTTTTATTAGAATATTTCTGGTATTTTCTTGGTGTGGGTGTGGGTGTGGGATGTGGGCGTGAGTGTATATCTCCATGAATACCCACGCCCACACCCACACCCACACACCCACCCAAGGCTCGACTAGATATGCTGTTTAAGACATATAAATTGAAAAAAAACAAAAGTAATTTTCATGACAAAATATTCGAAAGCTCTATCTATGATTTTAAAATGATTTAATCATACTCACAAAAGTAGTCAATGGTAAATGTTAAGATTTTTTTACATCTTTCCAATGTTATTTGATTTATACTTTCATAGATTAAAGATGAAAAACTTAACAGTGACTGTACAAAGAGATATAAGTTTAAGTTTTCAAATATTCTTGTTCTGATCGGAAAGAAGAAAAATTTTATTTTCGTCTTTAGAATATTAATAAGATTTTCTACTATTCTCTGAATTATTAATCTTAACCTAATTTTCGGCTTGAGTAAATGCTTAATCTTCACAGCAGAGGATCCAATTTCATCTATAAATGAATTTCTTACCTGCAATTAGATGAAATCGTTATTTGATTGCTTTGTACAAACGGCACGTTGAGATGAATAACGAGCTTGTGTAAACAAAAGGTGAAGCAAAGTAAAAAATTACGATCGTACGTTTTTTTTCTTTCGAAGTAAAAGTAAGTAAGAGAACAAAGGTTATGCGTTTCGAATGTAACAAATATCAGAATAGTTGTCTTGAGAGTAGAATCTACGAAATGTGATTCCGTGAAATTGAAAGCATTATGAGAGTGTCGCTGCAACAACAATAACAATGGTAACAGTAGAAATGATAATTGTAAATATTTGTGCTATATAAAAAAAAGAATATATGTTTGTTTGTTTTCTCGTTCTCTTTCTGTATATGTGTATTTCTTTCGTTCTTTTCCATGATTGAAAAATTGTTCATTCTTTTTTTTCTATATTCGTTTCTGTTCTCAAGGTCAAAAAAACTTTAGTAGTGACCTTGCTGTTTTCTTTAAGTGATCATATTTTTTTATTGCGTAGTATTCAATGGCGCAACTGTATTTTCTATTACGTATTATATTCATCAATACGTAATATATATATATACACTATATAGATAGTTTTCTGTTGTTGGTATTTTTTCTATTGTTTTGAAATACATAGTAGTTTGTTATTTCGAATTGTTTCATAACTCGAAATAAACATTTCGAACTCTCGCTCAACTTACAGAACAAACTTACATTGGTGACGAGAGTTTTCCTTCTAACTCTTCGTTATTCACATTCACCACACGTTTTTTTCTTCGCTTCACCTGACTCTTCAATTACATTCGTGGAATATAATTATTCTTCATGGATAAGTCAACGCTAACATCAACATTTCAATCACCAACAATGTCTTCAATTCCTGCACTTCATGCTTTTGATTGTCATACCTGTTCCTGGCAATAGTATCGTGATCGAATTCATTTTTACTTCAAGGCAAATCGTATTGATAATGATGGAGATAAAAAAGATTTATTTTTATGGTCTGTTGGTGACAATACATATAATTTACTTGAATCATTAGTTTCATCACAATCATTAACTAGTGATGCTACCAAATTCACTGATTTAATTAAATTATTAGATGTTCTTTATGATGCAACAAAAACCATTATGACATCAACATATGATTTTTATTCATGTTATCAAAAATCAGGACAAGCATTTGCTGAATGGAAAGCTCAATTATGTGAAAAACTTCGACATTGCGGTTTTACTACATCTGCTTTAAAAAATAAACCACAAGATCCTGCACTTCATGACATGTATGTTATTGAAATTAAAAGTCAAAAAATTCGTCAAGCATTACTGAAGGAACAAGATCCTGATTTAGAAATAACAGAAAAAATTATTCAATTAGCTGAACGATTAGAAGAAGGTGTTCTTCATTTCGGTAATCCAATTAATCTTGCTGATTATACAGTCGCGAAGCTTCACAGCCATCAACCAAAACAATACAAACAACAACAACGTAATTCATTCACAAAAAATGAATATAAACTATGTCAAACATGTGGTTCAAAGCAACATCTTCGATCCAAATGCAAATATCGTGAGTTTACTTGTAATTTTTGTAAAAAAAACGTCATTTAGAAAAAGCATGTCGACAAAAGAAAAATGAAAATATTTCGACAAAACATATTACGACAATTTATAAAGTCAACTTTTCCAATCAACCAAAACAATCAATTACACATTCATCTACAGTTTCATTAAAAATTAATGATTATGATTTTACCTTTGAACTTGATACTGGAACATTTAATACAATTATTAGTATGGAAGATTGGTATAAAATTGGTTCACCTATTATTAGTCCATCTAATTTACAATTAAAATGTCACAGTGGTAATTTTCTCAAAACTAAAGGTGAATGTAATGTTTAAGTACAATACAAAAATAAAAATTATAATTTATCAATGATAATTGTTTATGGGACGAATCCACCTCTTCTTGGTGTTCAATGGATCAAGAAAATGCAACTTGATTTAACTTGTATTATTCACGAACAAAATTCTGATCAACAACATATCAATAGGATTTTTAATGATTCAAAACTTCATTTAATGTTACAAAAATATCATCATGTATTAAATAAAGAACTTGGACATTGTACTAAGGGTGTGTGTGTGGGTGTGGGGTGTGGATGTGGGGTGGGTGTGGATGTGGGGTGAGTGTGGGTGTGGGGTGTGGGTGTGGGGTACGGGTGTGAGTGTGGGTGTGGGATGTGGGTGTGGATGGCTAGGTGTGGGTGTGGCTGTAGATGCAGATGTGTCTATTCAACTAATGTGCACATCCACACCCACCCACACCCATACCCACACCCACACCCTTGCGAGAATAAGTCTGATAAAATATAATTTAATTTTAATCTAAAAGTTCAGCTAAATATGTGGCTGGGTGTGATTGGGAGTGTGTTAGGGTGGGTATAAATGTGATTGTGTGCATTTTGGTGGATTCAGGACTTCAACCACTCACATCCACACGCAAGAATAATCAGCGGCGATCAATTTTTTTTCGTTAGCTCCTTAGTAAGTTCATTTATTTTTCTTATCATGAATGCCCAAAACTTTAAAAATATGTTTAGATCAATTTCAAATGCATTTTAAGTAAAAAATATGATTGATTTTAATATGTAATCAATTTATACTAAAGATTACGAATGCCAGCCACTGTCTACATTGAATGAAAACAATGTGGTTGTCTTTATGTTATTTTCTTCGAGCAGTTTTCGAAACGAATAACCGAACCATAAATGTCAACACCAGTAAGGGGAGAGCTCCACATATGACCTCTTTTACTATAAGCAAGAACCCATTGATCGGGAACGTCGAAACCATCGATTACACACTTGTTGTTATAACTGTAAATAGTTTCATGTCCCTTCTTTATGAGAATTTCGTTATATTCATCAGGTATTTCTTCAACAGTGATGGTTATTGATCGTTTGGCTATTTCAAACATACGACTTAGCGTCTCTTTAAAAACTGCATTATTTAAGAAAAGAAGACAACCATAACTGATTATGTGATCAAATTTTCTATCATCAATATTGTATATTATATTTTCCATCGGACCTATGTATATCTTTGAATATAATGTGGTTTGTTCGGTCATCTTATGTGAAAGGTCAACACCAGTAAAATTCGAACTGTGTCCACAATCTAGGATGATTTTCGCTAAAAGTCCAGTACCACAACCAAGGTCTAAAATATCTCCGCTATAATCATATTCTTTACAAATCTCTTTAAACATTTTGTACATATCGGATTCACTAAGTCTATTGTAGTTGCCTGCAAAATTGTCATAGAAATGGGTAATGCCAATTTGTTTTAATTTCGTCTTAATAAGTTGATCCATAAGTGCTTCATGGCCACCTTCAAAGCATCGTGATATCACGTAATCATCGCCAAAAGTATTTCCAATTGAAGAAAAAAATGCAGACGTGGGATTAACTTCCAAAACGAATATATTATTTTTATCATCAACTCTTAAATCCATCCGTGCGTATCCACTGCCATATACATGGAGTGCATTAAATGATTTGCATGCGATTTCTTTCATACGATTCGTTAACGGATCTGCTGCATGAACTAATTCGAATGTGATTTCTCCACTATCAACCAACTCGAATTTATTATCGAAGCGTAAAAACTGTTCTTCGGGTGTAAAATGCTTGGGAAAATGATATATGATAGGAGTAAGTGCATAAATACCATCGCTATTCTCAATCACCATTACTGAATATTCACGGCCATATATATATTCTTCAACCAATATTTCACATTCAGCAATTTTCAATAGTTTATCGATTTCAATCTTTAAAGTGCTTGGGTCATGACAAACAGATGTTTCAGTCTTATGCAAGCTGCCGCATGCTCTTGCCATCTTCACAATTACAGGAAATTTCTCTAACGTAACAATATCATCAGCAGATTTAATGACATTATATCTAGGAGTAAGAATGTTATATTTTGATGCAGCCAGTTTAAAATCTATTTTTGATAGAGATAAGAATCGGCTACTGGTTCCGATGATCGGTATTCCTAGAGTTTCCGCATAAGCAATTGCATCTATACCGGCAACTTTGTCATAATGTTGACCCCACAAAAAATTAATGAGCATATCGAAATTTTCTTTTTTTATATCGTCTAACTGCTTTTTGGCATCAGCCTTAGTAATAAATCGTAATTGAAAGTTATGTTTTGTGATATATTTGGATGGATCTTGATATTGATCGTATTTTTCAAAACAAGAGTTGCTACCCTCATAAGATGATATAAGAACACCAATTTTCATTGTTTTTAACGATTGTTTCATCCTTCTATCAATAAATCTAAAATAATATCATAATCTGACAACTTTTTATGCTTTATAAATCATACTCAGTTGCTTTTCGTTTCCTATGAAACAACAAGTCTTGTGCAAATAGTATGTCATTCTCTTACATAAATATTTTATGAGTTAAATATATCAATTTTAGTTTAGCTTCACTTGAATTAATCTCAACAAGTAAGTAATGCAAGTTATAAGTTACATTAGCTGAGTAGTTGAGAAGTTAGAATTTATTTTCAATCCCATAAACTAATCGGTAGTTTTAATGTAATGTTAATCAGAAACATCTAATCTAGTTAGATAATATCATACATGAACAAAGAGTACACATAAGCTTAGCAAGTTAGCAAAATGTATTCAAAATGTACCCAATCTGACTGAATGGCGCAGGGGCACATTTAGGAAGAGTGAACAGAAGACCAGCCCTTAAACTCTCATAGGCTAGCCTAAATTTTGCTGTACGATTCGGTATTGTTAATTTGAGGATGTATGTTTTTGTGCTATTAGAATGAAATAGCAATAACCACACTTAAATAGTGAAATTCACTCCCTAACATACATTATATAAAAACCATGACCTATTTCAATAAAATCTTACAAAATGAATCTCTGACAATTTCGATGATATTTTCACAGTTAATAGTCTTCTTAAAGTAGTCGAACTTCGAAAATTTTGTCTTAAAGCGATACACTGTTCGGGAATTGTAGAATTCGATAGCACAGAAACTCGTTGAAAATTGAAATTTTCTAGTGCAATATTCTTCCAGAAAAATTCGTTTTTTTAAGAATAATCAAATATGATATGGATTTTTTGGTCTTGTTGCCTATAAGATTTTAGTTATCCATTTTTGGTGAAAAAGACACTGCATCTTCAGATAATTTTGCTTGTCGTAAAATTGCATGAATGCTTCGAACTAGTTGGATATATATTCTAAGAAGCAGCGCACGAAATTTATTAAAACCAAAGCATCCGTTCATCTTCGATTATGAGCATGTTGCAAAAAAGTACTCTGACGCAATCAAAGTGGTCTAGCATAATCAAAATACTCTGGTCGGTATATCCCTTCGAATCACAGCTTCTGTTGAATTTTTATTTAATTTTGCAATATTCTTTCAAGTTAAATCAGATACTATTAAAAAGTTAATCCCTTTCTTCATAGAAAATAGATTTTCGTGTCGTAAAAACTTTATTCTTTGATTTAAATATGAGAATACTCTTGGGGTATCTAGGATAAAATAAAAAGATTCTATTCATAGAGCCTTTGAAGAAAAAACGAAATGTAAATGAGCCAGCGTTCTGTTCTTTTTCATACCGTTACTGAAGAAGAAAATGCATTTCATATGACGTTTGCTAGCATAGTAAGATACATGGAGATTAGAATACTTCATCGCTTGTCGTTTTGTATAATAGAACTTGGCACGGGCATTCCGAGGAAGGATAAACAAATGTGACATCGCTAATAAACTGTGAGACTTCTAAACTCTGACTGTTTTACACTTTGGATATCTTGGCAAAGATTTCATAATAATTCATTTAAAGTAATGCCTTATGAGTGAATGAGTGAACATGATATAATTATTGCTTCTATACACTATGAAGCTTAATCTTTTTGAAAGCGTTCGAATTCATAAGAAAAATACTATTTGTCCGCTTATTCGAATTACTGATCACTATTAAAGTCTAAATGTTTTTTTTGTTGACAGATGCACTGTCCATATGGAACTGTTCTGCTATTGACCATATTCAAGATTTACACCATGTGAAGCAATTAATATCAATATAAGCAACATCTCTTCACTGCACCTAGCTTATTAACCTTCTGTTACGACGGTATCCCATAAGTTTCTAGGAACGTGCTCTCATCTCTGAATGCCTTTTACTAATATTATTTCACAATACATGGGATTATACATCATTTGAATATCCATGTATGGGAAACTTTTATTCTTCCTATTAGATTCATTTTAACGAAAACGCAAAGTGCATTTCCGTTCCTAAAATCAGGAAGAAAATATGCGTTCTTTTATCTCGGAATGTTGAAAAGAAAAGGCGTCTCTATTTATATTTCTATAAGAAACTGCTGGGTTTCCCACTTTCCGTTCTTGAAAATGAGAGCCATATGAAACTGCCATTTAGAAGTATATAACAAGTACTATACTCCCATTAATACATTATAGTACTGCTAACGAAATATAGGTGAAGATGTTGGTTCGTTTCCTCGATCCATAACATTAAGCGATTTCAGATTAAAAGGCAGATAATGTTGTATTGAAATCTTCGTGTATTGAAGAATGTTAGAAGACACAACATTGAGATGTATTCCTATTGTTATGGAACAGGAACACTGATACTTCTACATGCTATACAGTTCAATTTCAATTTTTGAGTAAATTTTGACAAGCTTACTGGTTTTCCTCGATGAACTGTGGCATTTAGTATTTGACTTTTCCTCATTTTAAAAAATCGATTTATCTGTACCGGCCTATTTCAGCCCAACTCTGATTTCACTTAATCAATAATATTACCGTATTACTAATGACTATCTATTCATATTGAGATGATTGTATTGCTTCGAAACTGCACCTCTGACTATTGAGAATAGTAAAGATGGAATGTTTCAGAAGGAGTGAAAATATGTTTTTTAATCTTTGTCCTCTTCCTGTTTTTGAAAAGAATCTATCTAACAGTTTTAGTCCTGTTCTCTCGTCCAATCCAACACCATCAGTACGTAAAGTTATTCAACAGGTTTTTATTTTCAGCTGTTAAATTACTAGAGTTCAATGGGAGAACTTCGCTTCAAATATCAGTTCAGTATTATTTTCCTGAAAAAAAAACATGCGGATTCTATGAAAGTCAATAAAAATCGTTCAAGTGGTAACTGTTTTCTTGATTTAAAATCGATTGAAACAATATTATTCTAGCTCAGGTTCTAAGCACAATATCCATTATAATCATTGAATTTTGAAAATTAAATTTAGTAATAGTTATTTGTCGAAACCAGATTTAACATATATTATTTCTCGTCGATTTTCAATCACTTAAACAAACACTGACCTTAGATTTCTTTTGAATTTTTATATAAATGATGGATTTTGGTATTCGACATGAGGTCGCTGTTTTTAAAATTAATTTGACCATACCTATCCGTAGTTGCATAATCAACTGAAACATATATCGCTTGATACAGGTTGGCACCGCCTGTATAAATTTTTAATTACATTTATCTTATAATAGTTTCATAGTCTGTAAATCAGCTAAGATCTAAATCATAAATAATAAAATGATCAATTACTCTTTATTTAATTGATTGCTCATTACAGATGGCAGCAGACCGCTATAAAGAACTATCCAATTTCATGTGCTGCTAAAATCTATGCAGTTGAAATATTTATAATTTAGTTCTTTGTTGCAATTCTATAATGTAAAGAGACGTTGATGAAGTATGTTCCAATATATATTAAATGACCAGTTTTTAGAGAATTAGCAAAAACTACTACATAATGCTTGACGTTTAATCTGACAGGGATTGCATTAAAAGCTCTTTATTCTTGTGCAAAGCTATTATTTGCTCTAACTCTAATTGTTTCTCTCAACAGAATGCTTGATTTCTTATTATAACGATAATTAATCTACACGTTCATATACAAAAAGAATCTTTTGAGGTTTGGATCAGGACCTCTACCTGTTAAACTATTTAAATGTCACATACATAGAAAACTGTAGTTAAAAGTTTTTTCAATATTTGCATCTTGTGTTTTTCAAATTTGCAAAAACGAGCAGGCGTTTAAAGTGAATTCGAATGCAAATGATGATTTCAAAGCAAACACCTACATGCATAACTGCTAGTACATGAAAATTTTGTTTTAGTTACTCATCGTTATAATTCATATACATAAATATAGATTTATGTGCATATTTATAAATTATAAATAAGGACAGCGCACTTAGATACGTTTTCATTTATTCCTATTCTTCCAGTAAAACATTATATTTTAATTATAAGTAAATATATATGCTGTAGACTGATCTTGGATTCAGATCAATCGAGGACCGATCTAGTCCAACTCTAGATTCGTCTAATTTTGAGCAGAATAATCTAAGATTGGTCAGCGACATATCCCATGTGAAAATTTTTCCCATTGTAAGCTGCCTGTAAGCGACTTAAAACAGCTTGAGATTTTCGCTTAACAGCGCTGAAAAGCGCACATTTCAAGCTGCTTAAAATGCTTTGAACATCTTTAAGCGCTGTTAAGTGCTTAAAATACTGGTGAAAGCTCGTATAAGTAGCTTGCAACAGCTGAAAAAGACGAATTCTAAGCACTTATCAGCTACTTAGAAGTCATATTTTGGACAGCAGCTGATAAACGCTTACATATTAACGAAGTTTAAGCGCTTTGCAGCCGGTTGACTCCTAAGTAGCCGATAAGTGCGTAGAATTTGGCTTTTTCAGCTGTTACAAGCTACTTATACAAGCTTTCACCAGTATTTTAAGCGCTTAACAGCGCTTAAAAATGTTCAAAGCGCTTTTAAGCAGCTTGAAATGTGCGCTTTTCAGCGCTGTTAAGCGAAAAACTCAAGCTATTCTAACCCAGCTTTTTCGCGGAAATTTTCACATGGGATATATTTGAAGTCGAAATCAGTAGTTTGTGATTTCGCCTCCATCTTTAAAAATAAAAAACAACGGAATTGTCATAAGAACTGTCCAGAAGTTTAAACTTAGATTGGACTTTCGAATTCTTTCAGATCGACAATTCTCCATTGAGCATGTTTCTGCATTTTGTCTAAAAATTAGTTGTTGTCAGATAAGTTTAAAATATTCTAATGCTATAAAAACTAAGATAATTTTTTAAAAATTGTCATATCATATTCTACACACCTTACGAAATTCCTATTGATGAGTGTTAAGTGTTTAGATTTGGTTTTGAGAATATAAATGAAGTTCAACAGAAAACAAACGTTTACATCCACGTACCTCAGCTGAGATGAGCATGATCTATCAATAATCAACTTTATGTCATCATGCATGTTACCCGCATCTTTGCGTACAGCAATCTGATGATTATAGTTACTAATTTACGGTCATTTCAAGCAAAGGAAAATGCGAATAAAGATAAGATGTACAATACATTGAGCAGTACTTTGATCAAATAAACTCCATTGTTTTTTTAATTCTACCGCATCCGAATTACTTTGACATTCCAATTAACATTGATGATTATGTGTATCTATTTTATCTATAAGTTGCCATCATTTTATGTAAGGCAATTATAAATAATCATAATTTGTTCTTATTTTTAAATATGAAAAATTGAAAACATTTTCTTTATCCAAGTTTTTGTTTAAAATGTTTTTCTGGACTATGTTGGAGTATCAATCTATTTTCAACATGAATTTCTCTTTTATTGAGATTATATTAGTAGTGATGTGAATGGGAAATAGATATATGGTATTAGTAATTATAATTAAAATCAAAATCTATGCTAATCATTATCTGTATTTTTAATGAGAAATTATCATAACTAATATTTATTCGAAATAGGAATACTGTTCATAATATCATGGATATCAATTTTTGCTCACTCCACATTTGGTGTATGCTTAAATCAACTTATGAGAAAACTAAAATTGAAATGAATAAAAAATATTTCTTCTACAGTTGATATATATGAAAGTAAATATAACTTTTCATCATTTTTATGATTTGTTTATATGTAACTTGATTCTTGCTTAATTATATCTATAAGTTTTTTCAACTTAATTTACAGTTTATTCAATGCTAATGAAATAAACTGTTCTGTTTCTTCTCCATTCTTTATCCCTATGAGACAAAGAAAAAAGAAAAACGTGTAAACACGTGAACACGTAAACATGTAGTGAGGTTGCAAGAACAATAAAGTTGCAAAACAAGTGCACGAAATACGTTAACGACGCGTTAGATCTTGGAAATTATATAAAATTGTACGCAAATGTTTCTGGATAGTCTACTTAGCAGAGTTGTAACCGGTAGGGTTTTTTCCTTACCGGTACCGGTCTAACTGGTCAGACTGCACCGGACTGGCCGGTATACCGGTATAAATTATTCTTCTGTTTTCTGACTCTGTAACACTAAAAATCAGCAACTAGATGAGTCATATATTCCTTCTAATCACTACAGCTATGATATAAAAGTACTATTTCGCCATTGCAGTGCTTTTTACTATTTGCTTTCATATGTGTTTTGTTTCTCGATATCTATTGGTGAGTAACAAAAGTTCATACGACCATAAATTCTATGTTAATTTTGCACTTTAATTAACTATTCATCAAATATGGGCTCTATTTATTGCTCGTATGCTATACTTGCGTTGTCATCTTTCGTGTCTGTAAGGACTATATGCAATAAATAATAGGAAATACAAATAAATCCATGATAAACTACAATGCTAAACAATTAATCATTTGATTTTATTTGAACGACACCGATGTGGTTCAGGAAACGGCACTTTGTTGGTTAAAACAGTTTTTATTGGCCAAAACTATCGTTTATCATACCTAAACCTCGCTTCAGAACAGAAAATAGCTGGAAATTGACCATCGTAAACGCTACCGAAACGTTTTTGTATGCTTTCGAGCTTATATACACAAAATAACATTTCTGTGCTGTTTATGAAGGTCAATATCCAGCTATTTTCTTTCTTGAAAGGACATTTAGGTATGATAAACGATAGTTTTGGCCAATAAAAATTGTTTTAAATGATAAAATGTCGTTCCTTGAACTATATGAGCAGAACATCATACCCACGTGGATTGGATAAATATAAAAACATCCATCACAAACTCTGATTCAATAGGATAGTTTGATACAATTTTTTTAGTCTTCGACATTAGTAACAAGTTTTTGATTTTTGAAAAAAACCACCCTTTTGATCATTTTTTCGGAAAAAATAGGGAAAAATTCAAAGAAAATTCAGACCGAACCAGTAAAGAAAAAGTTGGTTCTACCGGTCCGGTTACAACTCTGGTCTACTTGAATAAATGTGAACTTGTTAAGTTTTTTCTTTCATGAAAATTTCAATATGCTTCCTATGTGTTTTTTTCGTTAGTTCGTCTCATAAGGATGCAGCATAAAAAAGAAATAAAATAATTCAATTCATTTAGACTTTCATTCAATTTTTAATTTAAGAAATTATTAATTAAAACGAAATAATTTATATTTATGTTAAAATAAAAATCATGAAAAAAAAACTATTTAAAAGTAAATAAACGGAAGGACATATACGGATATCGATCTAAATACGCTGTTTCCCTATATAAGTCTGAAGGAAATTCTTTGCTTATATTTAATTCAAGCAAAAGCAGTGCTCTATTTTTATGGACTGTCTAATTACTCTTCAATTAATATCATAATAATCAACTTTAAAGAATAACTGCCTATATGTAGAACTTACCTAGAACATGATATTGTATTATCATACATATTTATTCTCTTTGTGTATTTTTTCTTCGTTTCTTTTCTTTCCTTTTTATTTTCTTTTCTCGACTCTACTAACGCTTGATCGACCAAGGATATTATAGTATAGATAAAAAGAACGGCCATGATAAAAAGAAAAAAAAAGTACAGAGAGAATAAATATGTGTGATAATATAATTCAATATTCTATGTAAATTCTACATGTACGCGGTTATTTTTTAAAGTTTAATATTATGATACGTATGTATTCTCTTTGTGTATTTTTTCTTCGTTTCTTTTCTTTTCTTTTTATTTTCTTTTCTCCATTCTGCTAACGCTTGATCAACCAAGGATATTACAGTATAGATAAAAAGAACGGCCATGATAGAACAGAAAAAAGTACAGACAGAAAATCGGAAGATTCTAACCTTATCAGATGTTCAGAGTAATCACTGCAGATATTCACCAACAATTGGGTTTGTTGAATCTGTTTAACGAATCATTTGTTTGTGAGTCGTATGAAAGTTTAACTTAAATTCCTATTTCTTGTCTATTTTGAAAAAACATAAGAAACAAACATATAAAAAAACAAAGAGGAAGGACACCTCGATACACATGGCTAAATCCAACCCGGCATGGCTGAATGCTTCAGATTTTCAACACATTTCCACAAGATAGTTTGTTCGAACGTCGGCGTTATCAAACATAGGATGACGTTCGATAAATTGTTAACAGCTCTTTGTCTCGAACCATCCATCCGATAGCACGATGACTACCTATAAGCTACAAAAAAAATCGAATAACTACTCTGAAAAAACATTGGAGTTTTGCAGAACCTTTTTATGGGTTCTGCGACGGGGTAAAAGTCAGAACCCAGGCGAAAGCTTCTGACTGAAAAGGGATTCTATCAAAAACCAGCTGAATTATTTGTACATTTTTAGGAAAAATGGTTTAGTCTGATACCTAAACCGGCCGGTACTAAGACTAAGTTTTTCAGAAACGATAACAACTTTTCTCCTTGAAAGGATCTTGAAGACTCCACAAGATTTCATTTGCGTATGACCCAACTTGATCCCAGTTGGCTATGCATACAAGTCCATAGACTGATCATTCTCAAAAAGATAAACTCCCAGTCAATTCTGCTCATATTTTGAGTGAGACTTCACTTTTTTGAGAATGATCAGTCTATCAAATTGTATAAGTACCGAAATGGAAGCAAATTGAGCAATACGCAACCGAAATCTTGTAGAGTCTTGAAGTTTCGTCGAACAGAAAAATTGTCATCTTTGCTGGTAAAGCTAGTCTTGGCACGTCTTTATCCATTGATACAATGCCAATATGAGCCAAAATACAAAAATGAAAATATTTTATTACTTATTTTAAATATAAATATTTATTCGTATCCATTGGTATATCATGAAGACTGGCCTCAATACAAAAAACAGTATTTATATTTTGAAATCAAATACGTAATCTTCCATTGATAACATCCCACTATAAATTTAAATAAAAAGGAAATTTTTGTTTCTTTTCAATATATACTTCACTATAAAATGGGATCAATACGAATCTAAATGAAAAGAAGAAAAGTTCTTTATTTCAAATATGTTAATTATGAACGACAGCGTATCAATATGAACCTAAACAATAAAGAGAGAATATTTATTTTTATTTCTAATACCTGATCTACCCTTAATATGGGGTGTGGGTGTGAGGGTGTGGATGTGGGTGGGTGTGAGGGTGTGGATGTGGGTGGGTGTGAGGGTGTGGGTGGGTGTGGCTGTGGCTGTGGCTGTGGCTGTGAGGGTGTGGGTGTGGGTGTGGGGTGTGGGTGTGGGTCCTGCTCTGAATTCAGCCCACACCATACCCATACCCACACCCACACCCCAATTAAATCTTAGCTGTAGTATGAAAAGAAGTTATTGCAATAAAAGCCCATGTCCAAACTTATAATTTTTAGGACAAATTAGACGCCCAGTGGCCTTCTATATTCTGGAGGAGGTATTCGAACTAACAATCGACCTAATTAATGTCAAATTCAATATCCATATAATTATTTTCGAAAATATTTTGTTAGAATTTCTAGTTGTTCATCCAAGGGAGAAACAGCGGATTTCATACTCTCGGAATTTTTCGGATTCTCATCAGATTCGTGAGATTTTCATGGAATTCTCGGGATTTTTGGGATTTCCATCGTACTCTAAAACCCTCATCATTTTATGTCCTAGATTTGTATTTCATCTTCGAAGCTGCATATGACATCTCGAAGTCTTCAGTAGATGTGTGAGAGCTCTATCTTACGGAGCTATCCATAAGTCCACAATGGTTATTCTATGGAGGTACCCATAAGTCCTCAAGAGTTATCATAGGGAGCTATCCATAATTTGTCGTCACCTACCTTATGAGGTAGTCATAAGTCCGCATGGCCTATCCTATGCAGTAGCCATAAATCTTAAAGAACTTTCTATGAAGAGTGTCCATAAGCCACTTCCATGTGATATAAATCGTTCGAAAACCGCCGGTTAACTGAAGTTAAGCGCCCAGTTAACTGGAAAAAAAATCGCTTATGTCGTTAGCTGTTCGGTTATTTCTCCGGTTAGTTGGGCGCTTAATCGCGGTAACAGATCGATTTTTACGCTTGCTACTATAGCGACAATGCGAAAAAGCTGCGATTAACCGGCGGTTTTCGAACGGTTTATATCACATGGGCTAGAATTATTTAGATTTGGTATCCTTAACTTTTGAATTACTCTTTTGCGCTAGTTCTAATTACTCTTCAAGGGCTATACCGTGGAGAGGTATCAAGGACCGCTAACTGTTCAAGTGATGACATATTATGCAAAAGTAATTGAACAAATGTTCATCCCTATTTCTGTTCGACAGAAGGGTGCTGAAAGAAATGTTCGTTGACCAGAATATAGAGCTTTTTCTCCTCTTTTGAATCATATATAATTTGTTTTAGAAAACGCTCATAAATGAAATAACGTAACAGAAAACAGAAGCACCTTAAAAAGAAGCCGCATTTTTTGTGAAATTCAGAAAATTGGCACGAAATATTGATTCCTATATCTCGTCGATAACTCGTCAATAAATAGTGTCTGAAACAAGTATTTTTGTGACACACGATCTGAAAGGAGTGTTGAAGTGTTTAGAGTAGAAATTTTGGACCCACTCCCTCCGCCCCCCTCCTCCGCAGACCGTGACAGAAAAAATTCATACCCATCAGAGACCGTGATAGAGAACCCGGGTACCCATCACAGACCGTGACAGAGAAACTGTAGTTGTAAAAGCATCAGATATACGGTCAACTACAAATGTGTTGTAAGGAAATGGAACAAAAGGATTTCCATTTAATTAGTAACCATAGGTCCATCGTGTTTCACATTTTTAATCCCACAAGGGATTGCGCTAATAGCTTTTTTTATCAGTTGATAGGAAATTTTTCCTCTATCAAACAATCTGTGGATTATATTTGTCATACATTTATAAATGCAATGAAACGAGAAAAAGAAGAAGAAACACTGGCACAATAAATTTGTAATTTTTAGGTGAAGTCGTCACAAACATGTTGTTAGCCAACAATTAATTAGTTTAGTTTTTATGAACTCACGAAAAGGCTCTTCTAAAATGGTGGTTACTTTGACTTTTATGAACTTGTTAAAAATATTTTGTAAAACGGCAGTTAATAATAATTAATTGTCACCTACAAAATGCTTTCATGAATTCATATTAAAGCCACAAATTTATTGCGCCAGTGTTTCACTTTTTTCTCGTCTCTTTTCGTTTATCAGTCTTTAACAAATATGAACCATATTCTGTTCGATAGAGGAAAAAATGTACGGTGTCAACGGATAAAAAAATATTCGTTTCAGACGGTATCTGTCGAAGAGATGTGAGGATCGACATTTTCCGGGACTCTTTTATAGAAAAAGTGTGGATTCTTTTTATGGGTGTTTCTATTTTCTGCTACGTTGTTTCATTTATGAAGGCTTTCCAAAAACAAATTATATATGATTCGAAAGAGGCGAAAAAGCTTTATATTCTGGTCAACGAACATTTCTTTCGGCACCCTTCTGTCGAACAGAAATAGGAGTGGACATTTGTCCAATTACTTTCGCATCATATGTTATCTAGCATTCGTCGTCAAAGGTTTTCAAGGACTTGTAGCACAGGGTGCAAAACTGAGATAAGGACGCCATGCGTACGTCATGCAGTAATTGGAGTCGAATGTGGTACGAAAAACTATTATTCGACTATTTTTAGAATACCCGCCACTATTTTTTGAATAACTCTTCATCATTAATAGCTATCGAGTTCAAGTTTTAGCCATTTTGATAGAGCGGCGCGGGGGACGTCTATCTATATGAGACTCATTAGGATCAAAGAAGTTTTTTATGGTAAATATTTAATTGAGGAGAGTTTGCATTACCAATTTTCATTAGTTTTCATAGAGACTTAGGCTTGAATTGCACCAAAAAAAAGCTCGGAGGGTACTGTATCTGTGATAAAATTTTCAGCTCTTTCTGCCATTGTTTTGAATACGATAGTTTGTTAAAATTCTGAGATTTTAACCAAATTCAGGGCCTCAGAGCTACATTTTGGTGTAATTTAAGCCTAAGTCTTTATGAAAACTAATGAAAATTGGTAACGAAAACTCTTATCAATTAAATATTTACCATAAAAAACTCCTTTGGTTCTAACGAGTCTCATATGGATAGACGCACCCCGCGCCGCTCTATCGAATGCCTAAAATCTGAACTCGATAGCTATCAATGGTGAAGAGTTATTCAAAAAATGGTGGCTGGCATTTAAAAAAATCCGACAATAGTTCCTTTCGTCTCTTTAATTCTTTAGTCCTATAATCACTTTAGTAAAGAGATTAAAGGGACTAAAAGGACTAAAGGGTTAAAGAGACTGAAGGGATTAAAAAAATTAAAGGATAGTTCTATATTAATGTGATTTGCTAGACCGGAATAAATTTAATTTCTTGTGGGCCCTCTTTTGTTCCTAAAAAAGGATTTTTCTGAAGAAGATCTATTTAAGGCCCTTTTCATGTGCGGCGTTGCTATACTTTTCTTTACAAAGAGTGTGGACTACGTTAGCATACGGTCATAAACCTTAGGACATATTGCTGTATCGGACAGAATACGACCATGTTACGGGACTGGTTTTACTGTGAACAGCGTGTGTTTCAACGTAAACTACCGGTCATGATACGACCGTAATACTGTCCTTACCAAACGAGTTAAATATGGTCTGTATTCGGTCGTTCAGGATCATCGTAATTATGGACCTGAGCGATACTCCTTGCGTCGCTCTCATGATAACCTTGAGGAAGTACTGACTGTTTGGCTGCTTACTTTTCTTTGTGCAAAAGCAAATATTGTTTCAAAATTATCATTTTCTCTAGGATTTGGCCTTTAACAAGAGAAAAAACGATTTATTTGTATCATCTGTTTCTTTTCTCACATAACGAATCAATCTATCAACATAAAAGCCGATTTTTTTTAAGGCATAGCCGTTTCTGTTTTCCACTGTAAGTAGTAATCATGCTCGCAGTCATAGTCCTGTTATTTTGATTCTTTTATTAAACGCCACCACATGCATTTTTATCAAATCCATTTACTGTTCCTCTTTTAGGGTATGGGTGCGGAGGGTCGGTCTGGGTGTGAGGTGTGGATGTGGAGTGTGTGGGGTGTGAGTATTGGGTGCAGGTGCGGGTGCGGGTGCGGGTGATTCTTTTCTCTATCCACACCCACCCACACCCACACTCACACCCACACCCACACCCACACCCCACACTCACACCTACCAACACCCATCCACACCCACACCCTC
Organism: Rotaria sp. Silwood1; assembly: GCA_905250075.1. Taxonomy (NCBI): domain Eukaryota; kingdom Metazoa; phylum Rotifera; class Eurotatoria; order Philodinida; family Philodinidae; genus Rotaria; species Rotaria sp. Silwood1. The sequence goes on from CAJNOP010000110.1 coordinate 467,626, forward strand.
AAGTTAGGCGCCACTCTCTTTATTCATATATCAAAACAGCTGTAAGTACAGCTTATGATAGATAATGAATAAGCTCGATAATTAAAAGATAAATTGACAATGTTCTTTAGAAGAATGTTTATAGGTTTTTACAGAGTTGTCACAATAATGAATCTCACAATAGATACTTTTTTGCTACTGTCAAAGTTCAATGAGCTAGTCGATGAAAAAACAACTTTTCCAGTTATAACGACCGATAGAAAACTCTGCTTTCTGTGGAACAGAAACTATTTCAAGAGAAACATCATTGCGCTTGCGGTCTTTAATAGATTTTTCGTTTTTTTCGAAAACTTGACTATTTGACATAGTCGGTATTCGTGCTTCGCACCTTATCTCGTATTCTCGACTTTGTCGAGATGCCATCTAGTTTCTTTCTTTCTAGGTAGACCATATGCAGATTCTTTCGCATTTTGTGTCGATATGATCTTCACAACCGAAAGTCAGAAAATCGTCGTTGAAGCATCAGATAAAAGCGTCGAGATTGAACCGAAGCATCTTTTTCCCCAATTTTTCTTAAGATATCCCATTCGCATACTAACAGGGTCGAAAAAGACAAATTTTTCAGGACTTTGATTTTTTTTCAAGCTTTGAAATAATTGAAACTAAAGTTAGGCGCCATTCTCATTATTCATATACTAACGAGAACCCGTGCATACTGCACTATGGCTTTTTATCATCGAAAGCAAGCTTTTCGTGAGGATTAAGGGATTATTAGGTATATAATTAAAATCTTGATCTCCGTCCTATCAAAACAATTTATTTACATAATTTTCATTTTATTTTGAAACAACAAATTTACAAAATTTCTTTGAAAACAATGTTTTTAGTTTTATGTCTTTCACTGTTTTTTTCTTCTTTGATGACTTGTACCTTGATAGACGTTAGAGAGAGAACTCTTGAAAACGCAACATATAGTTGTCCATGGCTGAAAACTGGTTGTGGTAGAAGTAGTCCTAATCGATCAAAGGTCTGTCCTTGTGATTTGTTAATTGTTATAGCAAATAAGAGTCGAATAGGAAATTGATGTCTACGTAATTTAAAGGGCAAAAATAGATCAGAGGGTGTCGAAGTAATGCTTGGTTTTAAAACTCGGTTTCCTTTGTTAGATCCAGTTGCTACTTCACAATCAATTGTGTGATTTTGTAAATGTCGCACAATGACCCGAATTCCATTACATAGACCTTGATAAACATCGAGATTGCGACGAAGCATAACAATGGCACCAATCTTTAGTTTAAGTTTATGAGGAGGCATTCCCAATGGTGTGAGGCTATTCCAAAACTCTGTGGGATAGTTGGTTACATCATCTCCATCTTCACATTGTACTTCATCGACACTTGTGTACATTTTTTCTATTCCAGGTAGTCATTGAAGAACTACTTCATTTACCAACAGAGAATTTTCATTTTTGGGACAGAGAATTGTTCTGTTGCATAAAGTTGAAATATCTTCTATAGAAATGTATTGACCAAATATCTCGTCGACCAAACTACTGTCTAACATGCAGGAGCTAGGCAATTCTATTTCATCATATTCGTTTGATGTTAATTCACCATTGTCAAGTTTAATCAGCCACGTTGAGAGCTCTTCTTCACCGGATCCTGTTCTCATGTTCTGGCGTAGATGCATTACCTTGAAGTAAGACCAGCGGTCAAAACTTTTGAGACTTACTGCAACTAATTCTGATCTGCTTGCGAATCGAATGACTGGAAGAATTGTCGAAAATCTCCACCGAGTATCATAATTTTTCCTCCGAAAGGTGCATTGATATTCATTGTATCTCTCAGCAAAATATCAGCTGCTTTGAGAGCGTCGGATGCAGCCATTGGTGCTTCGTCCCAAATGAAAACTTCTGTCCTTCTGATCTCTTCGTCTTCCATGCTGTTTGGTTGAATACTGGATGTACATGTTTTCAAGATAGGTACAGGAAGCTTGAAACGACTGTGCACAGTTCTTCCGTTAGGCAGTAAACTTGCAGCAATCTCTGTCCATGCAACTGGCATAACATGGACGCCTTGTCCCATAAATAAATGGTACAGGGTGTTATAAATATAGGTTTTTCCTGTACCTCCAGATCTACCTATGAAGAAACATGAGCCAGCAGTAGTTGATTGTTTATGATGAACTGCAAGAATTGCATCCACTGCTGAACGCTGATCTCGATTCAACATTGCATACATTTCTTGTCCTATTCGAAGCTCTTCTTCCTTGTTGATAATTTTGGGTTCAAATGAATAAGGAACAGATGATGATGATGGTATACCAAAATCATTGCAACTTCGACCTTGTTCTTTTAGCCTTTCTTCGATTGCATAGAATGCCATTGCTTCTGCTGTTTGAGCATCGACATGTTGCATGAAATCCTCGGTCATATGTGCTTTAAACGAATTCCAGAGATCTATCGGTTTTGTCGGGCTACAGTATAGAAGTATCACACAGAAAAGTGTTCTTAGCTGTTGTGGCATCTGGAAGATAACGGCTTCAGCCATGCATCTTTCGTAGTCAGTATCATCACGTAATGGGTCCCATCGTTTAGCAGCTTCCATCAATGTTTGACAGACTTGGCCTTCTACTATTTGAAGATCTTCAAAACTACAGTCACCAGGAGTATGTAACAGTAATAATCGAAGATGGTAGCGTTCTACATCACTGGGGCTGACGGAGTACATTCGATCGATGACGTTTTCACCTTGTAGTCGACGCTTCCATGTCCCATTACGTTCAAAAACAAAGTGATGTGGGATATCATGGTAGAGATATTGTCGAGCATCTGGGTTTTTCGAATTTAATTTGAACCATGCGGTAAGTGTTGTGTCTTTCGTAGCGGCTCTTTCTAATGCTTGTCGTTTGTTTCTTTCAGCAAAATAAACCCGCTGCAGATTTGGAAGGTGAACGGCTAATCGAATAATAGCATGAGACTAGTCATGTAATGGAAATTCAAAAAGTCTCCATGCAGCTTCAGGTGCGCTTACATATCTTGCATCGAGATTTGCTTTAATTTCATCCCATTTCAAAGTTCCTTCAGCGGCAGTAGGACCTTCTTGAACTGGTCGTTGTAATTTAATGTTAGCACAATCATGTCCCTTGTAAATGTATTTAAAAAACTATTTGATACTTTTCACAGTTGCACAAATTTCGACATTAATATGAGCATTGTATTTCATTAATAAATATGAAGTATATGGAACTATCCATCTATTGTCAACTTCACACCTGCGAATAGTCGTAGTAATTCCATTATCTCTTCTGCAATATCGTGGATATCCATCCTTATTTGCCAGAGTATCATTTGGAAATTCTTTTGGAAATTCTTTTGAACACTTGCCATCTTCCATGCAAGAAGAATGTGGGTTTAACTTTCCACATGGTTCGTGAATCATATGCTTTCTCACACATTCATATAATTGTGAAACCTTAACAGGATCTTGTATTTCACTGCAGACGATATGGTCAATGTGGTTTTCATCCTTTGGCTTATCTTCGTTGGCCAAAATAATACGCATGTGACAATGTAGTAAGCCACGCTTTTGAAATTCGATTACGAAAACATTGGCTATCGTTCGTCCTAATATATGTTTCTTGCAGATATCATCAATAAGTTCATTAAGTTTGAGTTTAAAGACTCTGGTAATTAGACCAGGTCTATTCGATGGAGTTTGACCAGGAAAAAGCTGTTCTTCGATTTCTCTCTATGTTGGATTACAGGTAAATGTGATGAATAAGTCGGATTTTCCATATTTTCGGACGATTGCCATTGCATCTTGATAATTCTGTTGCATTGCTCTAGGGCTTCCTTGAAAACCTGATGGAAGCAATATAACATGTCCAGGTCTTAAACCTTCAATTTTAGCTTCATGTGCTAAATGATCCATTTAGTCCTTGATATAATTTTACTCAAAGAGCCTTTTGATTTTGTCGATGGAATGAAAGTCGATTTTGTTCGGTTTTTACATAAGCATCGACAATATATTGCTGGAATAATTTTCCTCCATAGTGGATGGCACTGAAATTTTGATGAATAGCCAATCGATAACAATAAAACTGAAGCATTAATACTCGTTTTCGATTTCGTGATTGATCAATTTTTTCCAATTCTCGATGTCATTCTTTATCACCACGAGAAAATAAAAGAGGATAGGTCATTGGATCACAATGAGGATGTAAGATTGAAATAGTTTGAAGATTTTGACCACGTGGATGAACAGCAATATGTCGATATGTTGGAACTTCACTATTTTCACCTACGAAAACTGCAGCGACTTCATTCGCTGTTGGAAAATTGTAGAGTTGCTGATCATGAATTCCATGATTGATGTCAAAAATCATTCAAAGTGCAGGTGGTGCTCGTTCCTTTCTCTTGATTCGATCTATTTCTTCTTGTTCGACTTCATGCATCATCTCCAAGGCAGCAGCAAAAGGACCAATGCTCTTTATTATGTTGCCAAGTTTGATCATTGTCGTTTCATTGCAATTTTTATTAGCAGCATTGCCCATCCGTTCTTTTAATGCTAAGGATGAGTCCAAAATGTAAAGTTGTCCAAATTGAGCTCTCTGACCAAGATCAGGATGAAGTGGACCGATCTGGTGATAGATTTGCCCATGAATGCGAAAATAGTAGGGCCCAAAACCTTGTGACAAATCAATTTGAGCCCCCATAGATGCAAATGCAAGAGCACTATTGTAACTTCTGATGTTTTCGCGAAAATTTCTTGGTTCAAGATCGGTGCCTTGTAGAAGAGCTTTAATTTCATCTGGATATAGGAGAAGGTCAGGAAGTTGAATAGATCCATAGTGACAGCACTGCTTGAATTCATCATGTCTATCGGATGTGCATTCTTCCTTAAAGTGTAGAGCATTACAGTCTTGACCGACATTATACATTCTTCCATGATAACTTTCAGGAGGAAATTCGTCTCGAAATGCAGCCGCATACAAAGATGAGCTTCGTTGTCGATGATGGGGATGACAAAAAGTGTCCTTCGATTGTCGCTCACGTCTTTCATCATCAGTTTCTTGTTGTCTTCGTTTCTTTGCTCGTGATGCAATTTTTTGTCGTCGCTCTTGCTTTTCTTACTCTGATTGTTGCATGTATTGCGAACGATGCTTTGCTGCATCCGTTTGCAGTTGTTGCTTTCTCCTTTGTTCCGTTTCTTGTGCATGTCGTTCTTGGATTCTTTTGGATCTCCTAAATGTTTTCACCTTAGGATTATCATATCATTGTTTCGACTTGAGGTTGGTTAGCAGCATCGTTCAAGTTCGAGATATTCTGCTGGTTAAGTGCTGTTGGCATTGACTTGTGATATTCATGATCCATCGTAGAATCGTCTGTTGCATCAGTCATCATTGATATCATTGATTTTAGAAAATGGTTTGTTTCTAGTTGGGATGGGTCTATTTATACCCCTCTGTAACCTATGGTAGAACCGTCCAGAAAATTCTCAATCATGCATCATGTCGTGCATGACGTAGGATCACTGGAAATTTCTGGAATATTCTAGAACGCCCCAGTAAATGCTAGGTGATTAAAGAGATTACAAAAACTCTAGATGAATGTAGAACATTCTCAAATAGTCCACATGTTATTAGAACTTTCTACACTCTAAAAAAAAACGTTTTCTCGAAATCTTATAGGAGATTTCCAGGTTTGTCACTATATGAAACCCTTTATAGGTTTCCGAGAAAGGGTTTCCGAGCTCTCGGAAACCTTCCAAAGCAATGAAAAAACCTCAGGATCCCGCAAACTCAGTGGAAGTTTTCGAGACTTGCCAAACCTTGTATAGGTTTCCGGCACCTAGCCACAAAACCACCCACTAATCTACATCTGTCGCTCTATTCTAACCGGTTATTCTATCCCCTCATTCTAACCCGTTATCTAACTCCTTAATCTATATCTAACCCGTTATTCCATCCCCTAAATCTAACCCCCTATTCTAAATCCTTAATCTAACTGCTTACTCTATTCCTTAATATATCCCCTTATTCTACACTCTAAAAAAAAAAGGTTTTGTCGGAAACCTATAGAGGGTTTCCGGGTTTGTCACTATATGAAACCCTTTATAGGTTTCCGAGAAAGGGTTTCCGAGCTCTCGGAAACCTTCAAAAGCAATAAAAAAAGCTCACGATCTCGGAAACCTATTAAAGGTTTTCGAGGCTTCGAAAATCTTCAATAGGTTTCCGGCAGCTACGCACTACCCTTATTCTATCCCCTTATTCTAATCCCTTAATCTATCCCCTTATTCTATCCCATTATTCTATCCTCTTATTCTATCCCCTTATTCTAATCCCTTAATCTATCCCCTTAATCTATCCCCTTATTCTATCCTCTTATTCTATCCCCTTATTCTAATCCCTTAATCTATCCCCTTATTCTAACCCCTTATTCTATCCTCTTATTCTATCCTCTTATTCTAACCGCTTAATCTATCCCCTTATTCTAACCCCTTATGTTAATCCTTTATTCTATCTCCTTATTCTAACCCCTTAATCTAAATCCTAATTCTATCCCCTTATGTTAATCCCTTAATCTAACCCCCTTATTCTAAATCCTTATTCTAACCCCTTATGTTAATCCCTTATTCTAACCCCTTAATCTAAATCCTAATTCTATCCCCTTATGTTAATCCCTTATTCTAACCCCTTAATCTATCCCCTTATTCTAACCCCTTAATCTAAATCCTTATTCTATCCCCTTTTTCTAACCCCTTATGTTAATCCCTTATTCTAACCGCGTACTCTAACCCCTTAATCTAACCCCTTATTATAATCCCTTAATCTATCCCCTTATTCTAACACCTTATTCTATCCTCTTATTCTAACCCCTTAATCTATATCCTTATTCTATCCCCTTATTCTAACCGTGTAATCTAAATCCTTAATCTAACCCCTTATTATAATCCCTTCATCTGTCCCCTTATTCAATCCCCTTATTCTAATCCCTCATGTTAATCCCCTATTCTAACCCCTTAATCTATCCCCTTATTCTAACCTCTTATTCCATTGCTTATTCTAACCTCTTCATTTGAGGCCTCACTCTACTCTGTTGTTCTAATTTCTAATCCAAGTCGTTAACCTATATCTATCCCCTTATTCTAACCGCGTAATCTAACCCCTTATATTAATCCCTTCATCTATCCCCTTATTCTAATCCTTTATTCTAACTCCTTAATCTATCCCCTTATTCTAACCGTGTAATCTAAATCCTTAATCTAACCCCTTATTATAATCCCTTCATCTGTCCCCTTATTCAATCCCCTTATTCTAATCCCTCATGTTAATCCCCTATTCTAACCCCTTAATCTATCCCCTTATTCTAACCTCTTATTCCATTGCTTATTCTAACCTCTTCATTTGAGGCCGCACTCTACTCTGTTGTTCTAATTCCTAATCCAAGTCGTTAACCTATATCTATCCCCTTATTCTAACCGCTAATCTAACTTCTGCATCGATATCAAGGGGAAAGAAACTGATTTCTAATGCCAGAAATCAATTTGAAATCAACAGAAATTAATAGTGATCATTGCTATTGTGTGTATATCTCAGCTTGTCAGAATTTTGATATCCATAGTAGGGGTAAGAAATCACTGTTATCTGAGAAGGAAAAATTTGTGAGATTGATTTTTTCGTTAGGCCAAGTGTATTTTCCGAAAATGATGATTTTCGTATAAAGTTTGATCGGAAGCTATCGGAGTCGAGCAATCCAAATCTATAAGTGATTTCGAAAAATTTTCGAGTTTCGATTTTCTTGTCAGGGTGAAGCAATTTCTCATAGTTTTGCCAGCTCTATGGGAATATCCGCATTTCTGCAAAATAGGCCTTCAGTGGCCGGAAAAATCAAGCTGATAAATTTTGAAAAGCGAGTCACAGATTCGAATTCCTGGACCCCCATGACCTTTGGCCAAACTTTATAGCAAATCGTTATTTTTTGAAAATAGCCTTATCCTAACGAAAGATTGAAAATCACGAATTTTGTAAAACGGCTCATAGATTCGGATTCCTCGACCTCGATAACCTTTAGTCAAACTTTATGGAAAATCGTTATTTTCTGAAAATAGCCTTATCCTAACAAAAAAACTGAAACTCACAAATTTTGTAAAACGACTTATAGATTCGAATTCCTGGACCTCGATAACCTTTGATTAAACTTTATAGAAAATCGTTATTTTTTGAAAATAGCCTTATCCTCACAAAAAAATGAAACTCACAAACTTTTCGTTACCGGTTATTTGGCAACGGAACGGTAGCGGACTTCCTCTAACTCGAAATCGTCAGAAATCATGGAAATCACTAGAAATCGGAAATCAGTTTGTTCCTCTTTGATCTGTATCTGTCCCCTTGTTCTACTTTCTTGTTCTATCCCTTTATTCTAACCTCTAATATAACTCCTTAATCTATATCTATCCCTAAATGTATCGTGCTAATCTAAGTCCTTAATCTATGTGTATCCCCTTATTCTAACTCGTTGTTTGTAATGTCTTATTTCGTGGTCTTATTCTAACTCTTTAATGTATATCTGTCCGCTTATTGTAACCCTTAATCTAACTTCTTAACGTTGATCTGAATTTCATATTGGTGAACATGTGTCCATAGTATAACGAGGGAAGAAAAACCTAAGTTCGGCACGAAATCGCTTGACTACGATGCCTTTAGAGGGCATATAGTGACCATCCAATTTAGCAAGACTCCTCGATTTTCACATTAAAATGTGTCATAATACATCCAAATTTTAGGCTATTTGAAATATAAAAACGAATTAGAATTCTTTTGGGAACAAGGCCTTCTTTTACACTTCTCAGATTTCTTATGTTTTACAAAGCAACTTCACACAAATTAAGTAAGGTTTATGTCATGCATATCGAGCACCGCTTTACCTGAAAATCACACGATAGAACATGAGAATAAAAAAGATCATATTGGAATGCTAATCGGGTTTTGCATACTACGTAATGGGTTTTCGAAACTTTTTCTCGAAAACTCAAAGGTTTTCGCAACATTCGGAAACCCTAAGGGGTTTTCCAGTTATGTTCGGAAACCTTGCTAGATTTCTGGAAAACGCTTCGACCGTTTCCGATGCCCGGAAACCCAAAAGGGTTTTCGATAAAAAAATATCGAAAACCCAAAGGTATGCGAGGATACGCAATGGGTATCCGAAAAGGTTTTCGAAGCAAAAGCGGTTTCCGAGAATACGGTTGAGGGTTTCCGAATCCACTCTCTCCAAAATCCATTGGTTTCCGGATGCTCGGAAACCCTCAAGGTATTGTCAGAAACTGAACATAAGTTCGGAAATCCTTCCGGAAACCTAAAAAGGTTTGCGAAAAGGTTTCCGAAGGGGTATCGGTTTCCGAGGAAACCTTTTTTTTTTAGAGTGTATCCCCTTATTCTATCCCCTTAATCTAACCCCTTATTCTAATCCTTAATCTAAGTCCTTAATCTATATCTATCCTCTTATTCTGTGCAATACATGTATGCCCTTCATCTAGCTCCTTAATCTATATCTAACCGTTGTTCTATGCCCTTATTGTAAGCCATTATCCCATCGACTGATTCTAACTGGTTAGTGTATATCTATCTCCTTATTGTAACGCTTTAATCTATCCCCCTTTTCTAAACCATCAAGCTAACCCTTTAATATTATCCCCTTTTTGATCACTCCTTATTCTGTCCCAAAAATGTATCATTTTACTCTGACTCATTAATCTATATCTGTTCCCTGATTCTAGCCCCGTAGTGTAAGTGCTTTATGTTGTTTTGAGTTTTATATTGGTGAACATATGCCCGTAGTATAAGTGGAGAAGAAAAGCTCCTTAGTGTAACCTCATGAATTTCGTCAAAGTTCTTCAGTGGTCACTTCTATGAAGGCGAGTACTAGGAAACTGGTGATAGTCTCCTAGTGTATATGACAGTGAGTTCCATAGTCATATTGTCCGATGTAGTCCTGAAATTTTGCAATCTGTCAAGGAGTTAGACATGATGTCAGTCAAAGTGCTGAATCTTTTGAAAGACAGAGACATGAACTTAAAGAGATCCCTTAGGTGTACTCATTTTTCAAATTCACGGCGATCAAGTCAGTGAAATTGGTAGAAATTGGAAATCTCCTAAATAGAGTGTCATTTATTTAGTCTGAGTTCTGAAATCTTCATGTCTCGTAAAACCGGTGTGGTACTGTCAGTATTATTGCTATAGTCTTCATGTCTCCCTCCGAAAGACTGAGTGGAAAGTTAGTGTTAGTCGTGTTGTCTTTCCGTATTTGAGAATTATAATCACGAGGTCAGTCTTAGTCATCGAGTCTTTATGTTTTTCTTGAGCAAGAGTCGTAGAGTCAGTCTTATGTGTTGGAGTCTTGGCTTCTCTCAAAACTACCTTCATGAAGTCAGTTAAAGTTTTCAAGTCTTCATGTCTCTCAAAGTCATTGCCGTGAAGTTAGTGAAAGTCATGAGGTCTTAAATCCTGTCGAACTCAGAGTCATGAAGTCAAGTGGAATCCTATAGTGATGAGAGCTTTTTTGTAGTGAAGTCAAAGTCTTTAAGACAGTCTGACTTCTGGTTTCTGTATTGCTGTCGAAGGCAGAATGTTGATGTCATTTGAAATCTTGGTGTCCTTAGTTTTGTTACTAGTGAACTGTAGTTTTCATGTTCGCTTTTTTCTCGGATCTTTTGCCGGATCAGTTGGAGAAACTATATCTTGCGGTGTGAAGAAATATATATCTACCGGTTTTTTTCAGAAAGCTCCCAACGTATTTGACTTTGTTTATGTCTTCAAATAGACAATTCATAAAAATGTGAACTTTTTTTTGAAACGATATGTCCTGGCATTCTCTACAATAGATGAACGCAGAAATTCTTGTGACTTTGGCTAATAGACTTGGAGAGAGTTAATAGCACAGGTGTATGAGAGTCTATAGTGCCTCACTGTCAAGAATTTGACACTTTATCGAGATAATGGTATTCAGAAATGAGTTTTTGTACATATGATTTGATTTAGATAGTAAATGTGTTTTTTTACAGCGCTTAAATCGATATCAAAGTGAGAAACTACAACATCTGATACATCTTTTCTTTTAGCTTACTCCAAATCTATTAGCACAAGCGAAGAGGACCTTTTATTTTGACTATCGTGCAGAATATCACGGTGCATGTTTTGAAAAAATTTAAGATTTTATCATTTATGTTTGTGGAGATACATGGAGAATAAATTATGTTGCAAACATTCCGAAACAGCCGGTATTTGTTTTACATTCTCTTGCAAATGAAGATTTCTTCATGTTTTGCATAGTTCCTCCCCTATCAATCTTCTGTATAGATTGGTTGGAAAGATCCTCAAACGGCTGAAACTTGCACTATATTTCGTTGCAATCTGTTGACAAGGATGATAAGGATTGTACTTGGATGAAACATAAATGAATGAAGAAGGAGAAAGACGCTTTCTTTGAATGACCTGGAGATTTAATGCAGCTCTGAGATTCTCACAGTACGATTTATCATAATCCATTCTAGTTTTTAGGTACTGAAAGATGTAAAAACGAGTTGAAATTCTCTCAGGAACAATGTATTTTTTTTGAATTCTCAAAGTCCTAATGATTTTACATAACAGTTCTACATAAATTGAATAAGGTTTATATCATGCATGTTGAGCAATTCCTAAACCTCTAAAACAACGATGGGAACATGAGAATCAAAAAGAAGATGACCGAATGCTATTTCGGTGTTTGAGAATACTGGATGGGTTTTCGGATGTTCGGAAACCTTGAAGGTATTTTCAGAAACTTAACATGAGTTCGGAAACCTTTCCGAATACGTTCATGGGTTTCCGAAAGGGTTTCCGAAGGGCTTTCGGTTTCTGAGAAAACGTTTTTTTTTTAGAGTGTAGGTATATCACTATATCTATACCGCAATGGGTATATCACCGTATCCATAATCCAATGAGTATATCACCCTAATTATACCCTAATGAGTATATCAGTATACATATACCTCAATGGGTATATCACTAGATCTATACCCATATGGGTGTATCATCCTACCTATACCCTAATGAGTATATCACCCTACCTATAGCCGAGTGAGTATATCACCGTACCTATACTCGATCGGGTATATCAATACATGTATATCTCAATAGATATATCACTATATCTATATCTCAATCGGTATATAACTAGACCTACACCCATATGGATATATCACCGTACCTATATCCTAGTGAGTATATCACTATACATATACCCTCCCGGGTATATCGTTGTCTATATCTCAATGGGTATATCACTATATCTGTACCTCAATGGATATATCACTATACCTAGACTCCAATGGGTATATCACTACACCTATATCTCAATGGGTATATCACCCTACCTATACCCTAATGAGTGAATCACCCTATTCATACCCTAATGGATATGTCACTGTACCTATGCCCTATTGGGTATATCAATATACCTATACCTCAATGGGTATATCACTACACTTATACTCTAATGAGTTTATCTCCTTACCTATACCCGAATTGGTATGTCACTTTACTTATAACAAATCGAGTATATCTCCCTACTTTTATCCTTTTGGAGAGATGATATCATCTATTCTTATGCCTCCATTCCTATACCGGTCTCTCTGTACTTCTTTTGCCTATAAATGTCTGTGTATAGCTATGTATTGGGATGTTTGTCACTATATATTCATTCCTATTGCGTGATGACTGTAGCCTAAAGAAGTCCCTATAGCACTCTCAGTTATGCTCAGCTAATTATAAAATCACTAGTGACCTAATTAGAAAAAGCTTATCGAGGAAGTTGGAACCTTTTTTAGCCGTAGTTAACTGCCCTGTAGGAGGTCCAGGTCACTTCTAGGCCCGATTTATTGTGTCAATTAAGCTCAGCCTCTTTCCTTTAACCCTTTTGCGGCGATTTGATCCTGCAGGGTTGTGGAAAATGTTTTTCGAGAGATTACAGCTCGCACGCAAAGAAACATAAGAGTGAGTTTTGTATGAAATGAAAGCCATTCGAAAACGTGATTTAGGAGTACCACTGATAATTCACAGGATGATAGCGGACTACAGAATCAAGAATAGTTTCAACATTTCCGCTGCAAAATTGAGTACCTCCACGGGTGCTCACCCATAAAAATTAAAGATCCTCACTAAATATGTTTCGCTGATCGAATTTTGTGAAGCAATCTTTGCTGATCAATTTGATGGAAAAAAATTTTAATTTGGCAAATAAAGGACAGTGCTAGGGTAAACATACTGTAAAATGTAATAGCTTCAAGGACACATCTACTAGAGATTTTTCAGTAGTTTGATCCGAACACCGTCATTTGTTAGCCAAATTTAAAATTTTTGTACCAAAATGATCAGCACAGATAACTCCACAAAATCTGCCTGATGACGAAATTTTCTGAGAATATTTTGCTTTTATGACTGCCTAACCACTGTACGCTATGGTAGGAGTCACTAGTGCTTCACATGGCCGCGAAAGGGTTAATCACAGTTGCTTGTGTTTGCTCGAGTAATGTATCTGGATTGGCCATTAGACTATCATGTTTTCCTTTGGAATTTGGATTATGTTTTTATGTTCCATTAGTTCTATGTTTTGTTTTATGGGCTGATATATCTACGTAGAAATCATTCGACACTTGAATGTTGATTTTTTCTTTTGTTCATATATGTGCATGTCTTTGGGTGGCGGGTTAAATACATGTGTGGTGTTAGAGGAAAAGCAACCGCTCTTAAGAAGTTTCCATTCTCGAATAAATCGAGTGAAATCGACCGACGAGTGTTTTCGAACGGACTTCTGTACGCGATCTTGTATGATCATGTATGATTTGTATTCTCTAAATGATACATATTTCCTTGATGATAGAACGTATCTGATCGTGTCTGGTCAGGTTGGCATCATAATACCTATCCTTATACATTTCGTATCGTGTGATTCTTGTAAGATTTTTGCTGGTATCTTACATTCAGAATCAGATAAAATCTTACAAAAAATAAACCTATGCGATATTTTCGGATCTTGTGACAAGATCGTATAAAAAATCTTGTATGCATAAGATCTTATAAGATCTCTTAGGATCTGACGTCAGATTTTTTGGCGTGGGTGTAACACGGAATAATTTCCGACATGCACGGCCGCATACGTCAGCGCTCACAGCTATATACGGCTGTTTCAGAAAACCATCCCATATCGCACTGTACGACGACCAAAAATGACCGTATACGGTGTAAATACAGCCATACATAGCCGTATCTTCGCTGTTTTGATATGGACCAGATTATGACCGAAAATTGCCGTTCTGTATACGATCGTATACGCCACCCTGTCATATACACGTTGGTACTAATCAGAATTCAGGAACACTTTTCTCTCTTATGGTAAACACAAGTGCCAGTCATGTTCGAGCCATTCTTAGGGTTATCGGGGACTCTCTATCTAATGATGTGTATATGGGTAGGTCTATCCCTTGCCCTTCACAAAGAAATAGAATCTGGCAATTCCATTGGTCAATCGAAGTGGACTAATGAGATACCATGAGTGCTTTTCTCTCTTATTTTGAGGACCTGTTTGCATCATGCTTGAGTTGATCCTAGGGTATTGAGAATTCTCTTCGAAAGAACCTGTACATTGGAATACTCGAGTTTTCGTATAGTTCTGAAGTGATGTCTGGATATCTGATTTATGAGTTGGAATGTATCCATAATCTGTTAAATCATTTTTAGTTCATCGATGGCCGGAAAGGTTACTTGTTTGGGTGAGTCGTTTTGGATAGTTGTATTATCAGGTAAATGGCTGTTGACGATGGATGGATACGATATCAGGTAACATTTAGCGTGTACGGTACATTAGAGTGGTTTGTTGTATGCCTGTTTACGGCCTTCGTATTGCTACGGTGCTCGTGAACGGTCATTGTTCATAGTCATGGTTTCCGATCATCGTAGTGCGGCGTACGGTACCGTAAAGAGCTAAAGTATACTTCATCTTACGATGTTTTACAAGAAGCGTGTATGGTCACTGTATCGTTACTCTAGTCGTTTACGGTTGACTTTTATTGGAGTCGTTGATGTTGACCATAACATACCGTATAGCATCGTTCACAGTTGTTATAAGCGACCATTAGGAACGGTCACCGTTATCCGCTGTAATTGGTTGGTTTACGGCCGTATAAAGTCGAGCATGGTTGTCCTGGGTGGCTCACTCTCAAAAGAGATACAGTTTTTGTTTAGTACCAATGACTTTGAAACGTTGCTGCTATTTAAAGTATCTATAGCTATTTAAGCACCTGCATAGCCATTTTAGTTTTCAATGGCTAATTAAGTATTTCCATAGCTATTTAAGCATTTGCATAGGTATTTAAGTTTTCTATAGCTTTTGTGTTTAAGTAGTTATTGAAGTGGTGGCATAAGTATTTAAATTTTACATAGCTATTCCAACAGTTGCGTGAGTATTTTTGCGCTACATAGCTATTTAAGAGAGAGTCCACCACAGGATCGAGAAACCCCATACTCCCAAAAAAAAATTTTCTTTTTACGGATTAAAAACTTTTTGTTTTAGGCTGGTTTTGTAGCTTTTTTATTTCCCCATCCGATGTACGATCCAAATTTCTGGGATCAACTAATCTTGAGAGATAATTTCTCAAAAATACTGATTTTTGCTTGATAACTACGTCGTATCAATTTTGACTTAATCAGTGTGTAGTCATCAGTGTGGTCTGCATAACTTTTTTGTTATATAATCAATCGAGCAAATATTTTGGGTAGAGTAGTTTCACCTCATGGGCTATCGATTCCACAAATAAAATGAGGTGGCCAAAATTTTCGGGAGTATGGACCCTTTAAAAATTCCTCGATGATCTCATGGACGCCCTCTAAAACCTTCTATTGTCATTGAAATATTTCTATGGTACCTATTTAATATTAAATACTCATAAACATCAATAGGAATAGCTTTTTAAGTCGAAACATTATTTGGTGATTGACAGTAAAAGTCTATATATTGGTATTGCGGTTTAACTGACAATGAGCGACTTCTTCAACGGTACTTAAGGGTGTGGGTGTGGGTGGGTGTGGGGTGTGGGTGTGGGTGTGGGGGTGGGTGG
>CAJNOP010000110.1:483852-504684 GCA_905250075.1 Rotaria sp. Silwood1
TTTTCATGATTTACAGTTTGAATACATATTCAGTTTGACACTAGCTATTTTCTATAAACTTAATTCATTTATAATATGTTTTATCAAATTTTCAAGTACTTTTTAAAGAATTTTTGTTATGTGAAGCTACAGATAGCTGATGTTCAAAAAAAGAAAACAAAAGGTCTCAAGAAAGAATGAGACAAATATCATTATCATGTTTACAACGTGATCAAGTTGAACGAAAGTCTTATCACGAATTAAAATATTCATTATTTTTGGAGAAAATGAATAGTCTAGAGCTAAAGAATATTGAATAGAAATAGAACAATATACATGATGTATACGTATACATACATCAAAGGATACAATTAATCTATCAAAATGTAATTAAAAAAAAAATGTGTTGTGCTGTTATGCCGCGGCATGAGAACGGCAGGGCGGCATAGCGGCTGAACGGCGGAGCGGTATGAGAACGGCAGAGAGGCATAGCGACAGAGCGGCATAGCGTCCGAGCAGCTGAACGGCAGAGTGGCCGGCCGAACGGCAAACATTTTGAAATGTTCCCTAAGGTTGGTGTATTCCCTTTGGGGGTACGACGACCTTACTACGCTTGCATTAAGTCGTGAATTTTCTATGCGTGATTATTTATTTAAATATTGGATAAGGTTTCAAAATCATTTTGATACGGCCCCTGAAGCAGACACTTACAGGCAAACGTTAACTGCTTACTTCATTGCGAAATCTCCGTTTAAAACGTATTACAGTAGTATGAACTTTAGGAAAAATAGTCGTTTCCCTAAAAGACTTGCTAAACGTGCAAAACATATATATTTGGATATAATATCTTTCATTGATGTTCATAGAGAACAATATGGATTCTTTAAAAAATCAAGCTTAACTCTAGAGTATTTTATTTTAAAATATTTCTGTGTTAAACCACCGTAAATAAATATATAAGCAAATAGGATAAAGATTTAAAATCTGATCTTTATGGGTAGAATGACTCTTTTTTTTGTTTTTCTTTAAACATATATCCTTGTAATGTGCGTATAGATACATGTTTTTGTCAAATGTTAACCTTTATGGAACAATAAACTGAATGTTAAAAAAAAAAAGATGGTTTTTCCAAAATTAATGGATCGATTTTCATTTCAAATAAGACACTATCTAATGAATTATCACCTGCAAACATTAATGCAATTTGACGATCTTCTGATGTTGAAAGAAAACCATTTGGTGATATAGAATTTCCAATTGAATTTTGTAACTTTTCTAATTCTTGTTTACATATTCTTTGTCCATGATACAATTTAATTATATTGTTTTTAGACAATAATAATAAATATTCTTTGCTTTCATCTTTTATTTGTTGATCTAAATCAATAAAATAATATCGATCGAATTTCGATGATTATTTTCAAATAAGTAAAAGTGTAATTCTTGTTTTGAAATAAAATAAACACGACTTTCAATCGACTTTAATAAGGAATTTCGTTCATTAAAAAACGTATGTTTTTCTGAATTTAAACGAAAATCAATGTTACATAAACGATCATTGCTTGAATAGACGAATATTGAATCGATTGTATTCAATGAAGAAACATCATTCAAAAATTTAATTGCTGGCAAACATTTTGAAAGAATTAAAATTATTTTTTCATTATCAATTGCTTTTATATAATCTTGAAAAAGTTGACGAATGCTATATAATAGAACACAATAATTTAATTGATGAAATCTATCCAATGTTTAAATTAAATTGTTTGAGTCGTCAATATGTTCATTTAACCAAATTAAGATTATGCCTGCTTTATTTTCACCAATTTCATCGACACTACAATCACAACGAAATTTTTCATTTATCGATTCGATACAATCCACCTGCTTTTTTTCAATTTCCATCTAGAATCAAAGATTAAAACGAGCACTCTTCGTGGTATCTATTACTCCTACTCTGAGTCAAATTTGAAAAACAGGTTCTAGAAAATTCTATAGGAAAACAATATTAGTTCCTATGATAATTTCTTAATTTATTTAAACTTATTTATTGGCATTAATTAGTACAATTCGTCTCAATGAAAATTCGTTGCATATATACAAGAGAGTACATTAATTGAATTAAATGATTTACCGTAGACTGTTATTCAATCATCACCATAATAAATGTTTTCTTTTGTAGAAGAATAAATCTTGATAGTAAAGTTTTTTTCAAAAAATTATGGATGTCTCAACTCAAAGTTCCTATTGTTCATGTTGGAACTAGCCAGAAGTTTCATTTAGTTTCAAATAAAATTCAACAAATCTAAATTAAAAATCAATTAACTTTATCCGTCATGTGTGAATTTAACTCAAGTTTTTCGAAATAAATCATTCATGATTCCTAAACTTAAATGTTCTACGTATTAAAAATACTTTTAAAAAAATCATTGGTTAGTACAGGCCTTAGAAAAAAAACTATTGTTAGTTTCAGAAAGCACGACATACAAAATTTTCAATTGGAATATCCTCCATAAACTCAACAACAATTTGAATCAGCTTTTCCTAAGATTTTTCTAATTCAAGTTCAATCTTTTTAAATAAATTTTACATTTCTCATCTTAAAAAACTATTCTTTAAAACTTGGCTGCGAAAAATTACATCAAAAGATAATTGTTATCAAATTTTTTACAGTTATTTTCCTAAATTTTCAGAACATCAAAAACTTAGGGCCTGTTTCGAAATTTTTAAAAAATTATTTGCTTTGCACCTCGAATACTTTTGTAAATCACAGAAATTTCCATAGAAAGTATAGAAATCGTCTTACGTTTTAAGAGAGAGCGAATTTCATCTTGATTTCTTCTTGGTTTTTTTTTATCCATGTCAAGCCTGAAATTGTGAGTCAATCATTGAATATGTTACATTAAATATTCAGAAATATATCTATTGACGGAAACATGCCACGCGTCTCCTTTGTAGCTAACACAAAAACATGTATCCACGTACTATCGATAAGATAATTTATAAAACTAACACAAATGGTATATATCCAGAGTTAAATCAATATGAAGTAGACTAGAAAGTAACTCAAATTCGAATATATTCTTTCATAAATCTTCGAGCTCATTTTATCATTAGGCGTATTATGTTAGAACAACAACGAAGGAATCAAAAGTTCGATAATGCGCTTGAAATAAAGTATACTATAACTTACTGTAATAGAAAATCGTGGAAACCAATGCTTGTGAATCATTACAGAACAACATAAGTCTTCTTAAATGCTAATTATCTAATGATAATAGGTTCGTAGCTTCACCACTGGGAAATTCTTTCACAAGAAATCATCGTCTGCAGTTATAATAATCGATAGCTAACAAATACATATACATGTGAAACAAATTAAAGCCCATGAATAAGCACTTACTATGTTTTACTCAAATAGTGAGGAAATCGATAAAATAGATAGATCGAGCTTTGATTTTCATCGTTATGTAGTCAAGACCAAGGCAAATGATTACAAATAAGAAACAAGGTTCTCAAGTATATCTAAACTAGTTTTCTATAAGGATCTTTCGAAGAACGCCATACTAGTCTGGAACGCTACAATAGATCTTTACTACGTGAGCTCATTTTTTTGACCAACCTAGACTCTTTTCTTTAAAGCCACATAAGCTATAGGTTCTCTGATTTTCTATTCGACTGTTAGATCTCATGTACTCGACCAAACCTACATTCAAACCTGTTTATTTCATGTAGACTCTTGCTAGGTGACTATTTTAAAAATAAAGCCAACCCGTATCAGTATTTTGTACTATTCAAATGCAGAAAACTCCCTTCAAGTAGTATGGGGCGTATGGTGTAGTGGAAGCGTTCGAGTCTACGGAACTCGGAACCCTGGTTCGATTCTAGGTACGATCATTTACTTCGTTTTTACTTCACTTTTTCTCCATAATAACTTCCAAAATTATGATACAATAGAAAAAAAAAGCAGAAAGGAAAAAAAGAAAGGTATATATTCTTTGTTGCAAACTATAAGTTGTCAGTGTTATTCAACTGAGCTGAGAATGGTCTCGTATATTTCTTGGTGACAATCTTCTTCAGCTCATGATTGTTGGATGATCGGTTCAGTTTCTTGCATAAATGATTGCCATTCATAATTTCTCTGTTGAGTAACTCACTTTGGAACTCAGAAACTTAACAAAAACGAAGACGCATGAGAAATTCAGTTGAAATATAGATCCGTTTCGACATTGGGTGTAGGTGTCCTCACCATAACTATAAATACACAGGCCCAAATTCGAGATATCCATGAAAATTAAGTTCTAATATTTCTCTTTATATCTATTAATTAGATCTTCATTCTTCAAATGCAATTTTACAAATATTTTTAAAAAAATTTGTTTAAGATAAAACTTCGTTACCGATATGTTACATTCACAATAAACATTCACTAATCTGTAGAAAACGGCTCCAGTTCGAGGATTGATTAGAAATATGATCGGTTTTGTGTTTCTTTCATATTCAACGAACATATGGAGCACTAACATGCCAAAATTCTCCATAAAAGAATGCGCTTATCAAGGGTGTGGGTGTAGATGTAAAGGTGACGAGAAGACCTACATCCACATCCACACCGTCTGTTGTCATGCCATCACGTTGCTGTCTCAGAGATAAAAAAACATAATAATATGAGAGAAAAGAATCTCTAATAATAGGAACAAGGATTTATTTGATTATTTATAAACATAAGAAAGAAAAGTCAAAAATATATTATAATATTTCACGCTTATTAATGTCGTATGTTGTCGTCTTTTGAAAAATCAATTTCCATTGTCGTTTGATTAACATTATTTGTAAATGATAGAAGCCAACTTGTTCTTAAATCGGATTTATTCCATTGAGAATGAAATTTAATTGTCAGAATAATTTTAAATGTTCCCCTAAACAAAATCAACCATTATTCTAATAAACCTTGTTGGTTTCTTTTCTTAGCTTACTATTCCGTTCTTGTCAGAAAGAATGAAGGTTTATCAAGAATGAGTTGAGATGGTACAAATGTTGAATGTAAATTAATTATGATTCGTTTAATATATTTGTCAATATCATCCCGATGGTCATCATCAAATTTAACAAAAAAAATGTCCATTCATGGTTTTCTGTGCCAAAATCATTATCAAATGAATAACGTCGATGAGTATTTCTAATAACTTAAACATTTTTTTAATAATTTGCTTTTGTTGTTTTCCAGTTCCTGTTTGTCTTATGTCACATTGCTCATATTGTCGTTCAGAATGTGGTTGATATCTTTTTTCAGTTTGTTTTCGAAATAAACAATGAAGAGTTGAAGCGCTTTTTTAATGCTTTTGATAACCAGTAAAATAGAAAACACTTAAAACCACTTTCCAAACATGACTTTGTAAATAACACGTGAAAAGCTCATTTGCTTTTAATAAAACGTTTTACTGACACTTTCTTGCTTAGAGTTCTAGAAGCAGTTAAAAATTCAACTCAGTGCATCTTTCTGTTATGGAGAAATTTACAGTTTATGATGAAATATAAAAAGATATTATTCATTAAATTAACGTTGTTTACAGTGTATTTACATTGAATGAAGTCGCACCTTAGCTAATCTTTACTAAAGTGTTGGGAAACTTTTGTTGCATAACACAAGTAAAGTTCGTCGCTTCGACTCGCTTAGCACTCGACTGAACAAGATATCCTATTCAATTTTTTCACAGAACATGTAGTAAAAGAAGTTCACAACAGTTGCAGAATAATGCAGAGTAGTTGTTGAAAATTCTACTAGAAGTTTGTATAAATCTTACAATATTCGTCGATAATCGTGTTTAACATAGAGTTCTCTAGGAAAGTAGGAACTCCATGGAACCTCTGACTGAAAATAAATCATATTATATCTGAACTCTGATTAAAGTATCAGATACACAACAAGCTCTTATTCAAAGTAATGATAAGACTAGACAGGTAATTTGAATATATCAGTATAAATTCTGATACTTGAATTAATACAAAGAAAAACATATACCAAATGAAACACTTTGATTTCATTCATGTTCACTACTGATACAACAAATATAAATTCTTTCAGTAATGTCTGTGTTCCGATGAACTATTCAGTTATTCTATTCAATCATAAAAATCATTTCTCATCCTTAACCTGGCATAGTTTTTTCGATTTTTTGTATTTGATGTTCCTTATTCAGATCCATTTTACCACAACTGTTGACTTTTATTTAACGGATTCCAACACTTCGATTCGGCACTTCTGCAGACAAGCCAGTGCAGCAGCCAGTCGCTCATCGGCGTCCCTCTGGGGCGCAGCTTGCGGCTGGCTGCTACCACCTTTGATATTATTCAACCATAAGGTAACTCATTTCACCTAAACCCTATAAAATGTCATATTACTATTACTTGAAAAACCTTTGAGATTTACAACATGATGACTCAAGATCGGCTACTCGGAACCAACACATTCTTATTGTTTATTCTTAATTTCTTCGATACCATTGTTCAGCCAATAAGTTAGAGTTTTATTGGAGCTATTCATTTAACATATCTTAATTGATTATTCTTCATAAATGGAGGGTTTGCATTGTTATTT
Source organism: Rotaria sp. Silwood1 (assembly GCA_905250075.1). Lineage (NCBI taxonomy): Eukaryota > Metazoa > Rotifera > Eurotatoria > Philodinida > Philodinidae > Rotaria > Rotaria sp. Silwood1. The sequence continues at coordinate 490,430 of CAJNOP010000110.1, forward strand.
TCTTAAGCTACATTAGAAGGTCTTTACAATACTTAGGGCATACTATAAATAGTGGCAGAGGTTCATGAAAATCTTATACAAAGCTTTCAGAAATTTTCTTTTTTTACCTGCTGGTAGAGTAAAAAAAAGCTCTATCATCCTATGTTATTTGATCACTATTTGTATAATATTATAGTGATAAAAATCTCAAAAAGCATGTTTTGCCACGGGATTTCTCCACAATTTTGGCACATATCGTTTTAAATATGTCCTTTTGCATTGATTTTTTTTGTTCTCTTCCTATCTTTTCTTTATTCTTTATTTCTTATCCATTTTAATACGTAGCCCTCTATGTATAACAATACAAAATAACTGGACAATAGAACAGAAAAAAAAGGAAGCAGTAAAGTCAGTTTTCATTTCATCAAATGTTCAAAATAATCTCCTTCGTTGTCTACACACAGGCGCATTTGCTGAATCCATTTATCAAACGTCTTTTTATATTCTTGTTTACTCAAAAAATTCATGAATTCCGTTATTGTATTGCACAATGATTCAGTATCATTTTGATCATCTGTATTTCGTTTGATAAGATCGAATAACCAAAAATCGCATGGTGCCAAATCTGATGAATTAGGTGGATGTGGTATTGTTATCACACCATCTGATCTTAGATAGTCTAATACAGCTTTGTGGACGTGCGATTTGCTATTGTCATGATGAATTTTAATTGATCGAGTGCCTGATAAAGGTCGTTACCTCTTGATTTCATCAATGACATGTTTTAGATAATTTTCGATATAGTATTCATGATGAATAGTTTGTCCAGATTCAACACGATGGATTAAGACGGGACCGGTCGACTTGAAAAAGATGCGCATTCATTTTTTTGGAGCATAGTAATTTTGTCGTACTACTGTGGGTAGAGGATCATCTTTCGCCACCCATGCACCATTGGACGCTTTTCGACCGGTTTGTTGATGAAAAAACCATGATTAATCTCTTGTCACCACATCATATAAACGCCATGTATCTTGTTCAAACTTTTCTAAATTCTCTTTGCAAATCCGGACTCTTTCTGCTCGTTGAGTAGGGGTCAGATTTTTCGGTATATAGCGAGCAGTAATTTTTTTAAGGTTCAGATGGTCAGAAATGATTCTCTGAACGGTACCATGACTTAAATCGCTTTGCATTTCTATCTCTTCTACTGTAATATGAGGATTATCACTAATGAGACTACGAACATGCTCTATATTTTCATCTGTAGCTTCAGTAACGGGTCTACCAGGTCGTGCCTGATCTTCCACATCTTCCCGACCTTCACGAAAACATTTAGTCCATCTTTGAACCGTTCTAAGGGAAGGCGCTTCATCACCAAGAACAGAAGCTAGTTCTTCATAAATAATTCTTGCTTCAATATTGAGTACAGTGCGAACTTTAATGTAAAAGCGGAAGTTTTCTTTACTCATCTGAAGCAGAGTGAATAGTGCGACGTATTTAAGTAATTTCACTTAACTTACTTGAAAGCTATGAATAATAGAATATAATTGCGTCGTACAAACGAAACTTGTGTCTTAATATGTGTATATGCAAACTGCTACGCATTAAAATAGATAAGAAATAAAGAATAAAGAAAAGATAGAAAGAGAAAAAAAAATCAATGCAAAAGGACATATTTAAAACGATATGTGCCAAAATTGTGGAGAAATCCCGTGGCAAAACATACTTTTTGAGATTTTTATCACTATAATATTATACAAATAGTGATCAAATAGCATAGGATGATAGAGTTTTTTTTACTCTACCATCAGGTAAAAAAAGAAAATTTCTGAAAGCTTTGTATAAGATTTTCATGAACCTCCGCCACTATTTATGGTATGCCCTAAGCAGTAGTCGCTCGTTGCTGACTAATATCTCCCTCACGCACTATTCATATTATCTTGCTGCATTATTTCAACATATTAATACAATCATTGGCTATTTGGCATTTACTCTATAGTCTCGAACTTCCCTTACAATATTCTTTTAATTTTTCTTCTTTCAACTTGAATTAAGTGTACGCAGAAAAGCTATTCAACTCAGAAACCACCGTGAATAAACAGGGATCACCTAATGTTGTATCCATCGAGATGAGAGTCAGTAGGTTGTAAGCATTGTTTTATCACAACCGGACTTAATGAAACGTCTATCTTCTGAGGCATCACTCCGACTCCTACTTATAACGATACTGTGAAAAGGAAACCGAAAGTAAACAGTAATTGAATATTCTAGATAGACAGAAGGCGTTTCCAAACTTCGAACTCCCTTTTTCCAAATAGTTTTTTTCCAAAAATACCTTCTTTCTTAGGCAATAATTCAGACAGAAAAGTATCATTTTTCCACATAAACAATTATATTTTTAGAGAAGTCCACTTCAGATTCTGATTGCCTACCCCGATTTACTTTCGTCAACCTTAAAAAAAAATTTTCTAAAGTGGAAGTTTTTTTTTACCCCGATGTAAACACACAAACATACGCACACAGTATTTTTTTCCTATGATCCTCCCTAAAGTCGAGGGAATAAACATAGAATATGGTAATAAGTGCCGTTCAGAAATCACTGAATTCTACTATCAGTGTTTCGCCCTAATTTTACGAGAATGTTACAATTGACTCATACTTCTCTCTTTGCCACAATTTCTTCATTTGTTTATTTCTCTCATATTTCTTTTCCGTCTTCATATGCCGTGTGTGGGTGTGGGTGTGGATGTAAGTTTCATTGTTTTCTTACACCTACAGCTACACCCTTAGATGTAGGGCATTTAAACGCATTACAGATGAAAACGTGTCTAAGCACAAAACAGCATTTTTTCCCCACCAGTTTGTGTTTGAATGCGTTTTTATACGAGTTTTTCTTTCATAGGAAACTTTCTCTCTGTCATATAAAAAATAAAATGACGTAGAGTTTTATATTAAAGTGTCAACCTATTTTGAAAATTTTACTTTTCACCAGTGACGAAAACACTTTTCAGTTAAGCGTTTTCTTATGATAAACACTTTTTTTTGACTATATCACTCGAGAATAACTATCAACAGAATATAACAAAATTAATTTTATCTAAGGAAAAACAGTTTCTATTTTGCATGATAATTTCAGATTCTTCATATTCTATTGAATAACAGAAAAAAAGGTTCTTCTATTTTTGAATTACTTTCTTATGAATTATATTTTAATTTCAAAATGAAATGCACTTATGCTTCATTTCTTTACATTGTATTCCTGTAATAACATGCATGACTTAATGATAACTTATTTAAAAATCTAACTGCAGTGCATGCGCTGTTTCTCAACAATGAACGATAAAGCATTCTTACATAGTGAAAACGGGAAAACTATATCAGTTGCAACAAAATAAACGTCAATGCTGTGATAATTAATCAATCTTTTAGAATGCAACAAGAAATTTCAACTACATAGTAGATAGTGCTAATTTAAACAAAGATTTGTTATTTATGAATGACAAAGAATGAATTGCATTGAAACTAAATAATAGTCAATTTTTTTCTTAACAAAAAAAACAATTGTTTATGTCAATCATATTCAATAGGTAATAAACTAGTACTATATATGAATAGAATAATCTTTCACTAAAGATAAAATTCATTGATTTATATAGAAATATGGACAGTGTGCAATCAACTGATTCTGATTCTATCTTGAGAACTAGCACAACATCTGTAAATTAAAGTAAGAACTTTTTGAGAAGCGTAAAAATATTTGATGCATAAAGTCAGTCTAAATAATAGAAAAAAAATGAAGTAATTACCTAAGAGTAGTCAAAGCAAAGGAGTTGAGTAAATAGAAAAAAATTATTCAAAGAAAAATTCGAAATAAATAAAAAATGCAAGTATATATCACAAACTGGAGGTGTAGCTCTCTCACTTGTCACAATAATGATGTTTATCGAGGCATTATATTATATTCAGTTATATCTAAAACAATATTAACGTAAGTTTCTTTTCATTGGTTATACGAGAGGAAAGAAAAAGAGAAATATATCATCAAAAATTGTTATTTCAAAGGAGTCATTTGGAAAATAAGAGAGACAAAAAAAAGCAGCATATAAAGTGAATAACTATTAATAGCAACAGTTCTAATCGTATCTTGCTTTTCTATAGAAGTGAAAAAGAAATAAACTATTCAATAACGTTGATTTCACTTGTAGATTGGTAAGTCATCATAGTAGCAAGATTATACGTTTAAATTTTCGATTATTTAATATATAGTTAAGTTTTGCGTAGCATACTTAATATGTATTTTTCTAGATCAATGATAACTCAAGTTAATACTCATGTCCAATATAAAACCCAATTCATACGCATCATCAAGAATTTGAACCTTTATGATGACCATAATGAATTGAGTCTGAATGATCAAATCTTATATACGCGTGTTTTCATTATCTCAACTGCGATAGCTCTTTTAATTCTACTATCATTTACTGGTATTATTCCTCAAACACGTTTAATCACTGTTTCTTTACCATCTGTCAATGATTTCGAAAATTTAATCAATATTTACGCAACTGGAGTTATGTGTCGTTGTTCTCAAACATCGATTCCTTATTCACGAGCGGTGTCATTGAATCCTCGATTTCATCAAGTTTGCTCAAGTGATTTTGTCAAGGAAGAATGGTTTTCCTCTTTATTCAATGTTAATACAAGCAATTACTATCCTCTTGACTTTCGTTTAATGGCTTCTGCACAGTTTCAAGTTTTATCCATTCTCTGTCAAACATCACGTCGAGCTGTAGTCGATGCCCTTCGTGGATTTCATACTAAAACAATGTTTTCATCAAATGCATTGTCACACGACGAATTCAATAGTTATATAGGCAAGTCTATTGAACAATTCCAGAAAAAAACACTTGAAACTTTCCGTTCATACAATCATTTTATATTATCTTTTATTGACCAACATCGTTTTATATGTGCATTAAGAACAAATTTCTATACGAGAAGTGTTTCTGGTAGTAATATCTCTGTAACTTTTTCTGCCATTTATCCACAACATATCGATCTAACTCAATCGTCATTGATGTCAAATGAAACATGTCGATGTGATCGTTCAAATGATTGTATTTATCCTGCTGGGATTTATAATCAAACACGATCTATCGTTCCAAATGAAGTCTTTTCACTTGATAAATTACCTCTATTCATAATACCAGGATTTCAAGTAGGATGTACACCCCAAAATGCATTGTTTCAATCAACATTGGAATGCTTATATAATCAACCATGCTTAGATATAGTGATTTCGTTGACTGATGCTCTTCGTACTGTCGCACCTCTGAATATTTCAAACTCTTTTACAAAATTCAGTCCAACAACAACAATTGCTGTTATTTTTGATAATATAATGATGGATTCTTGGGAGATTTCTATTGATTTCGCCACTTATTTTCAAGCTTGTGCACCTAAAGTCTGTTCACATTCATATGTACAAAGGTTTTTTCTTGTTTACATGATTACAACCATTGCTAGTGTCTTTGGCGGACTTACCGTAATACTCCGTTTCGTATCTCCGTTGTTTGTCAAATTTATTTTACGTTTATGCCGCCAACAAGTACGAATGCTAGAAAATAATGAACGGCGTGAACCAAAAAGCAGTAAAATCAATCTATACTTATATATATATGTATTTCTCCTGTTGTATTTTTTTCTTTCCATAGGTTTGCAAGGGCGTATGTGGAGTTTCTTTCAGCAAATTAGTCAAAAAGCTATTACATTGGATCTATTCAAGGACACTTTCACTCATGTTCAACTTGGTGTTTATTCTACTCGTCTCTATATCTTATTATTGATATTTGGTATTTACATTTTGATCATTTATTCTACTTCAATAGTTGTTTCAGAACAAATCATTATCAGAAATCCAAGCCAGGATCAATTCGAGTATCTTCATGATGTGTATTCATCAGTTTTAGAATGTTCATGTCGTAATTCATCGATACCACGATCATCATTCATATTTAATGAAGTGCAAATTCATCCATTTTGTACAAGTAGTTTTGTTCGTGACGATCGTTGGTTTCAATATTGGACAATGAAATTTCTCAATGGTAGCATTGATCCTAATCCACCATTTTATTGGAATGATTTTCGCAAGAATGGATGGAAATTTTTTAATTATGTTAAAATATTATGTGACTTCGCCAATACAACTTTGTCTGAAATAGTGAATTCGTTTTATGAAGAGCCATTTTTCTCTTTTCAACCTATTTCCCGGGTAGTATTCAACGAAACAGCTCATAATTGGGAAATATCTTTTCAAAACGAGGTAGAGTATAATGAAAAAAGAGACCTTAAAATCAGATTTTTTCTACAGTTTTGAGCATCGAAATTCGAAGGTTTTCTCATACTATTTCTTAGTATTCAAAAAATATCTATGATGATGTTGATCTTCTAGAGAAAGAGAACGAAACAGAGGTAGAGAAATCTGGAAAAGCAAAATACTATTACTCTAGTGTCACTGAAAATAACTTGTATGATTATATCTTTTATGTAGCTTACCAATAAATACCGGTCTATATTCAATCCGCTGCAACAAAGTATTCAACAGAGTGGTTCGATTTCATTTGATTTTATTGATCCTTCAGTGGTAGCCAGGCGGATTAATAACACATGGATTCTCCGGTATGCTTCAGGTAACTCTAACAACTATTTTCATCAGCCATGCGATTGTAGCCTAAGTTACTATTGTTTAAAACCATTGGGTTTCTATTGCTATTCATCGTCGTGTACACAAACGAATGCTGCATTAAATCAAAATATTCCTGGCCTATACCTTGGTTGTCAAATTTTAGATTTTGCTCAATCGAAACTAGAATGTTTTTATAAAGAGTCATGTGTTCAGATGTTAATTGATCAACGTCTTCATGGTTATGAAAATATCTATTTGCCTATTGATTTAAGTTATATAACAGCACTTAATTCCAATGATGGCGACTTTTATAAGCCTGACCACCCTTTAGAAATTTTGGCATCAATGGGTTTTGTTAATGAATGGATCTATATAGGAAATTATACATTGTATTATGATCAATGCCAGCCAGAGATATGTACTTATACAATAGATAATACACTATATTTAATAGCTCGTGTTAACTTAATTATTGGTCTGATTGGAGGACTAAATGTTCTTCTTCGTCTCTTAGTTCCATCATTGATTAAAATTATCTATTTGATTTATCATTTGTGCTATCATCGAACACGAAGTAAGAAAATATGTTCTTCAATTATTTAATTATCTCAAACTGTTTTAGATATTCGTTTACGTTGGAGAATGGCTCTCACTCATATTCGCGATGAACTTTATCTCATAAATGTATATCGAAGAAAATCACAAGTAGAATATCAACATTTAGCCACAAGAATCTACATTGTTCTACTTGTTCTATCTTTCATTAATGTTTCAGTTTTCGTGCGGTTTCAGTATCGGATAGTATTGATAAGCGTAGATTCACCAAATGAAACTTATTTTTCACATCTTCACAGTCACTATTCTGATAGTTTATCATGTCCTTGTACAACTATAACTATTCCTCTTATAAATTTTGCATCAGTCTCATTCGAAACACAAGAAGCCTGCTCTCAGATAATGTCGCAACCGCCTTTGACAATAAGACTATTACCAGAAGACATACTCTGGGAACAATACGGTTGGAATCTCATACAACCACAAATGCGTACCCTCTTTTATCGATGTATGTTCTCAACGTTAACTTCACAAGCGGCGAGTGCCACTCTTATTAATGCAGGTTTGACATCAGTTGAAGCATTGACCTCAGAAACATTTTATGTATTGTTCAACTCGTTCATAAATGGAATAGATAAGAATTCTGTGATCTCAGGAGATAATATTTATAAATCGATTTCTGATATTCTTCAAGCAAATCAATTTCATAATCAATATATGACAAGCTGGAGAATAGAATTTTCGAACGCAGATGAAAGCTATATTCTTCGTAACACGCCAATTTCATTGAACAATGGTAATTGTTATTGTCCAAGTGGTAAATCCAACTGTACAAAGACAGTTATCTATTATAATTCAATTAGTAATTCAAATGTATTGCCAGGTAAACACTTTAATCAAGCTTTCTCTACGCTCTTATCATCATATATTGACACATTGAGATTTCGAAAACGGTCTATGATTAAAAGATCATAGTTGAAGACCTAAACTGATTATCATTGATAGTTCCATTTATTTAGGTTTTGTGATTGGATGCTCAATCATGGATGGTCTTTCACAGTCAACATTTGAATGTTTCTATGATAATATTTGTGCCAATCAATTAAATACAGCTTTTGGTCACTCATTTACTAAGTTTAATCTTGGTGAAACACAGTTTCCACCAACGACTCCAATTGGATCGATTCTAGATGAGTATTCTATTGTATCATCTAAGTTTTCAGCTAATTATTCTGCATATTTTCAAATATGTGCTCCATCAACATGTCAATATCGTTATAGGGAAGAAAATGGTGTTGTTTACGTATTCACAACACTGCTTGGATTGTATGGTGGATTAACTGCATTCCTACATATTTTTGTGTGGTATTTATTAGATTTTTATCGATTCATTGTCAATCGTTCTCCGTGTTTGTTGCAACGTGTACATCCTTCGACCTGAATTCGAATGAACCACTTATCATATGAACAATGCTTCTTATTCAACTCATTAAAAATAATATTTAATACTCGATGTTGTATGCCTTCTCTTGCTTTTGTCAAGCATCAAATTTAGCAATCACGATTACTATTGTTGCTTTGCTTTTATTCGATTTGTTTTTCATGGCAAAAAAATTACTTGTGTTCATTCAATAAGAAAACTTATTTGTATTTTAGCTTGCTATTGTACTCAATATCTATCGACATCAATTAGAATCAGATCAGAGTAATCATATAAATGGCATAACCATAGAATGATTAGGTGTAGATAATAAATTGAACAAATATAAGAATTTTTATTTAACTAGTCCTACTCTTCATATGATATTTGATTTAGTAATCAATGATATATACAAATTTATTAGTTATCGTATATATCATTGATCACTTCGATCCTTATTAGTCTATTCAATTTCTTCTAGAAGAAATTAAAATTTTAAATTTTCCTAAATATGTAGTATCAACTTTATTAGTTTTATATTTCAAAAATAAAAAAAGTCAAACTAGGTATTTGAACATGGTTTCGTTCTAGATGAATGACATTTAGTACCACATTGTATTTTTGTTTTTCAACAATAATATTTTTTTGTTGAACAAGCGCCATTACAGGCACATTTTCCAGCAGGATTAATTAATCCTGCACTCACATAAGCTTTACAGACTTGAATGAATGTCATTGGTCGTAAAGTTGTTAAATCAACATTACGCAAGTCACGAAAGTTACAGTTAGATCAATTTAGTAGGTCTAAAGCTTGGAACCGTGAGGAGTTGATAGCTGTTGCTATACATAATTCATAAGTGTCGATATTGTTTGATGCTGATTGAACGGATATAATCTTACATAGTAGTACTTTAGGTGTAACATTTATTCTTTCCACTTTATCGATTTTTGCCATATAGGCAGATTCAGTCTCACATTGTATTTTGTGTACGATTAGAGACTGGCGGAACATCAACCAGATCAGATTCTTCATCTGAAGAAATGATCATGTAAAAATTTCTCTTAGAACAGCACATCTGATTACTTTACTTTTGTAGATAGATGTAACTTGATTGTTGGCAAACAGTCTAGACCGTCTTCTTTTTCCGGTGCGAGGAGACATGAATTATCAGTGATGGTGATGACGACAATGATAAGTTTGATGTTGTGGCTTCAACAACATTTGTCCGATTGTCACATTCGTTTAGTTCACGAATAAAATTAGGTGGACTTTCTTCCTCATTCAGAGCACCTTGATCTGGCAAAATTCGCCACATTTCCATATCACACCTCGGTTTCTGACCGAAAACTTCTTCATGAGGAGATTTTTTGATCGTCTGAGCTAAACTACTTGTGCTAAGCCTAAATTTGGACAATCGTTTGGAAATCTTTGCTAATTTGTTCATCTATTTATCTCTTGACTAATTTTTACGATTATTTGATTGCATCCATTTTTCAAGCGTTGATTCAAGCTTTTGGTTTTTTCTTTCAACCAAGCCTTGGTTCTAAGGATGACGAAGTCGCCTATTGATATTGATGAGATCAGATCAGGTGTTTTTCAAATCCTAGTCAAAGTGAAAGAATCTTTGAAATAGTACACCAGAAACCAATGATAGAATTATTACTTTTATAACTTGTGTGACGAATTCTTTATCGTTGTCGAATTGAAGAATTCGTGGTGCTCCAAATGAACAATATTGTTGTAGCAGTTTTTAAGCAACATAATCTGCCTCCTTGGGCTGTGATGGATAAGCCTAGGAAAAGAACGGGGCCGCATAAGAGGCCAAATCGGCCCATTAGGAATTGTTCGGGATAACCCTATTAAATCATACATCATTTCAAAGAGCAAGTTAAAATGAACATTTTGATGCTATTTTCATGGGGTTTCGATCGAATTTTTGAAGCGAAAAGCTATTTACAAAGTTGCTCATTTTTGGGCACTAATCTAATAATCGATCATATCCATGGTCGACCCAGTTTTGGTATAAGTTGATATGGAAAAATGGTTGTGAAATCAAGTATTTGATAGCTTCTTGATGGGGCTTTAGTTCTATATAAGAATTAATAGTTTCTTGTTCGATTCAGTCAGAACACGGCCTGACATATTATTAGACACTGTTGACATATGGCTCATATTGATCACTAACTTTTATCTTTCAACGCATATTTTATCGAAAAAATTAAAGGTACCAAAATTCTGGTATAGTTCATTCGATAGCGCTTTTCAAAAGCTACAAAATCGTATATTTTATAAAGTCTAAAAAATCTGGCCCCTATGAAAATTTTCAACCAAAACATGCTAGGGGTATGATTTATGGCCATTTTTCACTCATAATGTACCTATGGTTTTTGAAAAAGTACGGCTATGAGTTCAAACTAATGGCAGATTCGGATTCAGCATTGAAAACTGAGTGGACTTATATATACCCGAAATCTGTCTGATGACTTTCATTTTTCTCGAAAAATTCACCCGTACTCCCCCTCAGGGAAAAATTATTCGAAAATACCTTGAGGAGGGGTACGGGTGAATTTTTCGGGAAAAATAAAAGTCGTTGGGGGGATTTGGAGTATATATAAGTTCACTCAGTTCTCGATGCTGAATCCGAATCTGACATTAGTTTGAAGTCATAGCCGAACTTTTTCAAAAACCATAGGTACATTAAGAGTGAAAAATGACCATAAATCATACCCTTAGCATATTTCCGTTGGAAATTTTCCTAGGGGCCAGATTTTTTAAACTTTAGAAAATATATGATTTTGTAGCTTTTGGAAAGCGCTATCGAATGAACTATACCAGAATTTTGGTACCTTTAATTTTCCTGATAAAATATTCGTTCAAAGATAAAAGTTAGTGATAAATAAAGACCGTACGTCAACAGTGTCTAATAATATGTCAGATCTTGTTCTCACCGAATCGAACAAGGAACCATTCATTCTTATATAGGACTGGAGTCCTATCAAGAAGCTATCAAATACTTAATTTCACAACCATGTTTCCTTATCAACTTACACTAAAACTGGGTCGACCATGGACATGATTAATTATTGAAATTGTGAGAAAAAATGAGTAACTTTGTAAATAAATTTTTGCTTCAAAAGTCCAATCGAAACACCATCAAAATGTTCATTTTAACTTGCTCTTTCGAATGATGTATGATTCAATAGGACTATCACGGAAAATTCCTAATGGGCCGATTTGACCTCTTATGCGCCCCCGTCCTTTAGTGAAATGATCGTTTGTGTGAAAAATCCATTTCTATTCACCATCTGAAAGCCTCATCATATCTATCAATGTTAAATCTATTTGGAGACCAATGAGATATCCAATAAATGCGATAAGTTTTTCTTAAATATAAAACACATACCATGGCAATGATAATTCTCCAAGGGGGAAAACACGTACTCCCGTACTCCGAGTACAAGGGAGTACATGGGAGTACATGGGAGTACAAGGGAGTACAAGAGAGTACAAGAAAGTACAAGGGAGTACATGGGAGTACAAGGGAATGCATGGGAGTACAAGAAAGTACAAGGGAGTACATGGGAGTACAAGGGAGTACAAGGGAATACATGGGAATACAAGGGAATACATCGGAGTACAAGGAAATACATGGGAGTACGTAGGAGTACAAGGTAACACATGAGAGTACAAGGAAACGCAGCGAACGTAATAATGTACCACAAATCGACCCCAAATATATCTCGAAAAAGTATTGCACGATTGATTTTTTTTTCTTTTGTTGATTTCTAAACGACCTCGAATCAAGGGGGAAAACACGTACCCCCGTACTACGAGTACTCACGGAGTACAGAGAGTACATGGGAGTACAACGAACGTAATAGTTTATTCCGAATATTTTTTGAGAAAGTATTACAAGACTGGTTTTTTCCTTGTTTTAATTTTTAAGCGACCTCGAATAATAGCAAGGGGGAAACAGCACTCCGGGATCTCAGATACTCCGATACTTTAGCTGGTACTCCGGTACTTCGGATCGTACTTCGCATCGTACTCCAGCAGCTAAGACATGCTTTGTGTTGTTCGCAATGGACATTTCAGTGAGAATCTACCATCTTCCATCATGTGTCTCAGCAGTATAATTCAAATTATCAACTTTACTCTTTGCGTTGGATTTCAGCTTGGAGTACTAGAGTATCGTCGAAGTATCATCGGAGTACTGGAATACGAGCCGGAATATCGAAGTATTATTGAAGTATCGCAGTATGAGAGTCTCAAGTCAGTAGCCAATAGCTGTAATTCCCCCCACACTTCATTTCACGTTTGAGAATCATAATGATCGAAAAGAAGCAACGAAGTAATTAACTGTAGACACCTCAAAACGGGTTCACCCTTTGGTATTTCCGCCAAACTCAGATACTTCGGGCCTACTCCAATACTCTGACAAATACTCCGATACTTCGAGTCATACTCCATACCTAATTTTGTTATTCTGAGTCTTGTTGCGATTCTCGTAAGCCGACTCCGATGCTTTTAATACGTGTTTGGCACTTTTGATGGATCCGAAGTCAGCCGTTTTCCCCTTGAATAATAGATTGTTTAGTAGACAAAGCAACTAGGATGGTATCTAGTGGACGAGACGTCGCATTCATCTTTTTCGTCTTTCTTATAGTTGAACTCTAGGAGAAAAGGGGGATTTCAAAGATTCTGGATCCCTGAGAGTACAATGGGAATCCTTGAAATCCCGGACGTACGATGTATCTTATAGAGGTATTCATAAGTCCACATGGGCTCTCTTATGGAGGTACCCATAAGTCCTCATGAGCTATCCTATGGGAGTACTATAAGCAAGGGGAAACAGTAGACTTCCGTACTCCACGAGTCCCTGGAAGTTCCTAGGAGTTCCAAGGACTCCCAAGAAATCTCAAAGAGTTCCAAGGAGTCCCATAAAATACAGGAGCGCAGCTCTTTACACATTAGTTTCTTTTCATTAGTGTTTAACCTTTGATCTCAACAGTCAGACCAGTATGATGCATGTAGGTGCTACTACTCAGAATATGTCAAAGTAGCGAGAAGACCCAAAGGAGTTCTAAGGAAATCCCGAGAAGTACCAGGCAGTCCCATAAAGTCCCTCGAAATTCGAAGAAATCTCATGAAATCCTGGGAATCTCAGGAGTCCGCGGAAGTCCCAAGGGGTCCCTGGGAGTTTCGAGGAACCCATAGGAGTACGAAATCTGGGAGTCTGCTGTTTTCTCCTTGCGTGTGAGTGGCGTTCTTATCACAGTTTGCGTTCCTATCTAGAAGCTCTTGAAAATCTATGACGATTAACGCTAGATATCTCTTTAACAGTTAGCGGTATCCGACAACCCTCCACGAAATGATGCTTGAAGAGTAACTGGAACTACCGCAAGACAGTGCTTGAAAATTTAACAATACCAAACATCAATAGCCCTTGGTGAATTATGAGTACCTTCATAGGATAGACCATAAAGACTTATGGTACCCCCAAAAGATAGGTCATAAGAACTTATGGGTACCCCATAGGATAGGCCATGGGGACTTATGAATGCCCCCAAAGCATAGGCCATGAGGACATGAGTATCCCATTCAAGAAGAAATAG
>CAJNOP010000110.1:514779-577346 GCA_905250075.1 Rotaria sp. Silwood1
TATATGAAAAGGCTATTTTTTTTAGAGAATATTACATAATTATAGATTCTTATTATAGATAGATACATAGGAAAAAAAATACGTATGTTTTATTTTCATAAGAAACATATTATCTTTTCCTTTACATTTCAAACTTTATTCGGAATATTTTACTTGAAACTCTTCAGGTTTATCACAATATCAGAACGTTTTATCATCTCTAGGCAACACTCTGCCTTGAAAATATATCATTCTTGATTCGTAATGTCTGTTTGATAAGTTGTGGATCTCGACAAAAATTAGTTAATATATAAACAAAGAGTGATCTCTAACAAAACTATATCTATTGATATTAGCTTCAACTAGTTAAGACGATAGTTTAAATCGGATATAATCATATGACGATCATTTATTTGAGTTATACTCATATTAACATAAGAAGCGTCTCAATCAGAATCTCGAAATCAACCAGTATTCTTTTATGAAGGCTAGTAGACTTGAGAATGTGATACATAATTATGGAAAACAAATACATTATAGTTAAATAAGATGTTTTCTTTTTGATGATTGAAATTATACTAGTTGATTTCGAGATTCTGATTCGGCCAGTTCTTATGTTAATAGGACTATTATTTAAATAAATAATCTTATATGATTATATTCCATTTTAAATGTCGTTTTAACTGGTCGAAGATCATATGGATATATTGTGTTGATAGGGACCACACTTTGTTTAAATCTAAGCTAATTTTTGTCGAGGCTCGAAGTCGATGTGACTGGTGAGAATAAAGATGATTAGAAGTGAAATAGTAGGATTAGTATTAAAAGTGGAATGTCGATATGGATGTTGACTCCATTGAAATCTTCCGACAAGTGATTTGAGAATTAATTTTAAATTATATTTATAATTATAGAAATTCGAAATGGTCTCATTGATTAATTCTTTCTGCCTGACGAAAATATTTGTTGCTGCACGAAATAAGATCTGTCGAAAGTTGACTAAAAGGATTATATTGAAAAATCTTCTCAATGAATTATGAGAAAAAACCAATGTGTCATATAGAGGAACAAGAATTCGTTGATCACGATATATTTTTCAGATATGATATGTCTTCTCAATTAGTTTGTTAATTATATAGATAATAGAATTTATTTCAAAAATCTTTTCTTTCTTTTTTTTTACAATTAATCGCGATGATGATGATGAGATGAATGAATTGCTCCGTTTTGAGAATCAATTAAATTGATTCAATGATGATAAATATCTATATTCAAGATAATGATCAAGCAAGAAAATACGCTTTTCATTTTTCTCATTTCATATAGAGTTTCAATGAAAATAAGATTTAACTGATAGATTAACATTATTCAATATAGAATAAATTTCGCGAAACGTACAAACTGATATCTTAATAAATTCCTCTGTTTTATATAGGAAGTTAATTGTTGTCTAGAACGAATAGGTATTGTCAATATCAAGTATATCAAAAGACGTTAACTCGCTCAAAATTTATCGATAATAAACCAGTCTAACAAGGTTACATGCAATATTTTTTTTTTGGAATTTTTATCAAAAGAAAAATAGTTTCGAAAAAATATTTTTTTACCGTTTAGAATTTTTATTTGGATAAATTCTTTCACAAGAAATTTTTGTCTTATTAACGATCCTGAAGAAAAAGGCTCTCTTTATGTAACACCGTTACACCATAATAAAACCTTCCTAGAAGTCGAAGAGTTCAGCCAAAAAAAAAAACGAATCATTTGTTATAGCATAAATAGAATGTGATAATCTACGTGCAATAATCTTTCAACGAACGTTTCTATTTCTCAAACTTTTCAAGATAATTGAAAAGAAAAAAACGTAAGTCGACTTACGTTTGAACAAGTCGAATGTAAATATATGAATGAGCGGGTGACTCAACTAACTTAAGAGATTTTACAAATATATATTTGATTTTCTTAGTAGAATAAATAATTCTATAATTTGTTCTATTTAACATCCTAATCATTAACATTCCTATGAATTATATCGTAAATGAAACGTAATTCAAAAAATCTCCTATAATATAGTGATGATGATCATTATGATCATGCAATAGATTTATTCATTCGGTCATACAAAACATAATTGATTAGTACAGTTGAACAAAAACACAATAGTCAGATAATGATAAGGTCTTCCTCAAATTGTCGATATATATCTATTCTCAAAGATCTAAACAACTTCTGACATTGAAAAAAATTTTAGGAGTTATTGACAAATATCATCAACAACTCCTAACATTATTTCTCAAACGTTTACTTGATAGAGTAAGGATAAGAGCAGATCTTTCTACAGTTCGATTAGCATTCGAGAAAGAATAAGTTATGATAACTGAATAACATATACCATTTCCATGTCATTCATTATGGTTCGAAAAAGATTCAAGAAAATAATATTTTATATATACAACAGAGCATATGAACTCCATTTATTGCTTATCTAAACGTGATTTCGTCTCTCTACAACGATGTGTAAGAAATGTTTTAACAATAAAAAAAATCCAATAATGATTGTAATGCTTTACTAACCAGTGATATGTCTGATTGATATTGATATTTTATGTTTTCTCTTTTCATTTGATTGTTTTTTAATATTCTAGTTGAATTTTTTTGATAATTGATCATAGATTATATGAGTTTCTGTGAGAGAGAATGAACTAAACTGATGAAGAAAAAAAGATGCGTCTCTCCAATTGGATATGAGTATTCCTTCCATCGAATATCAAAACTACATCCGCATACCATACTATTTTAAACACAGTAAAAACCGTCGTTGACAACATTTTTTATTACAGAATTTGTTTTTCATGAGAAAAAGAACAAATTCAGGCATGTGTCTTTTTTAGAACATTAAATTTCATGTTTATTAACCTTTTGAGGACCGAATTTTTTTAATCGAAAAAAAAAACATTTTTTTCATCTTTTAAACAAAATGGGAATTTGCAAGTAAAGCACTCTATGTTGGAACGAAAATCTGCTTCCTTGCTGCTAAAGGAATAAAGAGTACAAATTTGAAAGAGAAATAATATATTTTGCAAATTGAAGAACAACGTAAATTCGTCGATGAAGACCAGCATATATATATATATATACCCGATAGAGAATGAGAATATTCTCGAAAAACAAAAGATCAAATGAGAAGAGAGAAATTATGACGTCACTATCTCAGTAGCAAGAACAAGGGATATTTGAAAAGAATTTATATGAGAGAAGGAAAGAAAGTAAAGTATGAGATAACAAATGTAGTTATTTATGACCTTCTTGACCTTACATATTTAATAGTTTTATGTAAACTAAACGGTTTTTTTCTCTACTAAACAAAAATGAGCCACCAGTCGTCAAAGAGTTAAGAGATAATCAAGCGATTAGATATTCCAGTATTGAATTTCATATATTTTATATGGTGTTATATCAAAAATAATAATGCAATTAAAAAGCCGAATATGTTTTATTCAATTGTTCGTTGTTTTTGAAACATCATAAAATAAAGAGATTTTTCTATGGTTTTCAGAAACTAAGAAGCAATTATCTCAAACGGATTGTCGAATGTCTTCATTAAATTGTACTCTTTAGAAGACATATATTTTGTGTAGAACAGCTTTTATAATAATATCGATTGAGAAGAAGAAGAAAAGCATCTGGTTTTGTTTTCCATTGTCTCAAAATAAAATTGTTATTCAATTTGTTATTCAATAGCGATAAACATTGGTATGAATAGGTATAGTTATTATTCTATTTATATTTAACTTATTAGATTAATTGTTAACAACAAGCAAATGAAATCAGTTTAACATCTTTGTTAAAATTCTTATTTTCTATATTAATTTTTAGATGATCGAAGAAAAAGATTGTCTACTAGTTGTATAGTTTATGTTTAGAATCGATTAATTCGATAGTGTAGAAAAATGAGACTAGACAAATATTTTTCTTTTAGAAACTCTCATAGACAATTATCTTCTGCTATAATATAGAAAGAAAAATGAATTTTTCTTGTTGTGTTAGAGAAGTTTTCTGCGTTTTTTTTATTGATCATAAGATTTGTTATGAAAATGATCTGATTATTAGAGTATTCTTTTTCTGATCACGAACAAATTTAGTTTATTAAATAGAATTAATATTTGAATAATTAATGTGAGTTGTTTTTTAATTAATAAAATATAAAAGTCAATATGAATGAATATAAAATAAATCGATTCGAAATGAAAAGCTGAACAACAATGAAAAATTAAAATAAAATCATAAATAGATCGAAATTTCGATCAATATCTTTTATTTTGTTGTTTTGATACTGATGAATTATTGTTTAATCGTAGTTTAATAGAAATAAACGAGTTCGTTTAGTTTATGGTAGAGATCAATATATATCATCTTGATGTTCAATAATGAATATTAATTAAGAGAAAACAAAAACATATTTTTAATATAATTATCTTTAAAGAAACTTGATCAGATTTATTTCTCTATAGAGTTAACAAGAAAAATGAAAAGAAGAACATTGAACAAGTATAAACGGTCCCAATCTTCTAATCTATTTTCTTTTTAAAACTTCGAAATATTTCAAACAAGTCTATAGGCAACGAAACTAAAATTTCAAGATACAATTCAATAGTTTTATGTAGACTTGTTCTCAATGGTCCAAATCTGATAGGTTTTTATCTTTACCAATGTCAGTTCAAGAAGAAATTCATAAGATAAAATTTTGTCATTCAACTTTGATAAAAGAGTGACATTGTTCATCAATAAGGAAAAAAAACACTCGAACTCAAAACGATACTAATTAGTTAAGCTTCGTTATATATGAAATGTCCATAATGGGTTGAATTTTTTTCAATGTCTCAAAGAGCAGAAATTCGATGCATGTCTCGAAGATTGGTCTTCTTTTTATTCACTCGGCTTATCTTTACTTGTTGACAATTCGTCGCTTTATTTTTCTTGTTAAAGTTCCAGAGAAATAAATCTAGATGAATTTATTGTAGAGAATTTGACTGTAGATCTTCTTGAAAAACAAACAGATTTTAACGGTTGACAAGAAAAAACAAGGAATGTTCTCGTTGAACTAGTGGGAGAGACATTCTTTTTTAGCTGATTGATTATTCAATGATAAACCTATATAAATTGACACAAATTCTAATAAGCTATTATTAAATTATTATTTTAAATGTCAACTTTTCCAATTGAATTTATTTTTCTTTTCTAATATAACAATAAATATCGAAATACTAATCTTGATTTTGAAATAGTCGAACATATTTATTTTCTCATTGAGAAATTCTAAGATTAAACGAATAGAATTAGACATTTACTAGAATAACAAAACATTGAAAAACACAAGGAAAGATTTTATGTTACATTTTAACAAAAGATTTTATTCCCAAAACAATACCTATCTGCCTGTCTTATATCGTTTAATTGACGATGAAATTTTTTATGATATTTACTATAGAAGAACACCCACGGAAAAATTTTCGAACAAAAACCTCGAGGAACTGCGGTTCCACAAACTGCAGTAATAAATGGTTTTCCGAAGCCGCGAAAGTCAGACCTTTTATGTGGTTTTTGAAAACCGCCAAGAACCGCGGTAATTTACACACCGCGGTTTCCGTGGCTACACCTGACTTAGGTATGATCAAACTCACCCGAACTTATGATAAAGTTCAGGTGAGCCACCCTCCAAGGGGCCTATAGTGAACTTTTAGAAGTACCATCACCACAAAGTTACTTTGTAGTGAGAGATAGAATAAGAAAACTTATTCAAAATTTTCATGAAAATAGCGGGGCACGACATCCCCTTCGTCTTTACACACTCCATCGCGATAGTATGAGCACCAAAAATACCACGGTTTCTCTGCTGAAAAACGCGGTTATTCGATGGCATGCCGAGGTTTCTGAAACCGCTGAATATCGCGGTATTTATTACCGCAATAAATAACGACTATACCGCAGTTTTTGAAACTGCTCAGTACTGCCCTTATTTACCACCACGACTACTGATGACTATTTTCCGTGGGTATATGTGTATATTTATTTATTGGAAATCTAAACATAACTCAAATGATCAAGAATCACATATCGTGCATTTAGCTTCATCTTCTCCACACATTAAATTTGTAATTCCATTAGAAATAGATTATCAATCAAGACATCTTTAATCTGGATTATTTTTTTGAATCTGATAGACAACGAATTCGTGCCGAATTCCAAGGCATTTCAGCTAAAAACATATAGAATTTGTTATAAGATTTATTTATTCAATATAATACAAATTAGGATAATACCGTTCATCTTCATAACTTCTCTCTATATAGAAAAACACGAATTATTTCGATTATTTTTATTCTATTTGCTGACAACTAGATTGACCATTATCACATTTACACAGACCAGCCAAACACGTTCGATTCGATTCGATAAACAAGAATTAGTTTATTTATTAATACCATTCGAACAATCTCATCGATCATCAAATACCTACCCTAGTGAATGTACTGAGTTAAGGGTACCCGAAAAAGTACCCTGCTACCAGTATGTCCCAGGATCTGTTAGGTACTCAAGTACCTTATCAGGTACCCTGCTGGAAAGCATCTAGTAAATGGGTACTTGAAGGTACTGATCAAGTACTCCACTGGGTACTATTGTACAGTATTTTTAGGTACCCTGTTGCCAAAGTTCCAGTATGTTGATGATCGAACCTAACCTTTGACTTTTTTCATTTTTGTTTCTCTCAGAAATTTATGACATTTTTTCGATTTTATTTTATTTAGTTTTTCCAATTCTGAAAACTCAAGTAGGTCAAATTTCGAGATCTGACCGGACTTGAGTTGGTCGGATCTCCATCAGACCACTTCAGAGTAGTCCTTTCTCAATTTACGATCGAGATCGGCATGTTTTTGACTAGTAAATAGTCAAGAAATAATCTAGAAAAAATTAGTATGAAAAAATATTAATTTCTTATGTTTTGTCAAGTTGTTTATATAAAGCCGTGTGTGCAAAAGAAAACGGTGAATGAACAGTTGCTACACAGAACGCAACAAATCTAGGGTACACTGAAGAGCTTTCCTCAGTAAAATTACAGATGCGGGTACCCATACAAGTACTTGTTCAGTAAACATACTGCTATGGGTACCCAATGTAGTACCTACATCAGTATAATTACTGAGAATTTTCAAAGTACCCATATCGGGTACCTTGCTGAAGCTTTCTCAGTACATGGGTACCCTTAGCTCAGTACATTCACTAGGGTAAGAATATCGTATATATCGATCATTTTCTACATCGAAATTAGGCCAAATTAAAAAAGAAAACAAATTTATATTAATAAAACGTTATCATATATACTTCTATTCCATTGAATACTTGGACAGAACAATTCAACTTTTATCACCATTTATCCAAAAAAAAAGAAGCCTCATTAAAAAAGAATTCAATGTTCTCATAGTGCATAAATAGTTTGAACATTCCATACTATTTATTTCTATTAGAAAGACGAGATCGACAAGTAACGTTGTATATCCTATTACAATTAAGCTTCCACAGTAAAGCTAATTATGAAATCCCAAATGAAAGATAAACATAATTGGAATAATGAGATTAGAGGTCATGGATAAATTCGATAGATGTAAAAGAAGGGTATAAGTGTACGGAAAATATAGTATATTCAAATAATTTATACGTCAGAGTATAGCGCATATATCATCACAATTATAAATTTGCAATATGATTATAAATATTGTTTAGCTGAAAGGAATAATTTCAATGCATGCTTCAACACAATGATACTCACTTGTTGATGAAAGATATTTAGTTAAATGTTTTAAAATAACTTTGACGAAATTTTTTTGTCGAAGTCTAATTTCGGCACGACATATACATTTTTCGATGCTGATAATTTGGTGTGTTCTTTATCTATGTGAAGAAGATAAATCACCAGTCATTGACTAAGTGCAATGCTCCTCTGAAGAAAAAAAAAATTCAACAAAATGTGATAGGCAATTCTCCACATTAAAACCTTTTCCACTACTAAACGAAAAGATATATTTCAGAAATATTTCTTTCTTATTCTATGTTGATGTATTTCTCGATATAAGAATCTGAAAAACGGGACATCTATTTTTTTAACTGAATCTTAGTTACTGTTTGAAAAACAAATCATCTATGTAGGTCATTCGTCCGAAATATTCCTTCGAATAGCACTTGTTCTCAGTTTCCATTCATTATTTACTATATTAGAATACAATAAACACACGGCAGCAGAAAGAAGTTCGTGAGGTATAATACTTACGTTAAAAGACAACTTAACCAAATCATGACAAATTCCTAAAATACCAAATAGAAACATAACTCAATGAAACTTTTATATTTTTCACTGTGGAAAATTTTCTCGATTATATTGACCATCGAATAAAATTGATCGACACTTACTGACTCATTCTGATGCTTCTTTTCATAGCGACCTGCGGTTTTCAGCAATTGATAAAAGATTATAGGGCATATATTTTTATATAAAAACCAAGGTTTAAATAATCAGTGATTGTAGAATCACTGAAAGAGTAGGCTCGTTATTTGGTGATATCTCAGCCGAACAAGCTGAAACTTTCAGCATATATAACCCCACTGTAGCCCAATCTTTCCCAAAAATATCATCGATAAATCTTGTAATGACGAGGAATAGTGAGCCAATCATCGTCTGGTCTTACATAAGGTTCTCATTCACTCAATATATTAGGAAATGGTCTCAGCTTTTGGCTGAATAAGTACCATAATCTAGACTTCATATCTATGCAATAGCATCGTATTTTGGTCGTAGAAATGTACGAAATTCGCGGTCGGGGTATGGGTATGGGTGTGGGTGTAAGTCTTGTTCTCATCTGTACCTTCATCCACATCCACACCTACACCCCATACACCCACACCCGACACTCCACATCCCACACCCCACCCCAGCCGACAATAGACCTGTATTTCTTTTTTTTTGAATGCCTTTGATAGAACAACATCTTTATTAGTTTACTAAGAAGAATGTCACAAAAAGCAATTAAAATGGGCCTTCGATGATAAACTTCAATAGCATTTTGCATTAACATACAAATGCATTTTTGAAGGCGTATTTGATATCAACAGGAAACTTGTGTTGAGACAGGCCGATACACTTTTATAGATGGTGGTATTCCTTGTTTGATGTTGTTTTTTTCGCTTGTGTACTGAGAAAAATGCGATTTCGGTAAACAAAACTGGCGTAAAATGAAAGATGTTAATCCCATCGAAGCAAGAAGACAGAATGAGATTACACTTAATAAAGGACCTATAGGTGCATCATAATATTGATCATTGAGAACGGCAATCATCGGAAGATATTGTTGAGATGCATTGATTATTGGTAGATGTGTATATGGAGGAAGTAGAATGTCAAATGATTCTGTCTTATACTGCTGTATTTCAATGCTCTTCCATTGTTTGTTCTTTTCATTAGTAGTAAGTTTATGATTAATAATAGTACCAAGTACCAAAACAACAAATGCCACAAGCCCTCCAACTATCATTGACACTACAGAACTCTTTCTGCAAATGCGTTTAAGCCGTGGAAACAGATTTTCCCTTGTAAAAGGAACCTTTCCTAGTCCTTTAACCATAGGCGGCGGAACGATTTCACTCTAGGGTAGGCTCAACTTTTCAGACAAACCAGGTCTGTCCACGTAAAAAAAATAGAGTTGAAATCGGATTAAAATCGGGTAATAGCCGATAAAAAATGGATTGTCATCCTACGAATTTGATCAATTTTTAATCATTTTTTAACCGATTTTTATTGAAAATAACCGAAAAAATCAAAATTTCATTGATTATTACGATTCGTTCTCGCTAAAACGGTATAAAACAATTAATAAGATTGATGCAAATCGGTAAAATTCGCGTGAAGACTTGTTCATTTATCAAAAAGAAAAATCTTTTTTTTATGAAAATTTTATCGATTTTAAATGGAACTAATCGTAATAATCAAAGAAATTTGGCTTTTTTTTGGTTATTTTCAATTAATATCAGGTAAAAAATGATTTAAAATTGATTCAGGTCGTATGATTATAATCGATTTCTAGTTAGTTTATAATCGATTTTAATCTTATTTCAACTCGAATATATTTACATGGATGGGAGCGATTCGAAAAATAGTTTTCTTCATTTGTTTATAATGTTGAGCGTTATACGTTTTTGTTGATAGATTTTAATTCCTTATAAGTGTGATAACTATCTAATGCGTTATTGTTTCCAGACACAACAGATACTAACGAAGTAACTTAAAAAGACTGTTTAAAAAGCAGTAAAAGAGAAGTCTAAGAAGAAATAATGCTATTCAATACCAAAATATTTTTTCTATCTTGATTCTTTGAAAGGAAATCAGAATAGATGCTTGATCAAGTTGATGTCAAGGTTTTATAGTTTTAACAATGACATTTTGGCATATAATCCTGTTTCACCTTAACTATCGTTTGAACTGATCGATACAAGTTCAACAGAAGATCAATTTTCATCAAAACTGTTCTTAGCCGTTTGTTGTTTTATTGTGAAAGAAAGACATAATCTGATTTTACTTAGCTGGTATCGGCATACGAAAGGAGTAATGTTATTCAAGTGCCTAAAATTCAAATGTTATTTTAAATAGAAATCTACAAAAAACAATTCATCCGTCTTATATTAAGAACCAAGAATCCGATGACGATATAGATGCCAAAGAAGACTAATCACTACCTCACTGGATGCGAGTTAGCAGTAGAAAAAATATGGACTCCTTGTAAAAATGCGTTATCTGTCAAACGAATATGAAGACTAAACAATAAGAGTAAACGTTTATATTTAACTGAGTCTATCCTAGCCTTGGCCTGTCCTAGTTTCAGACTACCGAAACCTACTCTCCATCAACGTAGGGTAGGCTTGAGTCTATTCAGGCTTAATGGCTCCGCCGTCTGTGGTTATTTTGAATAGAAGTTTAGAACAACAGTTAAATTATCTTATATTATATTGAAAATAAAGAATTCGACGTAGATATAGACGTCAACAAAAACCAATCAGTATGCCACTGAACACGAGTTTGTAATAGATAAAATGTGGACTGACCTTGTAGTAACGCGTCATCTGTCAGAAGAACACGAAAATTAATAATATTAGAAAATTTTTACATTAAATTGAGCCTAGTCAAGCCTTTATCTGTACTGGTTCGAGCCTACCCAAGCCTTCATCTGAGCCTACCCAAGCCTTTACCTTAGCCTACCCAAGCCTACCCTCCTCCAATCTAGGGTAGGCTCGTGCCTACCCAGGCCTCGTGGCTCCGCCGCCTATGCCTTTAACCCTCGGTTATCGTCCTCATTTTATAACTTCAACAGTGTCCTGGGGTCCGCGTGGACCCATCCCATAAAATTACAAAAAAATGATGGTTTTGCTTTACGTAAGGTATTTATTTATATACTAAAAATTTTCAAATGCTCTGCTCCCTAGAGACTTATTTATCGCTTCTTATAGAGGCAATATAAGAACGCACGATGCGAAGAAAAGGATTCACTTATACTAGTTTCATAACAGGATGGAAGTGCAAGTAAAAAAATCATACATCCGGTACATTCAGTCTGCGGTACGAATACCCTATGTTAGCACATACAGTTGTCTATGAATAAGAAAACGAGATATTAGTTGTTATGATGTTTATTTTTATCTTCTTCTTTTGTATATGATCAACAAAGTTTAAAACAGAAATGTCTCTACTATGTGGATCAAGTTGTCATTGTTTGATAGTTTTCGAGCAATTTTTAGTTCTTCTTTTCACATGTTCAACAAGTTACTACTGTGATGCTGCTGGAATGCGAAAGACAAACATTTTGTCCATAATTATCACAGATTTGTCGAACTTTTCATCCAGGTTTTGCAGGGCACAAGTAACATCTTCATTTTATTCGATTTGCATGAGTATTCACAATAAGATCTTTTATGATTCCCGAAGGAACTTGATATCCAAGAGATAGAAGAGCCAGTTTGACCTTCGGCATCAGTCGAGATTCTTGACTACGACGTTGATTTTGTGGAATACGCAATAAATGGCAGTTATAAAAAAGCGAACAATCATATCTAAACTATCATTGGTGTCCTGGGGTCCACGTGGACCCATATCCGTATTTTTTCTCTCTTAGATCTATTCATGATTTTTTATCAGGATATTGTGCATCTACCAAAGCCTAGAGATTACAAAAAACATATGACTCGAAAGAGTAAATAGTTGTGTAGTGCGAGACGAAAAACTGTAAAGTGGGTCCAAGCGGACCCCACAACACTAACCGAGGGTTAAAAAGTCACAGAGGAATCTAGTTGATTAGCTTAATTTTTAGAGAAAGTTCAGTTACTTTACCTATTTCATCTCGATGTTCAGCTATGGGTCGCTTACAGCATGGGCACAGTGCAGAACTATTGAACGACTTTGTTGGAATCAGCTGGAGTTCGATAAGAGAAGCACGAGAGAGTTTACAGTTCATATTTATTCGTGATACTGCTAAAGCAAAAAAAAAAGAACAGTCGCTTTTTCTGGTAAAGTAACAAAGTTTGATGTTAAGATTGTAAGAATCAATACTGGTGAGGCTATACATAATTATTCATCTAGATCACAATAAATTGATGCATAAATTATAAATATATGAGCCAAAAAGTATATTTATAACAGAGGAAGGTCGCATAGTCGTGAAAGAAATAAATTATTCTGAAAAATTAAATGAGAAACACTCTCTTGAGTAACAGGGTAGGTCTTCTTTTAAGCCCCCCGCGCCACTCCTCCCCCCCCCTCTTTCAATAAAGTCACTTTTCGTCAGAATCATGGAGATTGGGATAAACGCATACGGAGATAGCCCAACATTTGCTCTTTCATAAACAATAAAAATTTTTCTTCGATACTTCTTTTTTTCCGAAAAATTTTCATGATTTTTGACAAGCCCTATTTGAAAGATCAGTAGTTTTTGAAAAAATCCAAAAATCTTTTTCTTTTTTTCTCAAAGTGGTGGTCGAACGACGCGTCTTCAACGAAAGTCAACTATAATGCAATATGAAGTCAAATATTATTTTTGTTTTTGTTTGAGAGAGCATCAAAAACTGTAGTGCCCATGAGAAGCCTTTATTTTGATAAAGCTTTGTCATTATTATATGATAGACAATTTTATAATATGGGCACCATCTTTTGAGACATTTTTGGGTGATTGAACTTGTCAGGCCTTTTTCTCCATAAACATAAAAGTAAAAATGAGAGCCCTCATAGGTACTGCATCCTGATATGTTCTTTCAAACGAAAAAAATAATCAACCATATTGAATGAACACCCACAGAGATTTTTTGGAGGAGCAATAAGCTATTTTTCAACCCTTGTTTAGTTCGCATCTCCGTTATACATCAGGATAGGAGGCTGAAAATTTTATCACAGACGTTGTTTTGTAGCTCCAACAAATCCTCAAAGTTTCATAGCATTTGGATGCTTTTGAGCTGAGATCGATTTTTGAGGGAGCGAGTGGCCTTAAACTAAATTTTATTTGAAAAAATACGTTAAACATCTGTGGATTTGAAGCTGAAATAAAATTGTATTCGAAAAGAAACTAATTATATACATTCATACTTTCCCTCTCGGATCCTTTTCAAATTATCATATTGCGTTAGACATCAATCATTTCCTTTGCTGTCTCTCTTTAGTGAGTATATTTTATTTGAACTGTCACATTTGTTTATAAAAAAAAAACTCTATTTCTGTGCTTATGGATTCAATCCTTTGCTGCTATTAGTAATGTTTCTCTAAATTTATCAGGACGATTTATATGTGATCGATTATGTCCTAAAAAATAGAAAATTTCAGCATATGTTCTCAAATACTAATGTCGTTCTCGTTCGCAGACAGAAACCACGAACAAGAAGAAAAAGCGAATATTACAGCATTAATTGACATTACTAGACCTATTTAAATTTTATACAAAACAACACACGTATGCAGAAAATACACATCACAAGGAAGGAAAGATATCTTAGATAGAGAAAATCTACAAACAGTTTAAAAGAAAAAAAAAGAAAGGAATATGTGCACCAGCATTACTCAACCAGATATGGCGGTTCTATCATATCATCCTTTTTCTCTGCCAGAGAAGCGAAACAGTATCTACTATTATAACTGACTGTTAAAATGATAATAAATATATGCTCTTCATTCAAGGTTAAGTCCTTTTCTATTCTGTCAACTTTTATCATTCTTGACTCGTGTAGGGTTCCCCTCTCATGCACCGATAAACGAGGAGAAAAGGTCAAGAAGAGCGAGTTAGATAAAGTAAAAAGGACATCTCATGATTTTGAACACATAACGCAACCCAAACTCATGCAAAAGTGCCATCGATTCATATTCTGTTTACAAAATATAGGCTTAAATAAAGATACATGCTAAATGACACCTAATAATTCAATGATATAGAGTGAGTGCATTATAGAGATTCCTACTCTTTAATGCTTGAAAAAGAATTGAAATCCCATAAATAATCTTAGATAACTTTTGAATGACGCAGAAATAAAAAAAAAAGATTAATTGAAAAAATATTTTATAATTCAAATTCGATAACTAAATATGTAAGTGAGCAGCTTTCTAACTAACAAACTTAACGATGGCGTCAGATAAAGGATGTTATAAAAACTAGAAACTGTAAGTATAACTGTTGATATGGAAAAGTCAATAAATTGACAAATTCATTTTCAGAGCTCATTTAAATCAGATGAACAAGTGTTTCTATCAGGAACACTATCGAAACAGATTTCCTTAATGTGAAATAAAATTTTTTAGACAAAAATCAGTTGGAAGTACCTGTAGCAAGTCGAAATTCCGTTATAAATTTTCTAGATAAATGATGGAATTAATGTAAGTAACGTTTTTACCATTGCGATGATACAAAATCGTAAAATTTCAGTGGAAAGTGTTTGATACAATTCTGTTGAGTACTCAAAAACGAATCTCGATTTTACTTCGATTTTCCTAACTACAAAAAACTACAGATTATTTTCGATATCCTCGTTGATCGTTACTAGGTGATTTTCGTAAATATGTCAAAAATATATGATTTCAATACAGCTTTCAAATAGTTGTATATTGAAAAGAAATTTATTGATCGTATTGTGTGATTATTATATATACATTTTTGTATATTTTGTCATCTCATTTAAGACAAATGTATCAGTAACCAATGTCAATATATTTTTTAAAGAGTGTAAATCGTTTCCTATTAGAAAAAACAGTTCAACTACTGGAATATTCATGTATTTTTTAAATTGTAGTAGAGAATTCTTTGAAAATACGCTAGAAAAAGTAATTATCATTTAACGAAATTTTTTGAAATCAATAATATTAGCTATGACTTGCGAATCCGTCAAAGTATTAATCCTAATGTGTTTATTCTTACACACGTTTAATCTGATTAACATCGTTAAATAAATAAGAGAATAACTTAACAGAGAGATCGGCTGTAAGGATTCAGATGACGTATGACGTTGTCGCACTGAGAAGCATAGGCAGTCACTTCATCAATAATTGTACACTCAATTATTAAACCCTAGAACACACTCGTGTCATGACACTATTAATCTAATGCATAAAACTGTCGAGTGACCATATCAGTATGTTCATTCTTAATAGATTAATGACACTTTTTCTTTAACTGATTCACTCCGAAATGAAATTTGAGAGCAATATATTTCATGTTGATACAAGTTATAATTTACCTTAATTAACGTGTGATGAGTTTAAGTAGGTGCGTACAAATAACAGAAATGAACCAACAGAGAGAGAGAGAAAGCTTGAATAAATGTTAGAGTTGAAGGTCTCCGCTTCACTCTCAAAGAACTGAGAGACAAATGATCATATCAAATGGTTACAAGGATACTGATAAACAAGTAAGTGAGAGAAAAAGACAAGAAGGACAGCTTATCAATTGAGTATTAAATGACCTTTGCTCAAAAAATGCAGACAATGTTAATGTTCACAGCAATGAGTTTAGTTGCTGTGTTTGACTCTTCTGCTAAAATTAATATGGTTTTGTTATTTCGTTTAATTGCTTCTAGATAGTGTCAATGAATAATTTCGAGATGAATGGCTTCTTGGTGACCATGAAATTCTGTTGATTTATGAACATGAAAATCTTATTTTCTTGCTTAATCAAATAGCACGCATATTTGTTAACATGCGATAGTTTGGTTAGCGCAGATCTAATGAGATGAATTGTCACACTGACATGCGTTCTTTAGCCTGATTTTACCGATACAATATCGAAAAATGAGAAACTCAAGCTCATCACAGTTTTTCAAACATTGCCAATCATTACAGTAAGATGTAATAGTATTGCTTTCTGAAATACGAACAGAAAGTTTTTCTTTGCTTTGGTGAGGTTTCTGGGGCCTAGAATCTGAATAGGTTGTCTATAATGTTAAGCAGTGGGAAGCCACAAAATCTGCCTCTAAAAACTCACATCCATCTTTTTTTTTTCACAAAAATATGTCAGTTTTACGAAAGTTGTAAATTGGCTCAGTTGTTTGTTCTTTAAAGCTTGGCTTGTTTAGAATGATTTATATTGCATAATATTAGTTATTATGGTTTGGACGACGAAATTTGGTGAGTCCACCTCTCGCTAAAGAAGATGAACGGTGATCATAGTCTTCCTATCTGAAAACTTGCTAATTTCACCTTTTTCTATCTTTCTGACTGTTTACAATCTTTCAAACAGTCTTGTTCGAATCATGTTATAAGTAACATGTAACTAAAAAATGATAGCCAAACTTCGTCAAGAAAAAAGAATTTGAATTTTAACTTACAAAGTTTGAGGCATGGATTTTACCAAAATTTATAAAAGTGGGTAGATTTTTATCAATTTATTTGCGAGGAAACTTGACGATCTAGCTTATTTGAAAGAGCCACTGACAAATTGAAGATCTAGATGAATTGTTTACTTAAATAACCAAATAAACTAAATTTATGGCAAAAACAACGTAGCATAATGATCGTTTAGAGATGGCAAGACATCTAAACTTTTTTATTGACATCAAACGTGATAGCTTTGAATAAAGCTCTTCTCAACTTTGTCCGAATGAGATAATGTGCATTGTTCTTCTTTAGATATTAGAAAAAAATACTATTTGCTTAAAATTGATTACTAGGCAAGTAACATTTATTTCTCAATTGATCATCAATTTTATAATTAAGATACTGGTAGAGAAATAAAGAGGCATCAAATAAAAATAATTTTCATAGTCAACTATATTGTCTATTTAGAAGTATTAAAAAATCAGAGTATATTTATGCCCAGTAATTCACGATAGGTTTATTAACGGATTTTTAAGATTTCATTATGAAATCGTTGTGTCTATACTAATATTACAATAAGGAAAAGATAAGCAAAGAATTGTATAATGTGAAGGCAAATGAGATCCAGGACACGATTATATTCTTTAAAATGTAATGTCAACTAAAGAGGTTTTCTTGTCAAATTTTAATGTTTCATTATGATTAGTTGGTCATTAATACTAGAATTATCACATCTGCAATCTATAGCCGTTTTTAAGATATGTAAATGAAATAGATTATTTTCATCATGTAGCAATCGATAATCTGTTAAATACTCTAAAATAAACATGAATTTACCGAATTCAATTTTATTTCAATGAAAATTTTGCGTACAAAAGAGTTTTAAACCGTACACTTATATACAACAATAAGTCTTAAATCCAATCCAGCAGTATGCACCATCACCGCTTTTGTCAGTCTTCATAGTTCTCATTGTTAATGGACAGCCAGAGTCGAGGAAGCAAAAAGGTGCATCTCCTTGCCAAATACACTTAAGACCAGATGGTTCAACATAGATTTGAAGACTAGTTGATGTGTATAAACAATCAACATTGATAATAAATGTTGTGACTATTACAAGTAAAAAGTTATTGATATGCAAAATATTCATATCTAAAACAATGCAATATTCAATATACAACATAGAGAAGAAATTAAAGGTTTTTTGCTTGATTATATCCTAGTTTTACTATGCGTTGACGAAAGACACTAGTCACTATCAAATACATTTTATACTATGAGAAAAAATAAACATCTTTCTTTGATATGTTGTACTAGAAAGGAAATACAATTTAGCTCGGAAATTTTTGAAACCCTTTCAAGTTTAGTCGAATGAATTATTATACTTTTTCTAATATCTTCAATTAAATTTTCCGAACAATATTTTCTATCGAAGATTATTGAAGATAGTTTTGGAGTGATCCGATAGGATGCATAGTTTGATATTTGATTTTTCAAAAGAGAACAGAATATATATCTGAAATACACACAAAAAATATTTTCAAAAATTTTTCAGAGAAACTCCCCTTTTTTTTATAGTAAAGAATCTATCGATGATTTCGTATAACTTTTAAATTTGGATCTTCTACATGGGATTGTAAGAATATAGAATTTTCTACTAGTTTATACGATAAGTTGAATAGAATGATACATTACTTCTTTGAGATAAAACCATTGAATGGTGTGTACTAACAGATATCAATCTTAAAAGTATATGACGTTCGTCGTCCTTTTTTTTCTATGCGATAATGCTTATATAAGAAAAGGTTTATATAGAATACATATAAGAATGACATGTTACGTTCTTTCCAAATGCCATTGATTTTCCATCATTATTACTATTAATGTTACTTGGATAACCTTGTTTTATTTTTAAGTGAAATATTAAGGAATATCATCATAACAGCTGTCGCTTTCTTTTCTTTTTCCTTGTTTACTTCTGACCTTTCGTGTAACAGATGAACTGTCAAATTATGAAGGTTATATCTACTATTTCTTTTTGAAAGAAGAAAAAAGCTATGATATAAATGATAACATCAGCATATGGAGAGTAATTTTTAGTTTTACTTGTTAATGGTGACAAGACCAATTAATTTCTCAGTGTGGAAATTTCTAAATAAGAAAAACAATAGCAACATACGCATAAAATAATATTTTTATCAATGAACAATATTCTTTTCTAAGAGGAGCTACAACAATCGGAATTTTGACTTAGTGAAGGATCTCATCAGATGGTTTGCACGTCGGACACCTCTAGAAAAATAGTAAATCTTTATATCTACTCAAAAATTCAACCAGAGGGTGTAAATTAATTCAGAACAGATCAACCGGAATATCTAGAAGACAAATCAATTTGCTATTCTCAACGCTTGCTTTCCAGCAACCGATTGTTATGTCAAAATCAATTGAAAATGAATGTGCTTATTAAATTAATAATTAAAGATAAGTATAGACGTAAGCTTGACCGATGTGTTTCGTGTTATTTATTTGAAAATAAAAACACTCATCAGGGCTCTGCACAATTTTTTCATGAAAGAAGAAACAAATAGGAGAATTTATAATGAATGCACAAAGAAAAGAAAAAGTTATTGTTTAATGACTAGAAACCAATACAAAAAAAAAATAAGTGTGGAAACCTCGGATTTAAATTCGAGAGTTATGTGTACTTTAAAAAGCGAATGAGACAGATGAGTCATCTTAGAATGTCTAGACATAAAAATTATCCTGCCAAATCTTTTCTATAAACACTTGATTTCTATTGGCTACTCCTCAACCAATAGGATTTCGAGACGAATACAGCTCAGATTTGAACTCTTCGCCTTGTTCAACCAATGGGATTTCGAGACAAGTGGAGTTCAGATTTGAGTTCTCCACTCCAGAAAACCTCGAAGTATAATCTCTGTTATCGGAAGATAGAGTTCTATTTGTGGATCAATTAGAATGTGGACACAAACAGAACCAATTGCCGTTTAATTATCTTTGCAATAGGTGAGTTAGTATTCTTGTTTCTTTATGTTTTATATACCATTTTGTAGCTCGTGAAATTCTCTCTAGAATGGTATATAATATTTGGGGTTTTATTTGACTATGATGGAAAAAGTTTTTACGAAAGCGGAGATAGGTCGATCTTCGCATAGGGAAAAATGTCTATTTTTGCAATAACTCAGCAATGGCCCGGCCAATCATTCTCATCTTCTTCTCTCAACCGAGATATTGTTGAG
Organism: Rotaria sp. Silwood1; assembly: GCA_905250075.1. Taxonomy (NCBI): domain Eukaryota; kingdom Metazoa; phylum Rotifera; class Eurotatoria; order Philodinida; family Philodinidae; genus Rotaria; species Rotaria sp. Silwood1. The sequence continues at coordinate 534,892 of CAJNOP010000110.1, forward strand.
ACTGAACTATGTAGGAAATTTCATCGCGATTGAACTCTCCTTTCAAAAGTTATCGTGTAAACGGACGGCCGGACACACTGATCGATTCTAGAGTCTAGGAAGTTTTTGAGTATACAAAAAACTTGAAATAAAAAGGATAGATTATTTCTTATTTGGTATCAAATAAATAGAAGTAAATTATTTAATTATGTTATGAAGGTAAGCATCATATGAGTAAATAATGCTGTTGAATAATTGATCAAAAGATTGTTTTAGTTTATTTAAATAATAAGCAATAAGATAATTTAATTCTTTACGATATATATTAAAAGTTAACAAGTACACATAAAATTATGCCTAAAACAAAACATAACACAAGAAATTCATCTAATTAATTAGAAAAATAAATAACAGTTGCATTTTCGAATTGATCATCTATTTTGTTGTCTATTTTAGGGCGTAGGTATGATGTATTCTTACTTTTCCACATGACGAGCATATCCAAACCCTATACCAGGTGAAAAAGTATTCTCGAAAAAAATTATGTTTTACTTGAAAAAAAAGCAGTGATAAATCATTATTTATGACAACGAAAACAAATATTGTTTTTAATAAAAAAAACTAAAATGTTACTGGTGATCGATTTTTTTTTGTGTTCGATTGATGATAAATATTTAATAAATAATCTTGATTAACGTATTTGTTTAGAAATTGAAAAAAATTCTATTACTTTTAACAAGTTGAACCCATCTCATAGATCAACATATAATATCCAATTAGAATGATCATTTTTATCTGAATGAGCATATTATACTAATAATATATATATAAATTAAGAAGAGATCAATTAAATTGATTAATTAATATTAATCTGATAGAGAAAATAATTAAAGATCCTTTTATTTGTCATAAAAGAAAAGTAAAATTGATTAGTATCACGATTTTTGACTTTTTTTTAATAAAATGGTTCGATTTAAAACTGTTTTTATGTCAATATTGAAGATATTTTATATAAAAATATTCTATTATATTATGTTCCCTAGTAAACAGATATTGACATCGATTCAAATGTTCAACCAAATTATCATGAGAAAGAAATTTTAACTCTTAGATAAGTACCAATTAAATCTCATTAAATAGAGTGTCGAAGTAAATATTAGTTGTTTTCATAGCATCGAACGATTTATTAAATACTTTTTATTCCGAACTTTGTTTAATTAAGTTAATGAAAAATGAATATTATTAAATATATTCTTATTTAAAGAAAACACATTTTCAAGAAAAAAAAAACAAGTTCTTTAACATTTAACGATTTTTAGAAAGATGTTTGAAAAGAATAATTCTCTATTCATTTAACATAATGAAAATTAAAAAAGAAAATTTACTGATTATATTCATATATCAATAAACATGAGGAATCTTAAAACATATGTCTATATATTGAGTTTGACTATAAAAATAGAATATTCGTTAAATTCTAATAATAGACTTGTTTTCTGGTGATAATCTTTTATCAGTTAAGTCATTTGCTAAATTTGTTGCCAGATTTCAATCTGAACAGTTTATTCCAATTAGTTTCTCACTAGAGTTTTGCACTATTCTACTTGCTAATTCAACATTGTTATTTACGTTTATCTTCTCTCTATTAATAAAATAGTTCATAGAATAGGCTGCGGTCTCGACTATTTTCTGATAGAGTATCTAAAAGAAGCGTTGAAGTGTTTAGGGTAAAAGATTTGGATCCATTCCTTCCTCGACAGACCGTGCCAGAGAAACTCCGATCTCATCAGAGAACGTGATAGAAGAGTTCCAAAGACCGTCAGAGACCATGAGAGAGAAACTGTTGTTGTAAAGCATGAGGTAGACGATTAACAACAAAGGTATTGTAAAAAATGGAACAAAACGATTTCGATTGAATTAGTAAGAAGATATCCATCTTGTTTGACATTTTTAATTCTGGAAGAGATTGCGCCAGCAGCTTTTTCAAGTCTATGAATGGATGAAAAGTGTTACTTTTCCAAAATATAGGTCGACTGGAGAAATCTTGCTTTGAAAAAACATGACGAAAGTTGAGTAAATATTAAAAAAATTGGTTTTACGTTCGATCTAATGGAAAAAAACAACAAACCTAAAAAGTTTGTTGTTCAATCATTGAACTAAGGTTAATAGTCGTGTTTATTTAATTGGTATTGAACAACTTGGGATAAAACTAGAAGTAATTAGTTATCCGAAGATATCGATGTTAAATAGTGATCGAAACTGTTTGATTGATAATCAATAGATGTTGAATATTAATGTGCTCTAAACGATGATCGATTTTGATAGAATTTCGAATATGAGATTTTATTTAATTAATAGTTGAATAAATGATTGAATTTTAAAATTGTTTTCTACTAGCGAGAACCCGTGCATACTGCACGGCAGCCTTTTATTCTTTAACGTACGATCTCAAAACTTTAACCTTTCACTCCGTAGCAGACACACAAACACTTAACATTATGTACATAGAGGCCCTACAACGTGATATCTTAATATCACTAATACCCCATGCCGCCTTACGGCCTTATAAGCTGATCCCTTTATAGCCTTACCCCATTACAGCCTTCCCCATTATAGCCTTAATCCCTTACAGCCTTACTCCCTTATTGTCTTACTCTTTATAACCTGATCCCTTTATAGCACTACTCCCTTACAACTTTACTCCCTTATAGCGTTCTTCCTTATGGTCCTCTCCCCCTATAGCCTCACTCCTTATAACCTGACCCCCTTGTTGCCTTACTCCCTTATAGCCTTATCCGCTTATTGCCTTACTGCTTTATAGCCTTACCTCTTTATAGTCTTACCCCCTTACAGACTTACCCTTTATAGCCTTACCTCCTTGTGGTCCTACCTCTTTACCAGCTTGCCCCCTTATAGCCTTACACACTTTACAGGCTTACTCTTTTACAGCCTTATCCCCTTATAGTGTTCCTCTTATAGTCTGGCTCTCTTGTTGCCTTACCCCTTATTGCCTTACTGCCAAATAACCTTATCCCTTTATAGCCTTATCGCGTTACAGCTTTCCCCTTATACCTTCAATCTTTTATAGCCTTATTCCGTTATAGTCCTGCCCATTATCACCTCGCCGCCCCACTCTTATAGCCTTCTCCTCTATAACATCACCCCTTACAGCCACCCCCTTGTTGTCTTACCCTTCTTATAGCCTTACTCCCTTATTGCCTCATAGCCCGATCCCCTTATCCGTTATACCCTTATAGCCCTTTCTCCGTATCCCCTATACCATTATTACCCTTAAGCCTTCCCCAGTTATAGCCCTACCGCTCTGTAGTCTTATCTTTCTATAGCTTTACCCTGTTATAGCCTTACTCTTCTATAGCTTTATCCTCCTCCCTTACAGCCGACGCCTCTATAGCCTTACCCCTTATAGCGTTACCCGCCTATACTCTTATTCGACCTTCAACTTTTGACCTGACACAGACAGACCCTGAATATTATATGTATAGAAGATTCTCTTACTACCTACAGGACCTATAAGTATCCCTATAATATAGCTCTTGAGGACCTATGAGTACCCCCATAATATAGCCCTTGAGGACCTATGAGTATTCCATAGGACAGCCTTTGAGGACCTATGAGTCTCTCCAGAGGATAGTCCTCGAGGACCTATGGGCACCCGGATATAGTAGCCCTTGGCGCTCCCTTATCGCCTTATTTGACCTTTAGCCTTTGACCTTTGACCCTTAACGTTTGATATGTCAAAGCGATCCTTAACAAATCTTCCAGAAAGATCTAGAACGTTCTGGAACATTCTAGAAATTCCAAATTACCTACAGATGATTCTGGAATATTCCAGAAAATTCTAGAATCTTTGATCTTTGACCCGGCACAGACACACACGCACACACACTGAACATTATATATAAGGATTTTTGAAGGTTGTTTGATTATTGGTCAAGTGATACGAAATCTTTTTTCATCCTATGGAGGCACAGTGGTTTGCTGTGAAAAGTAAGACACTCTTCGCTAGTTTTCTGAGCTAAGAAAGAGTTTACTATGAAAGGTACTAAAATCGTCGAATTTATTTGAGCGATGGAAGATTGGAGAATGAAAAGTAGAAAACCGTTTTGATTTTACGAACCCAAAAGAGTTTCGCGCCTAAATAAGAAACTTTCATGTTTCAGTATGGCATCTAGTTTTTTGAAGTGCGTATGCATAGTCGGAGGCAAAATGATTTGTATAAGCCTGAAAATGTGTTTTACTGGTATTTTTTTGTTTCAATAAAGTCTTGACATAGTTTGTGTTCACAGCAGAAAGAAAGCTTTTTTTAGTCAACTATAAATTATTTCTTTAACCAATGAATACATTCGAATAACCGCTCTCTAAATTAAAAATGTTTTGTGTCAAAAGTCCCTCTTATCAAGATAGTAAGTAACACGACTAAACTATGTTACGTATTACATTCTGATTAGAATATTCGATGTCATCATCTTGTAGAACTATTTTTTATTGAAAGTTACGGAATATTTTCTTCACTATAATAATGGAACTTCAGTAGTATCGGTTGCAGACACAAAAGCATTAGTTTTAAATTCACTAAAAATCGCTGCATAGAGTAAAGTGAAGTCATTTAGTGTCAAATTGCCTTGAAAAACCAGCAATACTAGATGCCCATTTAGAGACATGTAATCAATGAATTTATCATGTTCTTCATTTCCCGAAATGTTATTTTCAGCAGTGACGCTATAAAATTTCCATATGAGTCGTCGCGACGTTTTGCGTGCGTTGTACAACAGACGAACAAGACATATTGAATTCCAGATAATACTTATTAAGAGCCATAATGCGATAGTATAAATCAAACGCTCAACAAGCACATTTGATGGTATTGCGCAGTTATAAGTCAATGTATTCGAGAAACCGATGTTTTCTTCTGCAACTCGACAAACTACAAATCTGGGAAAAACTTTACTTTCTGCGAATACCAAACCAATTTCCCCAATCGATATTTGCAAAAAGTTCAGTAAAAATATTTCCATCATTGCAAGTAGGATTATATGAGAAATATTGCCAAAAAAGTATGCCAGTAAACAGTCTATTTCCCCAATGAATCTTCATATTTGTCTGCATACTGGAAGAATAATTGGCACTTAATATTGAGGGCACTACTTCTGTCGGCTTCAATATACTATTTTTTTCGACAACTATCTCAAATAAACGCCGTAACTGTTGCGTCATTTGAATGTTTATTCCGTGTTGTCGGATGGTACACACTATTTTTCTTACCACCGATATCCGAGATATGATATCGAACAGAGCCAGTGGTGATATTACTATAATCAACGATATCGCTATCACAAACGGAGTCCATTGGGCATATGGTCTAGAAGAGTTGTTTTTTAATACAATAGAATGAGATGAAACTTACTTATATGGCTTTAGAGGCCTTCCTCTATCCATCGAGAACTCTGCGCAAATGCAAAACGGTATCTTCAAGTGTCAAAAGCAATTATACTTACCTGAAGCATGGTAAGTGATACCCATACTGCAAAATGCTTGCACATATTCAATTGAGTTGAGTTGTGTTGGTTTTTCTGCGCGAATTATATAAAACGGAAAATTCGTCACTTGAAATTCATATTATCAGGTTAGCGGCAATAACAGAATAATAAAATTTTGGTTATTTTTGACAATGTTTTATCAAGATAGAAAAATATTAAAATATTTTTTCTCATTTTAAGTAAATAGTATTGTTCAAGGGCTCAAAAATGAATTTGTCTTTACAGAAGAAATTTAGTTTTCTTGATATCAATTAAGAGTTCTATTTACGGTTTCAGACAGTCATCAAGTAACAGAAGCAGAATGAGACAGATTTAAAACTACGCTAAATCCAACACACCAATAGCTAAGATAAATCGCATCTATGCCAGTAAAATTCCAGAGGATACCTCGAACTTTCGACTAGGATAAGTTAGCGATATTTGGCTATTTTTTTTCTCAAAATGAACCGAAAAGATATTCAAAATCTCTAATCAAAGTATAACAAATGAGCTTCTTTTATGTACTCAAATTTAGATTTCAACGGTTTGTGCTTAGCTAAGACAAGTTTTTTTTTCACATTTTCTTTCTGCATTGTTGTTCTAGAGACTTACATTTCATTTTCATGCAAATATTGAAAAAAGTGTTCTAGAAATGAGAAAAACATGTATTATGTCCATCAAAATCAAAATCAATTAAAACTACTTATTAATCAAGAAATCTGATTAAAATTCTATTAAAATAGTACCATTACAATCTGTTCTAACCTTGAAAAACTGAAATGATATTTTTTGAGAAAGGAAGGAAAGTAATCACGAAACAGAGATTATGGACCTCTTCGTAGTGATGGGCCGAAACTCTAACGCGAAAAACGAAACAACGAAAGGAAAATTTCTTACGACTATGACGTAAGTAAGACGTAATTTTCTTTCCTTCCTGTACGAAATTACGGAATAACATATACCTTGCTCGTCATTGGTAACACGTTATACCGTAATTTCGTACAGAAAGGAAAGAAAAATTACGTCTTCCTTACGTCATAGTCGCAAGACTTTTTTTTTTCGTTCTTTCGTTTCTCTTACGTTCGTAACGTACAGTTTCGGCCCATCACTACCTCTTCGCTTTCTGGATCTTCGGCGTATCCCTAGAAAGGAATCTTCAATCTTGTAGAAGAACTAAAAGAACGTCATTTTTGAAGTGAAATTTTGGCCATTAGTAGGCTTTATGATTCTTAGAATACCCTGAAGTTGTCAGTCAAAACGAACTTTCTCATACCGAGATATTGAATGAAGAAAAAAACCGATAGCATTTCAAAATTAACTTTTCTTCAACGGGCCATAACTCGAGAAAAATCTCAGATGTAAACTTTTTTCCTTCGATCCTTTCAAATCCCATTCATGGACCATTTTTCAGATGACATATCGTGACAGTAGAATACATCGAAATCTCAAGGATGATGTCATAAGATAGCTAGATGTAATGCTCATCAATACCAACCATAAAGACAAAAACTATCTATCGTTTCCATGAACAAACGAATTGGTCAAGAAAAAGTCCAGCCACAAAAGTTTTCTAATTATAGCTGTTTAACTATCTGATTTAAGAGTCAGCTGAAAGCATTTGATGTTCAGTTTATAACCTACCATACTGCCTTAACCTGAAAAATTAGTCGTCTTTGAATCAGAGGTTTTGTTACGCTTTTATATAGAGTATTCTAATGTTTCTCGGAAGAAACATTCAGCTTTTCAGGGTTAATTTAATAGAATCTATCAAAACCAGGATTATTTGCTATTTTTATGAAAACTGGTCGCGACTTCTATACTCTCATTGTCGCACTACAAATGTAGATCAATAGGAGACTTTTTGCTTGAATAGTTGATTATTTTTATAATGAGGATGGTTCAGACCCAAAAGTAGATTATTTATTTAATCGTATTAGATGATATGACCGAAAGATCTTTATTTCATATCTTAATGCATTCTAAAGCACGTCAAGAAATACATTTTATAAGCTATTTTGCGCACTTTTCACTCGTAGAATACATATTATTTTCGATTAAACAGTGAGATGGAAATGAGTGCTTTCAGTTCAATAGAATTGCCCAATTTTTTCGTTCTAGAAGATAAAACAACTTATTGCACTTCTTTCCAAGAGATTCACAATAAATCTCTTTCTATCATATGGAATGTGTTCCACTGTAATAAAATCTTAGAGAAGACTGAACTTGATTCTTTAATATAACTCATTAAATGTTAGCATCATTCTTTTTTGAATACTGTTTTTTTAAGACAGCGTATTTCTATCAAAATAAAATTAAATATGACTTGATTGTTTCTCCGTGTGCACTAGATCTTTTTCGAGCAGATGTCTTGTACGATCAGATGCTGAATTCGTCTCATTTGGTCTGTTCTACAGACAATCTGTAGAAAAGAGTGAGATTTATGCCAATAGATGGAGATTTTCGAGATTCTCCAGTCTAAGTGAACAAGCTTCAAGTACTAAATTATCAACAAATATCCGTCGACTCACTTTCCAGCTGCTTAATTACTGTGACAATAGATTCTCAAAACAATTGATCAGTTCTATTTTAAATGGTGACTTCGTGATATTCTATAAGAGTTAAAATTTTCATCGGTAAAACTATCTTACTGAATTTCTTACATATTCATGAGAAGATCATGAAAATTGAAAGCTTAGTGTTTAAATATGATTGTTTTTTGCCGTTTATGTGATTTTGAGCGAATGGTATTCTATGAAACATATTTATTTACCTGCGGGTGGCTTGCAGATGTATGCTTCGCCTAAACCATACGAATTTAAAACCAACTCGATTCAACTATTCGATTACGCATACCTTTGCCGACGTACAGAACGGATATCAACAAGAGACATATTGTTATGAAGATCAGTGGAGTAATGATTCGGTTAACGACGTCAGCAGTAGTTGATAAATAAAGTAATTGGACGCTTCATCTCTGATAGCTGTTTTTTCTTGGACACTGGTTTGCGTTGAAAATGTGATATTTGAACACCGAAAAAGATAAAACATCCATAATTCATAAGCGAAAAGTCAATAGAATGCGTCCTAAAACTTTCTTCGTTCGATTTCACTAGTGACTGAACTCCATTCACTAATCTTTTACTGAATAATAGATAAATCGATAGTTTTTATTTTTAAAGACAAACTTCAAAAGCAATGTTAAAAATGAAGACTTTTCTTTTCCTAGGAAAAGTATCACATAGTATTTTGAAATTTGTCTTTAGAAATGAAAGCTATATGCGTTTATCTATCAGTTAACAAAAAATTAGTCGATAAAATCCAGTCAATTGTGAATCTATCTTTTACGTAAGCTTCGCCCAAAAAATATTTGTTTATTCTGCTTACTTTAGCAGCTGCTGTTTCATTAACAATAACAACCTAGCAAAGTAAATGATTCGAATTACTACAGAAAAGATTGTTTCTAATGTTTTCGAATGCCCGATTTCATTACTTGAGCATAAGTAGAGTTCAATGAGACTAAGAAACACCTTAGAAGATTCGTGCTTATACCATATGGTTACTCGAATAAGTGCATCTCTTTTCCACTTGTTGCAAAACTTATTGTTTCATGACTAGAATAAATCTAACGAGAAAGTTTCTACTGTAGATACCCTAACAAATAACTTTTCTGCTTCGAAAAGTATTCGATTAGATTACTTGCATAGGATCCAAATAATGGATCACATTTCATTAACGGCACTATTTCAACCAACAAGAAAACGAGTTCGAAATTATTCATATTATAATCTGAAAGAGAACTTGATAGTTATTTCATAGAAACATATCCTAAGGTCATATTCTTTCAGAGGCTTAGTTCAACATGATTATTTTCCAAAAAAATTCTAAAATTAATGTGACAACGCGTACAACACTAAGTTTCCTGCCAAGGAACATGTTGGAATAACGATATGAGATAATTACGAATCGTTTCAGATATTTCGAATCTAACTGAATTCTACATATGCTAAAAAGATAGAGTTGAAATATCAGAAACAGTTAATATTCTATTTCATGAAGGAAGCGAAAACTCATCAAAAAGAATATCTAATTATTGAAAATCATTTCATTTTCATAAATAGTAAGCTTGTCGTCGTTCCTCTTTGCTGGGAATTTGTCTTTTGAAAACAGAAACACATTTTACAAGACACTTTGACATTTTCTCAAGCAAAAGGTATACTAACAGATGAAATTTTGTGCGATGTTAAAAAAGTGAAAAGATATCCATTGAAAGTTGCTTGATAGACAGATAACGTGTCATCACAATCCGTTTTGCTTAACTTAGCTCTGGAAGAACGGAAAGGGAATCAAAAGCCGTGAAAGTTTCGATGTTGCATTCCTGTAAAATAATAAAAGTGAAGTTCGATGATCAATGAAATAAACTTCAATATTTTTTTAATCTAAATTATAACTGAATGTTAACATGAACAACTTTCTTAGTGAACTAGACACGGGACTTGTCCTCACAATTACGGAAACTTGTACTGACGACTATAATTATCAATGTTATACGATGTATGGAATTCATACATTTTTCAAAAGCAGCAGTTTCATCTTTCAAATTATATGTAAATGCTAAAAAACTAATAAAAAGTTGATAAACTATTCCCTTAGATTGTACTATCAGTAGCAGGTAACGATCTTCTTTTCTTGACATCTAGACACATATTATCGTCTTGTGAGAATGAATTGGATTAGACCCTTGATCCACTTCCTCTAACGAAATCTTAATGTAAATCACAGGTGACCTAATAAAACATTTCTTCTCATTAACACAGTAAGATAATGACAGCAGCTGAAATATTCGAGAAGAAAGATATAGAAGCATTATTTTTATTAGCAGAACAGTGTAGAGTGAATAATATGATGAAAGAGTAGATGTCGACTATATGGCTCTTAATCTCCTCAGCCTCCACCGCCGTCATAGCTGCCTCCACCGCTATGAAAGCCGCCTCCACCGCCGTCATAGCCGCTCCCACTGCCGTGATAGCCGCCTCCACCGCTGTCATAGCCGCCTTCACCGCCGTCATAGCCGCCTCCATCGCCGAAGCTACCGCCACTAATGCTACCGCCACCAATGCTGCAGCTGCGGCAACCGCCACTATTATAGAGTGCTTTGAATGTGACATTGGTAGCTGAGGACGACTTTGCTGAAAAACCCATTGCTTCTCGATGTTCCTATTGAAAAAAGTTCGCTTGTAATTTCAATACTGTTGTACCATATAAATCTATGGGATTTCCTAATTGTCGTCATCAAGACGATAAATAAAGGGATTTCAATGTTTTCTCTACCTTTGATTCTAGATAGAAAAATATGATTCTTTCTGAATACTGATCTCACAGTTTTTTTGCTAAATTTTTTGTTAATATATAAAAAATAATATGTTGTTGTCTGTGAAAAAAGAACAATATTTGCGTGTAGAAAAGAGAAAACGTAACTCCTTATCCTGTGAGAGAACTGAATAAGGGAGAAAAAATATATGAGAACTCTCTACAAATTTCTCATCTTCAAATATAGTAATTCGAGCGTCTGTGGATCATTCCCATGTAAAATTAATATTGCATTTAACGAAGAAGGCATCGTTTTTTTTTTGCTGTGAAATATGTAAATCGTTTGCGTACATGTGTTTCTAACAATCTTTATCGTGTTGACTGATGTGAAATACTATGCTCGCTTTCCTGTGTTAATTTTTCAATTTTTGGAGCTCTTTAATGCGTTAATCTTCATTCAATATATAACATGTATCGAAATGAGGAATTTCTTTTCTATTTATTTATGTCACCCTCCTTAATTCTTTTCGGATAAATGTTGGTAGATTTGAATTCTCCACTGCTGATTACCTTTAGTCAAGTCTTATGAAAAATATCATTAGATTAGTAGTCCTTAATACTATAGTAGGATTTATTACAGTAATTGCAGAATCCCATACACTGAAAAAAAAAAGGTACCGTACGGAACCTAAAAGGGTTTCGAGATTTGCAACGAATTCGAAACCCTTTTAGGTTTCGTATAAATCGGGTTCTGTACGAAACCCTTATTGAAAACGCCAGAATAGGGTTTCGTACACTACTCTTTCTACTCAATGTAATAAATTATTCACAAGCTTTACCTATCCAGTTTTTAACCACATCACTAACCATAGTTTTAGAATGATTCATTGAAAATAACGCACAACACAACCACACGTCTCCATGAACTACTGTTAACCGTACATGATAGGAATCATGCCACAACTACATAGATATCCACACCATCTTAGCAACGCTACGGTCAGTAAGGATGCCAATAATTCTACCAACACAAATAAAATCTCATATCATTTCCGTTCCATATCCGAGAGCCACCTCCTAAGTTCTTAAGCATTAGAAGACTAACTATCATCCTTATATCTATTTGAAACTAACGTAGACAAGTACACGATTCTACTCATCTGAATATGAATTGAGAGTGATAATTTAACAGATACTTACTTTATCGTCGACGCCTTCTGCAGATCCGAATAACACTTTTAACGTAAATTTGAAATGAAACCGTCCCACACCATCGATCTCTTGAACTGATCTAAATACAAAATAAAATCATATTTCAAATATAACATACTTTGTTGTTGCTTGTTTCGATTGGTCTAATTGCAAAATTCAATTACAATTTAACATAAAAACTTAAATAAGTATTCCTTTGATTAGTTGATCTAAATGTAAAATAAGAATCTTATTTGAAATATAACTTACCTAAGCATTGCTCGCTTCACTTGATCTAAATAGAAAATTAAATAACACTTTGAAATAAAAACTTATCAAACTATTGGATTGGCCAGTTGATCTAAATGTAAAATAAAACTATATTTAAAATGTATATTACCTAACCATTCGTCGTTTCGAGTGATCTAAATACAAAACTAAATAATAATTTGAAATCAAAATTTACCTATAAGTATTCAACTGGTTATTTGATCTAAGTATAATATTAAGTTCTATTTTAAATAGAACTTAGTTTGACGTTGCTTGTTTCGATATATCTAAATATATGACCAGATTACAATTAGAAATGAAAACTTACCTGTGTTGCTTCGGTTAGTTGATCTAAATATAACATCAGAATTTTATTAGAAATATAGCTTACTTTGTCGTTACTTCTTTTCATTGATCTAAATACAAAACTAAATGATAATTATAAATGGAAGCTTGTATTAGTATTTAACTGGTTAGTTGATCTAAATATAAAACAAGAATCTTATTAGAAATATAACGTACCCAACCATTCGTCGTTTTGATTGATCTAAATACAAAAATGAATGAGAATTTGAAATAAACTTTGCCATACTATTGCTCTGATTAGTGTATCTAAATATAGAGTAAGAATCATATTTAATATATGACTTACCTAAGCGTTGCTTGTTTCGATTGCTCTGAAGTACAAAACTGATTTACAATTTGAAATGAAAATTCGTGTAAATATTCAACTGGTCAGTTAATCTAAATATAAAAAAATCATGTTTATAATGTGACTTGCCTTACTCTTTTTCGCATCGATTGATCTAAATAGAAAATGAAATTGAGCTTTGAAATGAAAGCTCAATCAAGTATTGAAATAGTAAATCAAGCCAAATATAAAATAAAATAAAATTTGTAATATAAGTTACAAACAGTTGTATATCTCAATTGATTTAAATACAAAATCAAATCACAATTCGAAATAAATACTTACTTAATTATTGCTATGGTTATTTGATCGATATATAGAATAAAATCACCTTGGAAATATAACTTCCTCAACGTTCATTATTTCGATTGATCTAAATATAAAATAAAATTAGAATTAGACATGAAAATAAACTGAAGTATTCAACTGATCAGCCGATCTAAATATAAAATAAAACCATATGTTTCAAATATAACTTAGTAATGGCTGCTCATTTCGATTGATCTAAATCAAAAGTTAAATTACAATTTCAAAGAAAAATTCACTTAAGTGTTGCACTAGTGAGCTAATCTAAATATAATATAAAATTTTATTTCAAATATAACTTACTGATCCTTCCTTGTTTCGATTGATTTAAATAGAATATCATATTAAAAATATAATCGAAAATCTCAGAAGCATTTAGCTGGTTTGTTGATCTAAATATAAAAGGAAATCATATTTTAAATATAAGTTACCTAACTGTTTCTCTTGTCGATTGGTAAAAAAATAGAATTAAATTACAATTTGAAATAAAAATTCACATAAATGTTAAACTGATGAGTCAATCGAAACATAAACAATAATCTTATTTCAAATTTAACTTACTAACCGCTACTTGTTTCGAATGATCTAAATAGAAAATAAAATCAGAGTTAGAAATGAAAATTCTACCAGTTATTGAACTGGTTAGTTGATCTAAATATAAAATAGAATTTTGTTTCAAATATAGCTTGCCTAACTATTTTTCACTTGGATTGATCTAAATAGAAAAATAAATAGAATTTTGAAATCAAAGTTTGCCTGGTTATTCATTTGGTTAGTTGATATAATTATAAAATAGGAATAGTATTTAAAATATAACTTACTCAGCGCTGCCATTTTCGATCGATCTAAACAGAAAAATAAAGTAAGATAAGAAATCACAATCTCTGAGGTATTTTAGTAGTTCGTTTATTTAAATATAAAATAAAATTATATGTGAAGTATAAGTTGCTAATCGTTGCTCGTTTGAATCGATCTAAATCTAAATCTAAGTTTAACTTAGAAATGAAAATTCAGCTAAATATTGAACTGCTCAGTCGGTCTAGATAGAAAATAAAAATTGAATTTTTCTAAAGAGAGTTGTGTTTTGAACGGTAGAAAATGGCATGATAATTGTATTGAATGGTATTTGCTTATGTGAAGCATATACATGACTGACAATTTCATGTAAACAAGTATAGACATCCTTTAGTATCCAACCGATCAATTATGTCATAAAATATAATCGAAAATAGTCGAAATAAACACATTTGTTGAGATGCTGTACCAATTATTTTTCCTTTATGTAAATGTTTTTTTCTTAAAAATGGTGGTTTATTTTTCTTATCATAAGAATCATGTTCAAATGATATCAACTTATCTTCAATTTCTGCGTAAGAAAGAAGTCGTTTTGTTGATGACTCTTTAAACATTGCTAACAACACTTGACCACAAAGACCTAAATAGTGAGAAAATCATCATTTTCTACAAAAAAAACTCTCTTCGTATACCTTCATGTAGATCATGCATAACATCATTCGGTAATAATACAACAGCATGAAAACCAATTCATTCTGATAATGGACTTTTATCAATAACGTCATCTATAACATCATTATTATTCAAACGTAACACTTGTTGAACTAAATTATCATGCTGATCTTTTGTTCTTTGAACATGAGAAATTTCACTTAAATAAATAAATCGTTGATCATAATTTATATGACGATGTCTACAAAATTGGCCATTACTAAAAGATTTTTGAAAACCACCTATATCATTAGATGCTAAGTGATCACCAGCTACAATAGAAAATGCAAAATTTAATCGACCACCTAAAGCTGGAATATAAAGTTCATTTGTTTGAAGAGCATTGAGGTCCTCGACGATCGAATCAAAAAACTTTTCTCGATTTGATTTTGCAGATAAATGAGCAGGATGACAAATTGCTAGAAGGTCAATTGATGTTAACTTTGACTTGACATTATTGGATAAATCTTCTAATTGAAAATAAATCATTGTAATTTTTTAAGTATCCTTTTTTGCACCTATGGGATTTGTTACTCCAATTTCATCAATGTATAATTGAAACAACAACAAATGAGGTTTATTTTTTAAAATTGAATGCTATTTTGCTTGTGATTCACGACGATAATCGTACATAAGATCAAGATCTAGAGCACTACAACTAATTGTTTCATTATAATTTTTGATTAACATATTTAACACATTAGGCATACTCAACATTTGTCTAATACTAGATTGTGTTGGTATATAATATGCTACTTGATTCGGATTGCCTAACTTTATTTCTTTTGTTGGTTCGTAAAAGAAATATTTCTTCCATAATCTCAAAAAGTTGTATTCATTTTTTATAACATCTGTCATTCTCTCTATGAAATCATGCAAAAATGATATTTATCTGCAAGGAGAAGCTAGAATCGACAAAACGCGAGAAAAACAATAAACATGGCGCAAAATGAACGACTATTTGTAAACCAAAGCACATAGCACAAAATATTTCGGAGTGAGAGGAAATCAGACTTCATTGATGTATAGATAATATAATATTCGAAATTAATTTGTTAACATCAACCGGTGAAATAAAATTGTCTGTTGATAAAGAAGAAGTTGTTGTTTGGCATCGAGTGAAGGAACTTTGAATTTGAATTTTTAATAATTCATGGATTAGCTCAATCAACGATTTAAATCCGAATGTGATTGCTTGGATTATATTTTGTGGTAAAGAATAACCTTCTCTCAGATTTAATAGTAATTCGAAATAAAACTTTTCAAATGAATCTAAATAGACATTTTTCTCTAACAATCGAGTTTTCGCTTCTTTAAGTAATAACCAACAAAAACTAGTTTTATCATCGCTTTCTCCTTCATTCTCGCTTCCGTTGTCTTCTAAATCGTTCTCTTGAATGCTAAAGTCTAATTGTGAATCATCATACGTTGATGGAGACACTTTGTTCGTGTGTGTACCGGTATCAAATTGTACTTCTTGTTTACATAAATCTTCATGAAGAAGATTTACATGTTCTCTATAGACATATGCTTTGTAAGCTTTAAAGTTCGTGTATATCGTTCCACATAATGGACCAAGTTCACATCGAACTTTAAACTTGGTTTGCCTACTGTGAACGTATTGCAAGTGCTGAAATAATATTCGAAATGTGGGATATGATCCGGCTTGAGCACACAGCGAGCAAAAATAATAATTTTGTGGCAATATATCAAGGTCACTTACTAGTAAAAATATGAAGAACTTGTTGATTTTTATTGAAAGACAACAACCATCGGATTACTTGTGAACAATTACAATTACGAGGATCCACTACATTGTATTAAACAATATCAATAAAACGTATACCGTCTTAGTTAGTGAATGATGTCGTAAATTGTAATGCACCTTATAACCCTGATAAAAAAAAATAACAATGAATATGATGCAAAGTCAAAAAAAATGCGTATACGTACAACAACTGCTGCAACG
The DNA here is from genome assembly GCA_905250075.1 of Rotaria sp. Silwood1. NCBI lineage: Eukaryota > Metazoa > Rotifera > Eurotatoria > Philodinida > Philodinidae > Rotaria > Rotaria sp. Silwood1. Next base: position 551,648 of record CAJNOP010000110.1, read on the forward strand.
AATTCAGCTACTTGTTTTATAGAACGATCAAATTAAAAAGTAGAAAAAAGAATGAAAATTTTTTGACGATCTATAAAGTAAAACCAAGAAGTATATCGAGTTAAAAATATACTGTTATGTTAAATATTGAGAAAAGCACAACTTACCAAGGTGATCTTTGAATGAATTTCTTTTTGCTACAAATATAAGAATAAATTTAAAAAACAAAACAATTAGTTTGTAACAGTGTTTCTAATGGAAATCTGAAATATAATGTATAGCATACGCTTTTTAGAAAGAAAAGCAATGTATATATAAGCTTTTTTTCCTAAACAAAGTGTATTATGTATACTATGACAAAGTTTCACTAAGTAAGAAGATGAAACAATTTTCATCTTTTCGTCAATTAAAAGAAAAGGACCATAGTAATAAATAAATAGGAAAACAATTTGAAATTCATCCATTAAGTACGATTCATCATAAAAAATAGAATCCTAGAATTTCATATGAATTTACAAATTACAATTGAATATTTTTAAAAACGAAAATTAAATAATCGCAAAACATTTGCCGGCTATTATTATGATCTTCGCCATCATGAATATCAGTGTGATTTGAACAAAACTAACTTGAATATGTTATTAGTGTAGATTTTATTTAGCACTTCTTGGGAAATCTTGAAAGTCGTAAAAATAGAAATCTACGACATTGCAATGGTGAAACAGACAAACATTTTATGTTTCAAACTGAATGATGAAAAGTAATCTTTTTGTTAATTTCATTGCATAATTTTTACTAAAAATGAAATTCTTAGGACTTGCTTAAGTAAACTGTCGCTTTTCGTAAATCAATTTAAAAACCATCAAAACTTTTGTTCGTTTCATCATCAGAAATTTTATTTGTTTAATTTTTCTATGGAATAGAAAGTGTTGAGAGCGAAAGGAGAGTAAGTTTGAAAAGGAAAAAAACAGCATTGCCAACAAGAGTAATTTCATTCAATAAATGCTAGAACAAATAAAAATAGACCAAAGAAGATTTTTAGTCTAAACATAATTTTTGAGCTAAAAGTGCTTTTCAGATTTTCTTTTTAAAGTATACACTGTACGCTCTCCTTTCAGAACTAAATGAAAAGTAACGTGTATTTTCACAAATACAAATGTCTGTGCACTTTGCTTCTACTAGTGTACACTTGGCATTACAAACACTGAGTTTGTCAGTGCAATGAAATGCTGATACAAATAATAAAAAGTTTATTGTAGCCGATAAGCTGGCGATAAAGAGCATAGGGACGAACGGCAATCACTGCTGAAATGTCCCACCCAGAGTCAATTGTTCAAGGAGAATGTATTAGGAAAAAGTTTTATGAAAGAAATTATTTAGGACGAAAGTACTTTCCAATTACGTTTTTCGGTTTTTCAAAACTAAGTTTCATTCCAAAGATGGCGTCACATTTCGATTACTTTTTGAACTAAAAGCATAAAATATGCTAGTTTCACAAATCGATAGACGTCGCTACACCAATTCTCTGTCACTCTCTGGATTTTAACAGTCCGAAAAATCCTTTTTTTGCAGTTGATTTGTGTATTGAAAGTATTTTTTCCAGAAAAGTGGAGTTCAAGAACGTGAGTTTCATTATAATGCATAAGAAGATTTCGAGTTCAACATTACTTGAAAGACTCGTCCAACCAAGGGGGTAAGTGCAGACGCCTAGCACCCAGCACCTGCTCAGCACCTACAGCACCTACCAGCACCTACCAGCACCTACCAGCACCTACCAGCACCTACCAGTACCTACCAGCACCTACCAGTACCTACCAGTACCTACCGGTACCTACCAGTACCTACCGGCACCTACCAGCACCTACCAGCACCTACAGCACCTACAGCACCTGCCAGCACCTACAGCACCTGTTCAGCACCTATACTGCATTTTACTATGAGCACCTACGGCACCTTCAGCACCTGCAAACATTGTTTCATTATCTTAAGTACTTAAGACAATAGAATAGTTGTTGAAGATGCTGAAAGTGTCGTAGGTACCGTAGATGCTCACTGTGGAATGCGGTATACGTGCTGAGCAGGTGCTGGGTGCTGGGTGCTAGGTGCTGGGTGCTGGGTGCTGGGTGCCTGCACTTTCCCCCTTGCGTCCAACTCTGATAACAGACTAGTTATGAATTTCGGTGGATAATGTTCATGAACACTGATTTAGAACAATTAAAAATCGATTGATTGTGTTATTCATTTTCAATTCCTTCAGTCACAAGTAAAGCTAAGAAGCGGTGGCTTATCTGGAATGTACCAGCTGCGATACTTTAATAAGGCTTAGTACGAAACCTGCAAGGGTTTAATACGAAACCTTTGATGATTTGGAAAAATCACAGAAGTATGATACGAAACCCTTTTGACTACGAAACCTAAAATGGTTCAATGCAGAACCTTTAATGATTTTAAAAAATTACAGAAGTATAATACGAAACCTTTTTTATTACTGAACCTTTGAAAGGTTTCGTAGGCGCGTACGGACACTTTTAGAATATCACAAAATACTACTGAACTTTAAAGGTTTCGTCTGAAACCATTTTTTTTTTCAGTGTGTGGGCGTGAGTTTGGGTGGGTGTGGATGTTGGTGTGGGTGTGAATATGGGCATAGTGTGGATGTAAGTCTTCTGTTGAAATACACCCACACCCACTCACACCCACACCCACATCCCACACCCCACACCCACACCCACATCCTCAAGTGCTAATCAACTAAACCTCAATGATTTAAATAATAAACAGAAACCTGAAACAAAATTTATATTATCACTTCCATATGCAAAGGAATGGAAGTTCTTAAACTTAAACTAGAACAAATTGGGATTAAATTATATTTTGCATATCCTTTAAAATTAAAATCTTTAGTAACATCGAATCTAAAACCTCAATCAAAATCAATCGTGTATCGAATGAATTGTAAATGTGGTGCGATTTACAATGGAGAAACAAAAATAGGTTTAAAAGATAGAATGAAACAATATGAAACGAAAATTAAAGAAAATGGAGTCTATGGGCTTTTTTATTTCAAACTGAATTCTAAAATAAAAAAAACCACACCAATTTCTTCCGAATCAAACTTTTCTCGCTTGATACTACGTAGTCTCACTAAAAACCCTTAGTCCCCCCTAGTCCTGCAAAGTCCCCCTTAGTCCCTCCCACAAAAAGCTTAGTCCCCGCTTAGTCCCCTGTGCAGGGGACTAAAGCCTATAGTACACAAAGCCACAAGCACACCCTCACCCTCACTCACGCGCCCACACCCGCACCATGGGTGTGGGTGTGTGTGTGGGTCCCAGACCAACACCCACACCCTCAGTCACCCCCCTCCCTCACTCCTAGACTCACGTTTCAGTTTGAAATCAAGTATTATTTTTATTTGATAAATTCAGACTGAAATTAAATAGCCCATTGTATGAGAAAATGATATAGATTCATCATCAAAAATAGTAAAACATCATTATATGAAAAATGGACAATGTTCTTTTGATCCAAATAGAGGATTTATTATAGATAATGAAATAAATTATTGGAAACGAAGAAAAAAAAACAATCTACTCGATAATAAATCAATCCATCAACAAATATGATTCAATAGACGATGGATGGAATAATTTTTTATATAAAGAAACAAAAAAGATTAAAACAATGATTGAAAATAAACAAAAATGTAATTTGGTATAATATAAAATTGGTATAATTTCTACTCTGTCGAAGAACGTTTTACGTTCGAAACGTCAGTTATTGTTTTGTATTTTTGATATTTCATTTGTTGTATTTGTTATTTTATTAATAAATTATCAAATTATATATTTGATTTTTATTTAATAAATTATTATTTTTATTGAAAAAGGAAGAGATAAAATTATTGTTTAATTATAAATGAAGTTTTTGTAGTGTAATGGTAAGCTGAAATTAGGCAATAAGAAATCGATACCCATAGAAACTTAGTTCATAGCTTTATCGGTATCAATACTAGAACAATAAGTAATTGCGTAATTCAAACGTTCATACATGATTTCTTTAGTTGAATATGCAGGTAATTGAAGCATAAACACACATGTATATGATCCTAGAAAAAGATATTCTATAATTCAATTCATTGTGTAAGTAGAATTAACAATATTTTTCTGATTTTAAGGCAAAATGATGAACTATTCTAGCTATAAGAGTATTCAATGATATCTTCGCTCCAAAGTATCTCGTAGTTGTTTATATGATAGTCATTGACTATTTATCTATCGAATGATAGAAAGTTAAATGAGGTATGCAAAATAGACAAAACGTATTCCGCTAAATGATTACAACAATAAATAAACGATTCTCAATCGGTTACCATCCTATCGAATCAAGTCGTATCATAGGTTGAGCCCGTTGGGTCCAAAAATTTTCGACCGGAACCCGGACTTTCCCTCGAAATAGTTGGATAGTATTTTGATCTTATCAATTAAATATTCTAATGAAAATCGGATGGACACTTTCAAAACAAATTTCTTCGCTTATCTATATCCGATGACTAACACACTCTACACTATATAATACACATATAGAATTATGATTAGCTCATGATTTAAGGCATCCAGATCGAACAATCTGGGTCGGAAACGACCGATTCTGTAATACTTTTGTGATATCACAGAAACAGTATTCCGATGAACGTATCCGATAGTCAAATTCATCTGATTTCTTCCGGAACCGAAAGCAACCTGTCATAGACGGCAACTCCATATGGCCGTCGAATCCCAGTGCCAGATTTCCAGTATTTCCGACTGGAGGCAGGCCAGAGCCTTCGGCATATCTAAAGTTTTTTGCTGGAAATTCACGGAGTACTACTTCAGGAATCATCGTCCTGGGCAATCACTTCTGATTGAAGAAACAAATATATTAGAGCAATCGTATCCTGTGCGATTCTATTTAAGACTTATCTCAGTGTCAGTAACTTTTGATTTGTCTTTGTATCAAATAGAAACAATTATATGTTTTGCTTTCATTTAAAAGTTATTATTGGGCATAAAATTCGAAAAATATTTGTCTATGAGTGAAAAATTTTTTTCTACCCGGACCCGATAGGCTCTAATCATAGGTATTCTTTCTATAATAACATTTTAATTACTAGTTCATATTTCGAAATTATGATCGTCCTAGTTGAGTATAAAAAAAATTATTTGTTTAGAACTCGATCATTGAAATAAACTTACGGGGTAGAGCTTCATCAACATTATCATCTGGTTCAAGATGTGTTATCAGAAAGTTCGTCGAAAAATCATCATCTCTATATGGCAATGTACTTCGTCCCCAAACGAATATTAAAAACAATTTTTTCTGTTCTTCACTAAACATTTCACTTAAAACTGACCAAAATTTCTGAATACGCGGTGAAGATTCATCATCTTCATCATAATCTGTATGACGTTTGAGCATTTCAATATCAGTATGACCTTTACCACAAATAGCTTCTTCTAATTCGTGAGCTGTGAATAAAGTTAAACAGGCCCATGGTACGACACTATATAAACCTTGACGAATAAATTCAATTTGTCGATGAAATTCCTTAATACGATATTGACGATAACGAATACAATAATCTTCGAAATTGGCAACAGTTATTGGTATGTGAAAACCACCTGGAATAAGTTCATAAGTTTGTCCTGCCGAACTAACGACATCAAATTTAAGTTCAGTCATAATACTGCTAAGTAAATAGTCACAATTCTTGTTGACATCACTATTGTCAGATTCATTCATATCTTTTATTTTTCGAATATTTTCTTCCATTTCATTGATAATTGCAAAACTTGAAATATCAATAGCTTCAATATCTTCAATTGTAACTTCTTCTTGTACGAGTTGTTTCCAGAGCAATGTTGGAAATCGAACATCAAGGTAGTGTTTCGTACGCATTGCCATGCCCATAAGTTGTCCAACAAAACGATATTGATTTTTAATATTGATTGGTATGGATCGATTCGGTGGAAAAACATTCGGAATCCATCGATCACGATTCGAACCATTATTTGTTCGTCCATTCGGACAAAGAATGAATAATGGTAATCGTGTACTACATAAATCGGCACATATTCGTGTTACCGAATCTCGATAAGGTCCACCTTGATCATAGCTAAACATGCCAACATAGACTGCTTTCCAGACATGTTCATCAGCCGATCGTCGAAATATTCGAGATGCATTAGAATGTATTTGTTCATATACTTGATAAAACATGGTATCTTCAAAACGTTCAGCTACACTAGCTTTCACAATATCAAATTTTATTTCTACTTCCGATGAATCTGAACTATCTTTAGTTTTAATCAAAGCTGCATTGAATTTTCTAAATTTTGTTTCAAATAATATATAATGCCGAGCAGATCGAATTCGATCGACAATAAAGCCTATGCCCGATGGTAAGATGAGATTTGTAAGTGACAAAGTTTTTCTGAGCAGAACATTGAAAAAATAGAGAAGTTTTACACGTGTTTGTATATATGCTGATGGCATATTACATAAGTAAGTAAATGAAGCATATTTGGTCGAATTTGGAATTGAATCAGCTGGTAGATTATCGATGAAATTGATAATAGATTCATTTGATGATTCATCCTCGTTGAGATCGATATTTTGATTCATAAACTTCATCACTTGTTCGTCAGCTGTTCTGTTAAAATGAATATGGACTGTCTCAATCATTTCTTTCGTCAATGCAAGTTTTTCGCCTAGAATTTCTTTTGATTCAGTAAAAAATAGTTCAGACCATTGACAAGGTTTTATTTTATTTATTAAAATATTGATTAAATCGAGACCCATTGATAAATCTTTCATAAATGATGACCAATCACTAAATGATGAAATCAATTGCTTGTTCCTTTCCATTTGAGTTAACTCTAATTGCAAGATAGGACGTCAAAAATATATTACTGCTAAACTACCACTGTACGCTTCATTCACGATTGATTCTTTCAAGATATTCAAAAGAAAGTTTTGAATATCATCATGCAGTTTGAAATTTTCACTTGTTTGAATCAATCTATTTGAAAAGAAGAAAACAAACATAATTTTATAGTTAATCTTTTCATTTTTAATGATTGATATCTGTGTCTGCATTGTTGATGAGTGCAAAACTTTTATATTTAAACCGCCCTCTATCTCTCAGAATCGAATTGTCACGTAGGATGATCCGATTGCGTTGAAACCTTTAAGAATAAATGATTCTAGTAACCAAAGCCCATGGCAAAAATTGCAGCCTCAATCGCTATACTAAACTTTACTTTCAGTATGTTTTGAATTTTCCACAAGAATTCAAATAACTTCATGACTACAATAAATATCGAGATTCAGCTGGTTTCAAATCAAAGCTAGATTCTATTCACGGATAGAATTTTAAATCCTGTTTCATTCATTTTCTTGTAAGCATTCCGACGAATATGACTTACAAAATAGATCTAAAAAGGGTCGATAAATGATAGTAAGTCCGATTGTTCTTAGTTCAGAAGAATGCGAGTGTGGATGTACTTATCTATTTTGATTTCAACTATCCCCTACAATCTCAGTCATACTTCTACTATCATTATGATATCAAGAAGGATGTTAGTGCTAATAGGTGTTGTTAATTGATACTAACTATTGTCCACTATATTATTCTTAATTTCTATTGCGTTCGTAACGGCATGTTTAGGATACAGTGATGCTCACACATTATTGATGTATTGTGTAGTTCTCATTTTTGTTCTTTGGTTTTCTCTTCTTTTTTTGTATTCATTTCGTTGTTTTTTCCATTTTGTGAAATACATCTTATACATCTCGCATTAATATCGATCATTTGTTTATATGGATATCATTAATTCTATTACTATAGTTAATAATATATCTTCATCGTTAAAGATCGAACAACTTGAATAAGTTCTCTCTTTAATTAAGAACCTCTTGCAATTTTGACGTCAGTTCATCACCCTCAGTGAGACACCAGATTATGATCTTATAGGAGAAAGCTAAGAGAAGAGAATTGTTTCAAATAAGTTTATTCAGAGTTAACCAGTTAACAAAAAGCTATATTAATTCTAAAAAAAGAGGATCATAGGAATTCTTTCTATGATAAAAAGTCGGCTTCGGATTTTCTAATGGGAGGGAACGAGCTTCTACAAATTTCATCCATGTAGAACAATAATTCCCATTCAAAATTATCAATGTTTCATAGCTTCACATCGTCTCGATTACATATAAAACGTATGTTGTGAATAGACCTGTTCGACTATCTAGAAGCACATATTTTAGGATGACTCAATGAATTTTGAGATTACGATTCTATGAAACATGATCTAAAGGAAACGTTGAAGTCTTCAACAATGTATTGAAGATTATATGTATGAAAAATATCGATAACATACTTAGTAAAAAGAGTAAGAATGGACCTTTTCAATCGATATGAAGGTACTAGCATAAATAGATCGAAGAGTATTTTAATAACCACGCTTGGAAACAGTAATCGAATCACTGAATCAATATCATACATTTTCCCTTCAAAATCTTCTAATATTTCCGAAAACAGATGAAATATTTTCAGAAGAAAATTTAAGTTTGATTGTTTCATGAATATTTGTTCGTCAATAGTTACATCATTATAATTGTTGATGTCAATTAATGATGGTTCAGTAAGAAAGTGAATTGATTCTTCAACAACATGCTTTTGTAAGTGAAAAAATATGAAAGCTTTTCTATTGAATAGTTCAGCAGTAGGTTTTCCGTGTACGATGCATTTTAACAAATCGATTAATTCAACTTTTATTATCGATTTTGTTATTTTGTCCATTCTGTTGATAGTTTCATCAACAAACATTCCTGAGTGCGTATGATGATGATCCATGAACTGTATTAATTGAACGATAAAATTTCCATCACCAAATTTCGAAAGTGGAAATAAATTTGATTGATCATTATTATACCAGACTTTTAATATATTCATTATTGTATGTCGTGCATGGATTGTTATTAGTCCATATGTGCATGTTGTACGTGAATGAATATAGGTTTTGCATGGCAGTTCTTGATGTACATAATGTGACGATTTTGCCAGCGTTTTCTTGAATTTATCAGTAAATTCTATTTCATCGGAATCTATTTTTGTTAAATCAGGAAGTTTATATTCAAGGTATCCAACTGTTAATTGATTAATGGTTTCTTTATTTCGAATCCAATCATCTAGTTTATCACGAATGCCGACAGAACGAGCGATTTTATAAAACCAATTTTTATTCACTGGAATATTTTCATCATCACCGTTGTCTATTTCGGATGTCAATGTCGATAATGATAAATCATTTGGCATCACATCAATATCTATTAACATAGGCAATATTTCAGTTTCATCATATGAATTCAATCGTTTTAAAACATTAAGTCTTTTTTGTTGCTGTTCTTGTTGGCATATATTTTCTATAGTTTGATTTTCTTCTCGGAGAATCTTATCGATTAAATAAATATTTGTCGTCTTATATTTTTTCATCACAAATTTGAGCAATTGTTCTTTGTAACCAATACCGATAAGATGTGTCGACAGAATATTAAACGAAGGTGCAACTAATTCATCTAAGGAATATTCAGTTGATTGAAGTAAGTTCTTCATTGATGAAGAAAGTGTTGGCATTGATCGATTTAAATATGTTATCGATCGACATTCAATACGTAGTTGATCGTCATTAATTGTGTTTTTAGTTAAATCTAACTCTCGAAAAAGATCAATACGTTTTAAGTTTGTTGCGAATTTACCTTCGGTAATTGATGTATTGAGTTCTAACGAACCATTAACATAGATATGAATCGAGTTTTGTTGAACAGAAATAAGTAAACGAATATATTCTCGTAATCTTATAGTTGATGAACTTTGACGTCCTTCTGTTACGTAAAGGTGACCATCATGTGTTACAAAGATTTTTGATTCATCGTTCACATTCAATAATGTTAATTGAGCTTTGTCATCCGATAGGTCATTCACTGATGGAAAATTCGGTATGAAAATATCAAGAATCAATGTATATTCTAACCATACTTGGTTTGAAGTACTTAAAACTACATAAGTGTTATTTCCAAAGAGTTGTACAACAGATTGATTAGTATTTGGAATAGTCTTAAAATAATTCGATTCATCATGATCAATCGACTCTTGTCTTTTTTTCCATAGGTCGGACTTAAATGGTCCATTAAATGGAACGAGTATTTCATTTGTGAAATATTTTTGTTCTGCTTTGAATTGAATTGTATTTATTTGTCTTTGATAGTTTTTTAATTGCTGATAATCGATAGCAACAAACGAGAGACCATATGTAAAAAGACGTTGAATATACTCTTCCGACAATATATATGTCCATATGCCTAAATTTTGAATTCCAGCATTTATATATGGTAAAAGTTGTAGATTCAATTTTGTATTTATTTGCGAATCATAATTGTGACAATAATTTAATGTTTGAAACTTATTGTTAATGTAGACTTTTGTTTGTTCATTTATTTCAAATAGAATAGCAACACGTTGTCGTTTTACCATAGTTTCATCGGTGAAATCGTCATTCATACAGATACACATAGAAAACGTTGCATCGTCTAACGTAAACAAGACAACATTCAGTTCATCAGGACAATTTTCTGTCTTGGAAAGTTCAAAATCAAAACTAATAGTTAATGATTGATGATTATCAAGTGACAATGGGAAGCCATGATTCTCTTCGGATAGTTTCAATAGATGATTATCTGTTGTTATCATCTTAACATCGAATGAAACTTCAAGATGTTGATTATTGACAAAATCACGTAGCAAATGAATTTTCTCATCAGTGGAATCATTCTTTGAACAACGATTCGTATAGAAATATTCTTGAATATCATTACCAATAAGATATGCACTATAAGGATATGCTACTAATACATTTTCCATGGTCAATAGTTTTGGCATCAATAATGGTTTGTATCCATTTGGTAAAGGACATTCTATCATATCTTCTGGACTAAATATAAATTCAAAGACCCCTGTATCAGCCACATTGTCATAGACTTTAACAGTAACAGCAGGAAAATAACTAGAAAAAATTCCATTTGGTAATAAATTTGTTTTAACTACTGATTCAACTGTCTTATTTTCATTATATGAAAATAACGTACCAAGAAATTTACCATTTAACCAGTATTTAATAGTCGTATTTGTACCATCGATATCAATACCACAACCACATACATCGTCTTCATCCCAAGAATCGTCAGAAAAAAAATAGCTACGCTGTTTGCGATCGTATACTGCGCGTTCTCCATTACAACCCCATGAAAAATAATCATCACCAACGCCGTAACTATTCTTTAATGATGGATTAAAACCTTTGGTTGCCCAACCAATATTTGCTTCACCACCCAGAGGAAGTTTAATGCAAAAATACCATTTTCCTTCGTTTAATTCTATGCCTTCAGGAATGAAAGTTCGATATCGAATATCTCCAGTTTCATCGGTTATATTAATTCGTCCTTTGAATTTATGTTTAATACCACATTCTTCTATAATCGATAGATCATTACTGGGAGGCACAGGAACAATGTGAATATCATCATTTCCTAATCGACCATTTTTGTAGGATTTTATCTCAATCTTTGATGCAATCGGTTTCCAGTTTATATTTGTCGAACTTTCTTCAGATAGATATTGTAGAATAATGGGATCACGAATAAATTTCTTTTGTTTTTGTTCATTTTCATTAGGAATATTGTCAAGTTTGTTTTCAATTACTGAATTTTCTCTTGCATATCTATCTAAACTTAGATAATACTGTTCTAAATGTAATCGATTGAACAAACGCAAATCGTTTGGTATTACACTACGAATTGAATTAAGATGTTCCATCCAACTCGATAGTTTAGCAATTATTGATGCATAAGATTTTTGCATGAAAATTTCAATAACCTGTTTATAATTCAATATATCGTGTAATGTTTTGACAGCACGACATTTTATATCTAATAATATTAATGAATCAATTGTTAATGTATCAATTTGTACAAGAAATCCTAATGTATCAAGAATAGTATGAACTGTATTATCGTTTGGTAAAAGTGCAAGATTCGGTGTTTGAACATCAACAATGATATGTATTTGATTCGATGAAAGCCATTCAGTTTGGTTTGTAGATACATATTGTACCAGATAAGGTTTAACATCGGATGAATCTGATTCAGAAGCATTCACATTAACTTCAATTATAACTGCATATTCTAATTCATCTATAGTTGTATCAGATGAATAGATTCCTACAGTTGAACCCAAACAAAATGGTTGAACATAACCACCTAAGATACATATGGATGCAAGAAAAACATTCATTTGTTTTAATTCAACTGTTTCTAATGATTTAAAATTGAAATTCATACAGGATTTTATTGCATCGACAAGCATTTCAATAGCAAGTTTTTGCCACGGTGAATTCTGTGACATAATTGTACGATAGATGTAGATAAATTCAATGATAATATCAAGATCTGTTTTTTCAGTTTCTAATAAATTAAAATTCTGTCCAATTAGAAACAAAATTTTCGTTAATAGATTTTCAATAAAAGATTTATTCATTATTCCATTGGTATCGTCGGGTAAGCATACCAATAGATCACGTAGAATTTTTAATGTTAGCAGACGAATGCGAAGAGATTGACTTGTATCATATAAATTGTATAATTGTTCAATATAATCCATCGTAGCATAATTCAATCGAATATAATCATATAAATGAATACAACGAAGTAAAAGCATTAAATATTGTTGTATACAAACGTCAACATTAAATTTCGATGATACAACCAAAGAACGAAATGAAATATTTTTCAATGATGAATCTTCGTATTTGTTTTCAAATGTCAATTTGTTTTGTTGTAATTGTTTGAGTTCAGTTAAAATTAATTTATTAAAAATTAAACCACATTGTTCTTGTAAGATATGATGAAATTTTCGATTGCCGAAATGCAGATCTCGTAATTGCTCTAATTCAATATTTTCACATAATTGTAATAAAACTAAACGAAACCAATCGAATGCTGTAAAATTCAAATTCATTGAATCAACACTTTTCGTATCGCCTATTTTCATTACGCTAATAAATGGATTGAATAGTTCTTGAATAAATTGAAAATGATTCAAAAGACATAAATCCATTGAATCATAGTTTAAATTTATAAGATTAAACATACGTAATATGAACAATGTTTTCATATTAGATTCTGTTGACATGGATATTATATGTTTAATAATTTTATAATAGAGTTTTCCAATATCTTCTTTCAATTGATTATTTGATGCTCGAATATTTTCAAGATAATGCCAATCGAGATTATTATCTTTTAATGTCATAAATAAAATAGTCAGAATTTGATTCGTATCTTTACTAGTCATAATTAATTGTTCAACAAATCGATAAGTAATTAATCTAGTCATAGCACGTTGATATTGTCGTGTAAGACATTTAACAATTTCATCGGATTCAATTTTTCCTTTTTCATTTTCATAGAGACACGTTGTAATAGCTCGATGCATAATACTTTCACTATCTTTCTTGTCTTCAGCGGCTCGCTTTTTTTCTAACATTAAATTTTTTAATCTTATACAAGCATTTAATGTATTACGAATTAATTGAATGATACATTTTGCTTTTGTCCAATGTGATTGTTGTCGTTGTAAATGAAATTTTTTCGTAGTAATAATTGGTAATGAGTAATCTTCTTTAATTTTTGCAATGAAAGAACTTTCTCGAATCGATACAAGTAATAATAATGCATCTTTTTTAATTCTTTTATAAAGTTCATCACAATCACCACCACGAGCTTTTGTCGTTGCAAAAATTCTTCGTACTTCATTAGCATATTCATAGAGTATGAGAAGTTTAGCATGCGGTTTTTGTTCAATTGGTTGAGTTAATTCATGTTGAGCTAGATCAATACGACGATAATGTTTTATGTAAACGGCAAATATTGCAGCACAAGCATCATTAGCAATGATTTCAATTGATTTTTGTAAGATATGTTGTTTATTTCGAATGAATAACTTCATTTTTGATATTAATTTTGCACCTGGACCAGTATTATGATAGATTGAAATTAAGAAATCATTGTCTAATATTGATTGTTGTCGTCGTAAAGGCAAAATAAATCGACTATGAATAGTTAAATTAGATTTGAATAAATTCGATAGATATGGATTTACATCTGTTGTTAGAGTTTCATATCCACCAGAAAATAATGGTAATTTCAATGTTTTATTATATTTTTTTTCTAATGGACTCTGTGGTGGACCAACAATTAATCGATGACTCATCTTTCCTAATAACCATGAAATTAAATAATTTGTTTTATTTTCAACATCGATTTTTGTTTGTATAATATATTTAGCAAATAAAGGCATGACAGCAGCAAAAATTGGTTGTATGATAGCAAAGTTAAATTTTGATTCAGTAAGAGTACATAGACCAAGAAGAAGTGGTTCGAATAAAATACTTTGAATTTCTTGTTGAAGACAAGATTTGATGATATGTGTCGTATATTCTATACCAAGTGTTGATAGAGCAGATGGTTTAAGTTCATCGGATATATCGACTGGTTGATTATTTAAATAAACTAAAAGTAATTCTTGAAACATAATTATAATTTCACGTAAACGATTAACTTTTTCAATGTCTACGAAAGTTGATTTTAAGACAATATCAATGAATGAATGTAAGACTGTGTATGCTAATGTTCTGTCTTGTGTATGTTGATTATCACAAAGAATTTCAATCCATTCATATATAAATACTTGTTGATTTAGTTTATTTAATAATTGATCAATTAATATCGGATGTCGATTTTCAATGATATGCTTATGAATGAACGTTAACATTTCACCAAATGGTAATGTTTGTTTTTCGATCAAATAGGTCAATGCTTGTGAAGCTTCTTTTTTTCTCTCTTCTAAGTTATCATCAAGAGCTAATTTAGATATCAATGTGAACCATTTTTCAATGTCATTTTCATTCAAAAAATCATGAAAATTATCGAAGTTTGCACTTATTAAAAATTGTAAATGTGTTGTGAATAATCTTAAACAAATGTTCAAAATGTATTCAAGATTCGTATTGGATGATGTTTCTATTACTATTGTTAATTGTTCGATTATTTCAAATAGATATTTAAATGTTTCAGCTTCTAGTTCAAATGAAAATGATCCATTTATAGAACCACGTTCGAATTTTGATTTTGCATGAAATTGATTATGTAAATCAATATGAACAAGTAATATTGAACATATGAATTGACCAGTGAATTTCTTTTTATTTATTGTTATCAATTGTGTATTTGGATATGCTTCAATTAATTTAAGATATTCTATAGCAGCCAAAAGTTTCTGTTCAATATCCAATGCTTTTTCAGTTGGTAATACTGCTTCTAGAAAAAAAATTGAATTCGACAGGTATAGAAAAAAAAGCATGCTAAATCTTTCTTTTATTATGTTCTAATAGTCCTTTTTTAAGTAAGAATACTGGACAAAATAAGCACTAGTATTACATTATAACTTGTCTCGGATAACATTCAATTCTCTTTTCATAGATAGGTTTCGTGAAATATGGATATTAACAACTATATTAATGACTATATTTTGTTCAATTCAAAATCAATTGTTCTTACCAGTTCTATTTTGAACTTGTGTTGTGACATTGTTATCTGTAGTACTATTTTGTGGTATAGTTGTTGTTATAGATGATGTTTGATTTTCTTTTTGAAATCGATCTAACGTCATCGTTAGATGTTTGTTCAATTTAACAAGTAATTTTCTTATATCAAAAATATCATTCGTATTGAAAATTAATTTTCTTATTAATGGTAGAATATCTTTGAATGATGCCTTCATGACAGAAAAATGAAATAAAATTTTAATTGATTGATTTGCTGCAATTGGATCAATATCAGTTTGTATTGATAATTCTTGGCAATAGTCGGTTAATGGTTTTACAGATTTAAATAAATTGTGTGATCGTTTGTAAACATCGGATGAAAGACAGTTCAATGGAATTTGTTCAACAAGTTGATTTGTCAAATTGAGCATTTGATGAACAATAGTAGAATCAGATTTATGCACTGATTTGAGTAACATCAATAGCATAGTTATTAAAGATTGAACAGCAAAAAATGACAGTTCCTTTACTTGTTGTTCATCTAATATTTTTTCCGAATCGATCAAGGTTTCAGAAAATATTGAATTCATTTCATTTTCATCGTCTTTTAATTTTTCACTATAGGAATTTTTCAATTGTTCCTGTTTATTTATGATCGATTGCATAGAATTTTGTAGATTGGTATTCGTTGTTGCAATATAATCGAACATTTTTTTAAGTATTTCTACAATTTCCATATTGAATTTCTTAACTCCAAATAAATTCGAGAAATTAGATATATCATTTCGAATTTGATTGATCAATACTTGTTTTGTAATTGATAGTTCATTTGAAATCTTCTGATTAGGTAACGAAGTGAAATTTTTATTGATTTCATTGATAATATCAAATGGTAAAAATAAATGAATATCGTCTGTTTCATTCGCAGATAATACCTCATTCGATTGTTGATTATTCGTTGCCAATAAATCAGATATTTTAAAATCAGATAAAGATATCTGTTGCCCCATATTTACCTAATTGTTGATCAAGGAATCAAGCTTATTATTGTACAATGATAATCCAATAGCAATATTCTATATCACACCCGACTCTATAATAGTTAGGAGATTATCATATCGAATCGTATGCAAACACAACGAAAAGAAAAGCACAAACAAAATATTTAATTGTTAAAAAAATCACATTCTGTCTTATTGGCTTCATACTTTTATTCGAAAAACCTCTCAAATAAAAAATGAAATTAATTTTCTCGTTTTTTACTAAAAGAAAATAATTCTTATAGGTCCTCAAAGCCTACTATATAGGGATGCACAGAAATCTTCAAGATCTATTATATAGAGCTATAAATAGGTGCTGAAGGGCAGGGTGGATGACTGTTTTTGACAGTGGGACGGATAAGGGTAAAAATTTGACAAAAAGTCCGTCATCTTCATCGTACAAAGTCAGTGTTATTTCTGTTGTATTTCTTGCCGAAAATCAATGTTATGTATGCCATATTTCCTGCAGAGATTCCAAAGTTTTGCAGAAAATTCAACATAAATACCATCGACTTTCTGCAAGAATTTGGCAAAGAGCATGTCTACTTTCGTTTGGTTACAGCAAATTGACAAGTTTTCTACTGTAGTGAACTAATCGATTTCTCGGAAAGCATTATCAAAGATTTTGACAGAAAGTCTGAAATTGGTTACGTGCTAGCTCTTCCAGTCTCCTAATCGGGAACGCTGCTCAAAGCCTATAGTAAGAGGCATACATAGATGAGGATCTATGGTTACCCATATGAGAGATCCCGTAACGACTTTTGGTGGCCCCTCTTGTATAGCTCTGCGGACCTATGGATACTATTATATAATAGCGCTTGATATCCTGTGGGTACCGCTATAGTATATGCCTTGAGAACCTTTACGAGAGCTTCTATGATCTGATCGAGCATCGCTCCAATATATGAGGCACTCGATAAATTTTTTTTTCGATTTTTTTTGCTCATTCAAAACATCAATGTCTAAAACTGCTAACCCTAAAATTTTAGGTTCTAATACCCTTCCTATGAAGAGCAGTCATCCTATTCCGCGAAGTTGAACATTCTGGAAGCAGTTCCGACCCCGGAATTGCTTCCAGCGATTCCGGAACCGAATACAAAGTAAATCCACACCAATTCCTAGGAATTCCGTCTAATTCCGGAATTCCCCAATTAAACAACACCGGAACCCGTGGGCATTGATAGCAATTCCGTCCGATTCCATCTAGTTTCCGAATTGCCACTTGTGTTTCTATTCTATCAATCTTTATCGATATAATGACCATCCGATTCCGGTCAGGAATTCCGCATTTGAGCGGATCCGCAATCGGTGGGAATTGCTAGGAATTCCGCGGAATTCCTTCCGATTCCATGCGGTCCCGCATTCATTTGATACCCGGAATTACATCCAGTTATAAACCTCAGAGGATGACTGTCATGCCAACGCTGAGCGACTCCAGAATCACAAGGAATTCCGCGGAATTCCTACCAATTCCATGCGATTCCGGATCCGTTTGATACCCGGAATTCCGTCGCGGAATTGGAGGGTGTGGGTGTGGGTGGGTGTGGGTGTGGGTGTGGGTGTGGGTGTGGGTGTGGGTGTGGGGTGGGGTGTGGGTGTGGGTGTGGGTGTGGGTGTGTGGATGTGGGTGTGAGGGTGTGGGGTGGGGTGTGGGTGTGGGTGTGTGTGGGTGTGTGGGGTGTGGGTGTGGGTGTGCGGATGTGGGGTGTGGGTGTGGGTGTGGGTGTGGCTGCTTATCTATTGTTCTCAATCCAGACCCACACACCCACCCCACGCCCTACCCATACTCGGTACGCTGCTAGAGCTTTCTCAGTACATGGGTATCCTGAACTCAGTACTTTCTCTAGGGAATGCAGTTTCCTTCAGTAAAGTAGGTCCGTTTGTCTGAACGATACATAATAGAGGCCTGCGATTTGCATAACCTTAGAGAGCGTAAGTTTGTCTATCGAAACAACTTTTTTACAAGAAAGATGTAAGAGAAGTTACAGAAATGCAGCAGTTGAATTGTACATGGAATTATTGCTCAAACCTTGCTTTTCGTACTGGCGAAAAGAGTAACTCTCTGTCTGATCCTTATCAACAAAATAAAATACTCAAGAAACATAGAGGTGTCTTATATTTTTGAAATAGACAGTAGTAATAGTACTGTATCAGCCTGATATTTCTACAGTCATTAGTAAAAACAAACTGTGCATTTGTAAGAAAATCCACAAATAATCTATCGTGGCAGAATATGCACGAATGATTGCAAAAAAATATTGAAATTAAACTTACAGTTAACCCTATTGCTGGAAACTTTATATTGTTTTGTCATCGGTTTATGATACATTTGTGAGGATAGCTCAATTTCACTGTTTTAAGATAACAAGAATAGATGAAGAACACATGAGATAACAATGATGAAGTTATTCATGTTTAATATATGGAATAATCGTTAAGTAATTTGCAAAGATAAATGTATCCATTAAAGCAATAATAGCCATCCAATTAAATTTCATATCTACACTAACAATAAACAACTTCTATTGGCATAATGCATTTGTCACGCATTTGTTCCAGTTATATTCATAGTAAAGCTCATTCATCGATAGTGAGAAAGATTGAATTTTAAAACCAAGTTATTGTTAAATGACTTTTAGTTCATCAAATTAGACTTTTTGGTATCCTGTTACATCTAAGCTCATAGCAATCATTCATACAATCACAACATTCATTTTATATATTTTACTATTTATCGTATATATTTGTCATGAATAGTTAAAGTTTATTTTCAAAAGAAACACAACATCGAAGAAATAAAATGATTTCTAATGGCTCATCCAAGCGTTGTTCATTGTTAAAACCAAAATTAATATTGAAATTTTAAAATATGTTAGTCTAAACTAATTGGTTCGGATAGTCCTCCTGCTCTCTATTTGAACGACTGCTGGGAATCATGCGAATGCTTGTGGTTGTTGATGGAGAATATTTTCTGGAAATTACTTTTTTAACGTCGATTATGGATACAAAGCAAATGAAAGAAAATATAAAAGTAATAAAATAGCAAAAAAAGTAAATGTACGGTATTATATCAGCTCCAATGTTCGACGGCACACCACATAGATGAGCAATATATATTACAGTGAGTGGAAAATTAAGAGAGAAATTCGGAACAGAGAGTTCCATGAGCTGAATTGTCATCTTTCGTTGTTTACGCCATTGAATTCGTTGACGTATACGATATTTTTGCCAGATTACTCGACCAAGGAAAACTAAAGTAATAAATGGTTCCAGAAGAGGTGGCATGATAATATTAACAAATAGTTCCCACATATACAAATTTTCGTCATTTATATAACAGGCAGAGTAACCACAATACATGGATGTATAATCATACATATTTTCACATGGATAAAAAAAATAGACACATATATAATAAATAAAAATATATAAAGTAATGGAAAATAATGGTATATAATGTGTAAATATTCTTTTTTTTTCTTGTTGATATCCATTGATCATGAAATACAATAATATGTCGTTCAAAAGCCATCCAAACTCAGAATTCCTGCTCCATTGTACAGGCCAACATCGGCAAAATACCAGATTAGGCAAGTCGATGGATTTGCTGGAATAACAGCAGAATGCACAATGTAGTTAAGATAAAATGGAACATCAATCAATTGAATGGGCAAACCAAGAACAAGCAAAATGATCAGAACATGATTTTTAATGCTTGACCGTGCTTTTCGATTGATAAAAATGTAAAATAGGACAATAAATGTAGATAAAATAGATACAATGTTGAATGGAAGAAGAATCCAAAAGCGAGCAACAGGTGATAACATGCTATCAGAACTACCACCAGATGAACTGTTGTTGGAGTCATTGAAACTTTGATTGTCAGACATTTCGAGACGTTTTCAAATAATCTAAAATTGTATTTATATGAAAGTCAGAGGAAGATGTTAAGTAAGCATAATTGGAATAAGAGATGTAAATCGAAACTTCATTCTATTGGAGAAATGATCGATACAATTAATTTAGCGATCTTGTGTTATAGACTCAGAATTGTCAACGATAATAGGTACCAGAGATGAGCGAGCCGCGGTGTAAAACCGCCCCGTCCCGCCCCTCCCCGCCCCGCCGGCGGGCGGTGCTAAAACTTGACGGGGCGGGGCGGTGACGGTGCATGACGAAATTTCGCGGTTTCCCCGCCTTTGTATAACCTTGATTTTTTAAATATACTCAGACCTTTAGAGACATCTTTTTAAAATTTTAAAATCTTTTCACAAAACTAATCAGTAAAAAAAAACTTGTTAGCGCAGCTCCAGAGGAGCTAAAATGTGGAGCTCACATATATTTTTTTAATTTTTTGTCCTGATGCCTTATTTTTAAATTGTAAAATACCTTTTTTCCGAATACGTATGAAATCATTGATATATTATATAAAAACTAGAGCCTTTTATGCGCTGCTGAGGTCTGTAATGGTGGGGGTCAGGGTTACCAGATCGAAAATTAAAATATCAGAAAAATTTTTCTAAAAATTGGGAAAGTCGGAATTTTTGTTCTCGAAATCGGAAGAAAATCAGAAAGTATTTTTCCATGCTTAAATAACTAGTCTATATATTTTCGATAGCTTCAATAGCCTTTATCTTGCTTCTGTTCATCTTTTCGAAGCAATATCAGAAATGATATTTCATAAAGAATTAAAGAAAATATCGATTACACAATTTACTCATGATTGAGAAATCTACATAAGTAATTTGAACAGGATCACATTATTTTTATCAAAAATGCTATAACCAACTGGACGAAACAATAGAATCAGTATTGTAAATTCATACACACACATGCATTTCACAAAACTTATGCAAAAGAAAACTAAGACTTATTCTGTATAATGTTCGTTTTTGTTCATACTTTTTTATTAGCTCGAATACTCTTCAAAATATCAGGTTGAGGTAACAGATATTCATAAAAATGTCCACAAGTATAAATAAAACTCATTCCGATTTTCAATTCTGCAACAGCTAAATTAGTACCCATACGATTATGATTAGTTTTATGATATCTGTGATGAAACAAAAAAAGCTCAGAAACGAAAATATTCTTAATTAACACTATAGTAAACGAACAGAGAAAGTTAGTTCATCGTGATAGAAAGCTGGATCTTAATTGTCTGTAAAACATCATAGTTTTATTGGAGGATATGCTTTCAAATCACTGCAGTGTGGTTTGTTGAGTTCATGACGCTTCACTACCCGATAACTATGGTGAAATAGATCGCTATATATGTGTGGTGTCGTGTCATGGTTAAACTATTCTAGAATGTCCTAAGAACTTGAATTCCCAAATAAGACTTCGAAAACCGGAGAAAAATTAGGAAATCTGAAGGCGATCGGAAAAATATGTTAAAATCGGAAAAATCGGAACGTCGGAAAGTCGTTGGAGAAACTTTTAAAAAATCGCAATTTTTCCTGCCGTATCGGAAGATCTGGCAACCCTGAGTGGAGTGTCTGTAATGGAGTGGAGGAAGGGAGAGAGCCGCCAAACCTCGAACTTAAAACTTACAATCACTATTTTATTCGAAAATATACGTGAGTTCCACAAAATGAGTGACTGTATTATAATTGCCTTTCATTTTCATATATTTATTTTTTTCTATTTCGGAACGATGTTTATGCATTTAAAATATGCCTCTTCATCTTATGAAATGAAATAGCCATTATGAAAATTTAATGAAAAATTTGTCAATAAATAGTTTTTTAAAACATATTTTTGACGGGGCGGGGCGGGGCGGTGGCGGTTTCAATGCTAAACAGGCGGGGCGGTGGCGGTGCGGAACTTTATCGGCGGCGCGGGGCGGGGCGGTGACGGTGCGACTTTTTTGCTGACTCGCTCATCTCTGATAGGTACATTAAATTTTGATAGTTCTTAATATAAGAGAAATTTTTAGACAACTAAACTTCCAATATTTATACTTTACTTTGTGATTCCAACATTGAGTTCCTTCTATAAGTGAACACAATAATGTATCCTGTAGAGATCTTCACAGTGCATGTAATGCTTGTTATTCTTCAAAACATTTCTCTTATTTCACACTAGATAGAAAAAGTGGCAAAACAAAAGAATCTAGAATGCAGTATTAATGATTTTATATTCAATGAGACAGTTATCACTTTTGTTTTCTGTTAAAACAATATTTATAAGAGAAAAAGTGGAGTAAGTTTTTCCAGGTAAACTAATATTTAGTGCCATTAGAACAACATTTTCTTTTCGTCTATAGCCTCAAAATGCGTATTGACATGATCATTTATATAAGAAAGAATTTTTGTCAAAACTGAGTTCGAAGCTTTTCCATCATGTATAACATTTTTCAAGAAGAATGAATTACGTATGAAAACTGATATGGAAGAATAACACTATCGAAAAGAACAGCACCATGTGTGTATCAATACTAACATTCAAATAAAATTATTTTATCGTAGATGACAGTCTGGTTTGTAACACTTCTGAACAATTATGGATAAAAAAAAATAACATAGTGTTTGATCTAATTTTATATTTAAATTTTGAATTATTTTAGAAGAGAAGAGATCAACTTTTATTTCGTCTAGGGGAGGAATGAACAATCAAAACAATTCGAATCGATAGACCTAAAATTCATCAAGTGCAAAAATAAAAAGAAATTTAATTCTTTTACTGGTCAACTTTCTGTGTATTTCTTTCTAAATCTCCAATAATTTGTTCATTTTTTTAGTTGACATTTATTAGTTGTCTTCATTCGAACGTGAGAAATTATTTCAGTCAGTTTTTAAGTAGGTTTTATGAGTGGTCGAATCCAACTTGACTGTCTTCCATGAATGTGACATTGTATAATATCACTGAGAAAATAGAAAATTCGATATCTCTGAATTTCTATTAAAGCTGGTCGTTCGAGTTAGAATTCCTACGATTTATTTATCAAAAAAAAATAATGTAGTGCTTTGATGATATCAACATTAATCGAAGACATTCGTTCGATTAATTTCATGGCAGAGTAATATCACTTTAGATCACATTGCACAGCACAATTAATCAATATTCGAAAAAGAAAATGTTTAAGGAATATTATCTCGTAATCTATAAACATTGAAACTCAAAGAGAAAACTCAACAAAAACCTAGTTGTAAAATATCTTGTTATATAAATTAAATCTATTTAATCAAAATAGACAATAAAGTATTCTATTTTAGAATGAGTGCATTTATAGCAAAAAGTACTTTTTAGTTTTACTGCCTAGTTTAAACTCGATGAATAGACATTATTATTTAACTACATGTCATAATAATTTTCAAAGATTCTGCTTTCACTTTACTAATTTGTTACTTTATATGATATGCAATGCTATAAGCATAGGACGAAATGATAATAGAAAAAAATCGAATAATAAATTTCTATGAAAATAAATAATTATATTTTATTTTTTAGAATATCTTAAAATATTTAAATAAAATATAACAGAAAATCTTTTGATAGCTTATAGTTAATAAGTGATACAAAATCAATTAGTTTATTTTCATATTTTATTTCTTTCTTTATAAGTACGATATGAGCATCGTCAGGGATGCAGAATATGTCGTTAAAATGAAAACAAATTTTTCAGAGATTTCTTCTATTCTTGCAGTGGAAACATCTATCTCTTAATATGCATGTTTTTTAAAAGAAATGAAGCGATGACAAAGTTACTATATGCTGAAAATAATGTTATTTAAAGAACAAATAATAATTTAATCTTTGATTGATTTAGATAATTTTAGTAATAGTTCATATATTAGAAAAGATTTATAACAATTAAATTAATAGAAAAATCAGTTTTACTAAAATGTAATATTCACACACCTGATCTTGCTTTTGATCGTTAACTCTTAAGATAAGAAAAATTTGAAAAAAACAAAACAAAATATTTCAGATGAGTATTCCTTACGCTTTTATTATTAGTAAGAACAAGAATCTTAAGTGATTATAATTATAATTATCTGTCATCTTGTGTCGAATGAATGAATTTGAGATAATGCATGTGATATGAGATTTTGTCATGTGAAAACTTATTCATACTGACATCATCAAAGCTGCTTTCTTTTTTTTATAACTTGTCATTCTATAACTGTAGTATTAGCGATAAAAAAGAACATCTTCTTTTTTAAATTATGTCGAAAACTAATCGAGATACTAAGAGATCTAAACTTTTTTAAATTGAACATTAATTTATCATTGACTTTATCACAAACCTAACAGAACGAGAAAAATCATCAAGAATTTATTTTATTATTCCCTCGACTGAAGGAAGGGTCATATGAAAAAAACTCAAAATGCGTTTGTGGCTCTGTCTGTGCCAGGGTCAAAGGTCAAAGGTCAAAAAAACATGAGATCACAAAATCGGACTTTCACTCTGAGAAATCACCCAATTCGATGTATTCAGACTCGCTCTTTCGACCAATCAGATTCTTTCAAGCTAAAAAACCAGCCAATCAGACGTTTTCGACCACGGGGTTTTGACCAATCGGATTCTTTCAAGCTAAAAAATCAGTCAATCAGACGTTTTCGACCTCGGGCTTTCGACCAATCAGATTCTTTCACGCTAAAAAATCAGCCAATCAGGGATTGTCGACTTTGAGCTTTCGACCAATCAGATTCTTTCAAGCTAAAAAGGGGTGTGGGTGTTGGGTGTGGGTATGGGGGTGTGGGTATGGGGGTGTGGGTGCGGGGTGTGGGTGTGGGTGTGGGTGTGGGTATGGGTGTAGGAGTGGGCATGTGCGGGTATGTGATCGGAGATGTGAATTAAAGGAATCCCAACACACACCCACACCCACACCCACACACTCACACCCACACCCACACCCACACCCACACACTCACACCCACCACACACCCACACCCCACACCCACACCCACACCCACACCCACACACTCACACCCACCACACACCCACACCCCACACCCACACCCACACCCACACCCACACAC
>CAJNOP010000111.1:0-103208 GCA_905250075.1 Rotaria sp. Silwood1
TCCATCGTAAAAAATGTCAGTCTTATTTTTCATTTTTTTATCTGGTTTTGTAGCGCTATAATAATGCATTGTAAACATGGAAAAATGAAAGTTTCAGTATATTAGTCGTGTTTGAAAGCGACATTTGTCCAACATCTTTTGTTAGTGAGTAGCGTTCACAATTAATAAGTCATTTCGAAAATTAAGATTTTTTTGAGGCATTGAAGTTAATGGAACTCTATATTTTATGCCGAGTTAAAGTTTAGAGAGCCCACCATTTTTCTATTAGATACTACGAGAAAATTTTATAGAATGTTGTAGATAGAAAATCAACTTTTTTTTTAAATAAAATTATTTTCCTTTGAAATTTGTGGTTTTGTAATTCAAATATTTTGATACTAGGAGAAAACCGAATGCAAGAGAAATCGATGAAATGTTTTTCTCATCCCTGATTTTTGTTTATAGTTGCAAATGACTTTTCTAGTCAAATATATTCTTAAAAATATTCGAGCTTTCGATAAATATTTTGAACAAAATATTTTTACACAGTTTTGTTCTTTCTAAGAAGAATACTATCAAATCAAATCTTCGTGATGACTTGTCGTCACATTATACTGAAAGCAGAACTTGTGCATCATTCTTTCCTTTAGACGTAACAAAATTTTTATTAGTTTGTCATATTATTGTTACTAGTGGAAAGGAGTAAATATATCTTGATATTTTCCCATGATTCTTTGATTTTTTTTTCTCTGCTTAAAAATACATAGTTCATTCTTCTTCAAATAATAAATGACCTTGAGACAGAAAGTTTTACCGCAATATTTCTAACTGAACCAAGTAACACGCACAAGAACAACCAGTTCAAATACTAAGTTAATTGAACAATAATAACTTGTCTACATTCCACATATAGTCTACTCGAATACAAAAATAAATAAAGAAAATATTATCGAGACCAATTATTGCTAGAAATGCTTTACGGAAGAATTGAACTTAACTACTATATTTAGTATAAATATGATACAAATGAGTTTTAAAAAAAGCTACCTTTGAACAAAATAAAAACTAATGACTGGATTCAATTGAATTTTTTTTTCTTTTTTTTTGTTAGAAGGCACCTTCTAGAACATTGAAATAATAAAAATTCAATTATTTTCATTTTAATTTGAATCAACAATAGTTTCAAGAATGTTAGACATAAATACACAAAGAGAAAGTGCTTTTCTCTTTGAATGAAGATTGTTGATCGTTACTGCATTCCAACTTTTTTTTATGCGCGTTTCTCTTTTCTTTTTTTTTTACTACTACTATTCCTCTTAACACACAATCAAATAGGCGAGTAAAAGCAAAAGTAGAAAAAGAAAAAGTTGTCAGTTTTGGCAGCGACAACCACGACGGCAAATTCTCTTTTTTTTTATATTAATAACCACACAACAAACTTCTAACCGCTTACAATTATTTAATTATAAGTTACAATGAGCAACCGTCCGAAAATACCTTCACTTGATGATCATTATTGTCAAGTATGTTCATCATCATCATCAAGTGATAAAACTAGACATTTTTCATGCTTTTTTTGTGAACATTGTCGTTTATCAATGTGTTATGAATGTTTTGAGAAACATACAAGTCAATTGGTTGATGAATTTAATCATTTGCAAAATGTGTTTGATAATAAACAACAATTTCTTAGTCAATATCAAGAACATTGTTTACGTAGTGTGAATTCTGCATTTGATGAAGTACTTAATGATTTAGAAAATCTTCGACGTGAAAGTATTAATTATGTTAAACAACAATTTAATGATGCCGAAGTAAGTTTTATGACAAGAAAAAAAAATAATCGATTCAAAATCAATAACACTATTCTAGATAGTTTTATCAGAAATGCTGACTAATATTAAGCCATTAATGACTAAAGCTCAACACAGTTGGACTCGTGAAGGTATAATAAAAAATACTACATTTGAACTTGAAATACAACGAAAACAAATAAATGATATTGAACGTCGTCTTGATACATTTTCATCACCAAAAATGCAAATAAAAATGTCAACATTTCCACGAAATAAACTTGACTTACAGTGTCAACTTCTTTCAAATTTATATACATCAACAAAAAAATTTTCTGCTTCTTATCCAGGTAAAACAATTTTAACACGATGTTCATATGGTAAATTAACTGGATTACCAAATGAAAAAATTGATGTTGAAACAGAAATTGAAGAACTTAATCAAAATAGCTTTATGAATAAACAAATTCAAACTGATCCAATAATTGGTTTTAATTATAATATTGATTATCGAGAAAATTTGTATGTACCACATAAAACAAATCATTTTAATGATCGTTTTAGCACAGAAGATTGTTTAAGTACACGTTTGATTCAACAAAGTACAATATTAACAGAAAAAGAAGTTGATCGAATTGCAAGTGATGGCGAACATTTACTTTATTTTTCTGATTCATCAAACTCACTTTGTTATATAACAAATGTTATACACACTAAAGAAGTTAATAATACATCCATAACGAAAGAAATATCATGTCGATGGTTATATCATTCTATTCTTGATATAGTTTATTCTCCAGCATCATCACAATTTGTTTGTGCTACTAAAACCGGTGTTTATACATGTACTATTATAAATTCAATATTTGATATACAAATACAATTAACAAAAAATTGTTCATATGTTAGATTATCAACTGATAAGAATTATATTTGGATTTGGACAGATACTCCACAATCAAATCAATTAAGCATATATACACCAAAAACATTTAATTGTATAAAAATATTTAATTTAAATGATTATTCACATTTTATGAATAATAGTACATCATTTTGTATACATGCACATATTTTAGCAACATTATTTCAATTTCGACCAATACCATACATATATTCTCATAGAAAAATTTTTCATTTAACATTATGTGATAGTATTGATTTACATGAACTATGTACAATAGATTTAGGTGAATGTGATATTGATCATGAAATACGTGTTAATAATAATGGTTTATTTTTTATAACAAATGGTGACAAAACATTATGGATTGTTGATCAAAATGGAAAAAAAGAATATATTCCATTAGTTCGAATAGGACGTGCTTTAACAATACATGCAAGAAATGATGTTATAATTGCAAATGGTACACAACAATTACAATGTGTTCAATTTATAGAAAGAGATTAAGAAATAATTTAAATTTCGTAGATATTATATTTTTATTTACATGTGTGTCTTCTTTTCGATAACCTTGATGATATATAAACAGAAACCTATTTTAGTATAGTGTAATTTATGCAGTATATATATAAAATAGTTATGGATTCGATTGATTGACATTTGTTTTCTTTTGCTTTATTTGTTTTATTCAGTTGTAGATGAAGAAGAAAAAGAAAAAATTATTTACATTTTTTTTTGTCGAAAAATCATTTGGAAGTTGATTATAAATGTTAATAGAAGATCACATACACAATTTTCATTGCTTTTCTTTTTATCTTTCACTGTATGCTTATAAAAATAATATTATTCAATTAATTCAAATTAATAAAGTGGACGCAAATATTCAGTATATAAAATCGTGAAAAAAGTTTAACAAAGACATATTTTTGATTTTTTCTTTTTATAATATTGTGCAATGAGATCAAATTCATATGGGGATTTTAATAGTCAACGGAGTATTCTATTTAATGTATTCTATACCAAGATTTCTAAAAAACCGGACACGATAGTTTTCAGGTCATAGAATAGTTATTGGAAGAATGCTGTGTATGGAAAGTACGAAATGAAGAGTCGCTGCGTTTTCTGTCATCTCCTGCTTAAAAGGTTAAAAGTAACACATAGATTGTAAAAAAAAACCCAAATTCATCAAAAAAAAAAAAAAATACTTTTTTTGATTTCTATAATACTTTTAACTTTTTATGGAAAAGTGATAGAAAATTTAACAATCCTGCATGGTTGTGCATACGTGGGTCATTCTACATAACGACTATATGCGTCATTCATATTACAAATAAAACTAGTCTTTTTTTACTGTTGAAATGAAACAAATAAAAAAATGACTATTGAAAAAAAGATGTTAAAAACAATAAGAAAAAGTTCATATTAAAAACTCATTTTTTCTGTAACTTTTTTTTTGTAATAAACTCTGCTATTATTATATCTATATTAACTAAAAATTTCTTTCAACATTTAATATCATTAATGTAAGCCTGATAATCTTTCCCGTCCGATATTATTTCTTAAATAAGTTTTTAGCCGTCTTAATAACAAAAAGCTTCGTCCGCATTCATAGCACTTGATCGGTATAGTCTATGGAATATTAAATAATTCATTCATACATGGAAAGGCTATATTGCTCAAGTATTTTTTATTACCGATAGCAGCATTTTATATTAAAATGTGTTTTAACAAAATATATATGTCACCAAGAATCTTGTAAATGTGGCAGTTCCCGTCAATTGTCTTCTGGCGGCTCGTCAATGATTTTGTGATTTTTAAAATAGCATTGTTGCGAAAACAATCTTCTGTGACCTGAAAATTACCGTACCCGTTTTTTTTACAAGCCTTGCCATCATATTTTGTTTATTGTTGTGAACAATAACAATCTTTCAAGATATTAGAATCTATGCAGGCGAATTGGCAGTCTCGAAATTCTCATGAGCTGTTGTCTGTCATCGTGAGAGCTGCAGACATGTCTTTTCTTTAGTCTATCAATCAGTCAATAAAAAAATAAATGAGAAAAGAATGATGTGGTTGAAGAGAAAGATAACAATATACTTTTGACATAATTATTAGTAGAAGCGTCTATGTCAATGAAATTGCAAAGACTTGGTCATTCAATACGCTTTTTAACATATTCTCCATTACGTGACCTACCAGTGGGTCGCACTGTAATGTACAATGAATATCCAACCATGAAAACCTATCAGACTTTGTAGAACTATCTTAGTGTCGTCATTTTTTTGTCAAATTAAAAGCGTGTGAAAATGATCACCAAAAATAGCATCACAAAGTCTGATAGGCGAAACAAAATTGTAGTAAATATGGTCTTTTGAAGTGACTGACCTTGAAAGTGCTTAATTGTATTTTTAGTAGTTTGAAACTTTTATTATTCTCTAGCAGAGATTGAATAGATTAAGTTTTAATAACACGGTTATCCCTCTAATGTGTACTCTTTAGTATATGACTTATCTGATGAAATGCCAATTATACTTCTGTATTGCGTTTTTGATTATATTTGGCCTAATGAGTTGCAATCTAAGACGTGAAGCAAATGTGTTCTCTCTCGGAACTATGTATTAATTTATAATGTAAAATATTATATCCAAGAAAGAATTTCCTTTATTCTAAAATGTTTTAACATTATTTTGAATGTACTACATAAAATATCTTTCCATTTAGTTCTGTCAATAAGAACATTACAATTTTTTTTTATGGTAGTACAATTACCTAATCATTACTTCCATGCTGTTTGTTCTCTATAGTCGTTTGAAATTGAACTATTTTCAAATGAGTTTGTGTGATCTAGACATCTGAGAATAAATTCGTTTAGATATTTTAATACATTCAGATTATGCTAGATTATCAGAGGTACTACTCAATGTGAATCGACGACATCATACTATAATACATTAGTTG
Source organism: Rotaria sp. Silwood1 (assembly GCA_905250075.1). NCBI lineage: Eukaryota > Metazoa > Rotifera > Eurotatoria > Philodinida > Philodinidae > Rotaria > Rotaria sp. Silwood1. Next base: position 5,635 of record CAJNOP010000111.1, read on the forward strand.
GAAACTTCTTCAGCCAATCAAATTGTAGCAATATGCACTTTCTTCCCTTTTTCGTTCCCAGTTGTCAATTACGAATAATTTCTGAAATTATTATTTAATATTCAAAATAAAAAAAAAAACATGGAATCTACTAGTTCAAATACTGAGTTAGCAGATAAAGAATGTTATTATTGTAGAGAAGAATTTAATCGTTTTTGTTCATCAGTTTCTAATTGTTCTCAATGCAATCAATCATTGTGTTCCGAATGCACTTTAATTCATTGTAAAAAACATGAACAAGAAATTGTTCAAATACAAGATCAATATAATGATTTAACAAATAAAATCAATGAAAAAGAAAAATATATTAATGATACAAGTAATGAATCAATTGAAATAGTTATTAATTGGTATCAAAGATTAATCAATGATCTTATTGAAACTCAAACACAAATTATTGAAAATATTCAAAATGAACGTGATAGAGCTCGAGATGAATTAGCTCAATTTGATATAACTATGCATTCAATTGATAAAGATATTCAACAATTAAATCATAATATGAATATTAATGCAATACAAATAAAACTTAATGATTTAGCAACAAAACTTGCAAATTATCAATTAACAAAAGATATCCGTCTACCTGATTCACGTACATTCCAACCTCGATATAAAGTTTCCTATCATTTTAAAGATACATCAGCAGCAGAAGAAGATTGGGACATTGAAACAAATACAGCAACCAATATTCCATTACCTTCTCATCTTTCATTAACTTCTACAAATAGAACGACAACAACAACAGCACCATTATTTTTTTCTAATAATTCACAAACATTTATTACACCAAAAGATGATGATGATGAAGAAGATAATTTTCAATGGATTGAAGAAATTGAAACAAATAAACATGATGATTCGGAATATTTACTTGATCCAAGATTGTATCATCTTGGTACTTCTCGACATTTTAATTATGATATCAATTTAATTGCATCAAATGGCAATGATCTTTTGTTAGTAAATTAATTTAAAACATATAGAAGCCATATAATGGTATTTCTTTTTTTTTTCTTAGATGTTATTCTCGTCAAACGAAACAATTGATTTTTATTGGTGATGGAAATGTTAATCCAATTATACTTCAATGGTATCATGGACATATGATACAACTTGTTTGGTTCGATAGTTTAAAATCATTTATTACAGTAACAGATGATAGTCAATATGAAATTTATACAATTGAATCAACTTATAATCTTCGTTTAAAAATTTCTCTACGTACTTGTTTACCAAAAAATCATAATGATATAATAAAAGATCAAATATTTATGCGTACAGATGAATGTCATACATATATTTATTATGAAAGAATCGATGGACGAAAACGATTACGTTTATTAAGTCCAACATTTGAATGTGTTCGATCATATTCAATTGATAGATTTTTTCAAACCGATGAACATATTCATTCACATGATAATGGGTTTGTTATAGGTCTTGGTATTAATCAAGAATACGTAAGAACATTTAAAAAAATATATATATATATTAGTCTTGTTTCTTTAAAAATTCATATTTAGGTTGTTTTATTCGTTCGACTGGCAATAAATGATGATCTAGCAGGTATTATCATTCGTTAAGATTCAGTTTTTTTAATTTTCACTAAAGACTAAAAATATCAATTTTCATTGATGTGTGCATCACATTTATAATTTCAGTTAAAGATGAGTAGAATGTCGAACTATGAAGAAAAAATTGTTTGAATTGGAATTAAAGGTTGTAGTTAAATTTTTCTATAGTACATTGTGCGTTATATTATCAATCACATCAATGATATCAAAATTCAGGAGAAATGGATCGAAAAAGGTGACATTCAATTGGTTGAATTAATCCAAACACGATTATTTAAGACTGTTTTATATTGAATGCGAATGAATTCTGAAATTGTCTTTTCTAAGTCAGGATCGGGATAAGACCAGATTCAGTAGCATTACGACCAAAACCTCGGAAAAATAATTCATCGAGAGCAGAATTGAGAAAAAAATTAGTTTTACACATTTCTAGTTTCAATATATATATATATATCATACTTTGCTCTAAGAATATCCACACAAAGTCGGTTTGACATGAGCTAGATTTGGATCACAAAACAAGTTCGTTCTCGAGATAATAAGTTTTCAAAAAAATCCGATATTCATGACAAGTGATACCGTAAGGGTACTCAGAGAATTATAATTGTTTTCGTATAGAATTACATATTTCTTTTAAGCATAGTTTAAAATAAATTTTATTTTCTTTATTTAAGGTCAAGCCGCTTCACAAATCGAAGACACACGTTTGTTAGTATTTAAGAAGTCTAAAATGTGTTTTGTTCGTCGAATAACTCTATCTAACAGATATTTTCAATTACCTTTTATTGTTCATTTTATTAATATTTCATCATTTTTTATTATTGATCAAATTCATCATATGCTTCGATTTTTTCATTATGAAAAAGAAATTGGTCAAATAAAATTATTACCGTCGAATATTTCTCCAATATCTAATAGTATCACAACTGCAAAATCTAACATAGATTATTCATATTCATCAATAGTATTAATGAACGATGGTTCATTACTTATATCAAATAATACACAAAATTTAATTCAACTTATTCTTAACGATCAATCGAATGATATTGATGATTGGTGATTATATTGTGATAAATTATTTTTGTTGCTTTTTTTTTTGTCTTCCCTTTTTCCTTTTTCTCTCATCTTATGAACAAAAAGAAACCAGTATTGCAATATGATTTATGTATTTTTGAACGATAATAAAAAAAATAAGAAAACTTTTCTTCAGATGACAACAGTTAAATCCTTACATGAAGATATACTTTATACAATTCTATCAAAATGTTCATCATCAATAGATATGTGGCATTTTCTTCAAGCACTTGATTTTGATTTATCCAGAATGATTCATTTACGTGCTTTTTGGAGGTGAACACATTGAAAAGATGTTTATTTCAAATAATTTTTTTTTCTTTTAAAGCTGTATTCGATTATCATCATTACATAATAAGAAGATTTTATTATCGTTTATTAAAGAAGTTGCTATGTATTGTGTAGATCTTCGTATTGATAATCTTAATTGGATGATTGTAGCTGATTTACGTCGTTTACTTGCAAGTTTTCGTTCATTAGTTTGTTTTCATACAGGAAATGTTGCATTATCAAGAAGCACATTAATTAATGATATTAAAATACTTTTTCCTTTTATAAAATATATTACTTTATTAATATCACTTGATAGTTCAAAGATATCATATTTATCTACTCGTCAATATTCAACTACTGATACTATATTTCAAGAAATATGTACATCATTGAATACGATTGATCAACTTGAACATATATCATTAGTATTGCAAGAAAGAAAAGGTACTACTAAAAGCATTGATTCGACAAAAATATAAATTTATTTTATTATTCTTTAGGAGCTTGTCTTTCTGATGCAGGTGCTCAAATATATTTTCATTTAGTATGTGAATATATATCTAATATGACAAATCATTATAAACTTATATCTATTGAAGAAAATGGATATGAAATTCAAAATCGATTTTTTTCGTCGACAACTTCTAACAGATCATCGTTGGGATCAATGGATTTATCTTTAATACCAACATTAAATCATTTAATAGTTTCTTTTCGACCGATACCAAGTGTAAATTTAACATTAGATATCAAAGATTCGACGATAGATAAATTGCAACTTCAAACTTTAGTATTACCATGTGTACCATCGACATCAAAGTCAATTGATATTCTTGATCTTAATCAATTAAAAATACTTGATATTGGTTATGTATATGTAAATGATAAAATAGAATTAACAAGACTTGATCAAATTCTTTTTTCTCATCGTCAGAATTCTCTTCGAAATTTGACTATTAGTTTAAGTGAATGGCAATCAGCGAAACTTGTTCTAGTATGGAAAAAAGAAGACAATAGTAAACAAATAATAACTTCAAAAGAACAATTTAGTTCTGTGTTTGAAAACTGTTTTAATCAAATTGAGACATTGGAAGAAGGTGAAGAAGAAGAAGAAGAAGAAGAAGAAGAAATGGAAAAACCTATTGTGTTGAATTTATTCGGAGATGTCGAACAGGTAATTTCAGTTCCCTACCTTATGCCGTTGTTGGGTTATAAGACTCATACTGCGAAAAAATCATATTTTATAGTGAAATAGTCTAAGAAAATGAAATTTTCAAACATCAAAGGAATGAATAGAAAGAAAGCGAATAGTTCATTTTGTAAAGCATAAAGTGATCTTTCTTGTTTCTTACTCTCTGTATCTTTCTATCCATGTCAATTCTTCGAGATTGGCACATTTTCATCTAAGATGACTCTATTTTCCAATATCAAGTTGGAGAAAAATTAAGACGCTCGTTTTTATGAAAAACAAATTCATACGAAAACCTTTTGAGCGACTTTTCAGCGAAAAAAAGCCGACTTTTAGATTTCGAACAATAGATTGTTTAACGAACTTCCACTGCTCACGTATAAATTTATAGACGAGACTATACTTAAAACTTGATCATGGATATCGAAATTTTCCAAAAACTTAGTATTTATTTCTATTTTGCAACGAAGGCGCAGCTGAGCCTACAGATTTCAGCCGATCACCTGAACAGCTCACGCCGTCGATTATTGGAAGAAAACTTTCAAACTCTGAGAGCCACAACTGCTAACAAAAGGAAGATAGTTAGGATAAAACCAGCCTTTGTCGCTATCGCCTACAGCGTCGACTTACATCTATAACTGGACGACTAGAGAGTTGAATGAAAGTTTTTCCGAAATTTGATTGGTCAGCAATTAACCAAGCAGGTAAGTTCTTGGTGTAGGCTTTCGAAAATAGTATTTGTTCGAGATTCATAAGATTTTTCTTACTAAGACCGCCAACTATAACCAATTGAACTTTTATCGTTTGGAAATGTAGTTGGTCAAGAGTAATCCACTATGCGGAAACGAATGGTGATATTCTTTTTTGGGTTCAAACTGATCTGACATTGTTATTTAAATGTTGTCGAAATGTCGACCCCATTATTACATGAAGGCTGATTGTGAAATTTCAGAAATATTTGTATAATACAATCAAAATATTTTCAATCTAAAAACAAATAACATCATTCAACTTATCCGAGTGAATTACTCCTCCCTGGTTGCTTTCATAGGTAATTACGGGTCAATTGTCTGAAATCGCGATTATCATGACAAGTCTTATAATTCTCGAACAAAAAAAGCCTGGAATGTCAGCTTTGCATAAATCGAAAATGGAATAGCCTCACGATTCTGCTTTCGAGACCTTTGACAAGAACTCACCTGACTGACCAAGTGCTGACTAATCAAATTTCAACATATTTGAATGGATTTGGGTCTTCTCTCTTGAGTGGAGAAAACCGCAGGTTATCATGATATTCCTATCACAAGTTATTGAAAAAAAAAACAACACAGCACATTGCATTTTATAAACGAATAGTAGTGAACCCATGTATCATAAAATAGCAATTCATATAGAACATATGAGACTTTTTAATAATATCATATAATTCTATACATTTTATTTCTTTGACTAGACATCATCAGATATTATTGATGAATTTTCACTTGAATTCATCGATCATAATCAATCATCTATTTTTCAAATGTCTCTCAAACATTCCTGGTTGAATACATTAACTAATTTAAATTTAACCGGTATTCATTGTCATTCCATTGATTTTAAACATATTTTCAATTCCTTACATATACTTCAATCATTAAGTCTCTCACCTTGTTTACTTCTATATATTGATCAATTCGAATGTCATTGTCCAACAAAATCAAATTCTCTACCATATGAAATTCATTCATTAAATAAAAATCTTCTGTCACTTAATCTCGTCTCACATATATCTAATATGAGACAATCATGTTCAATGTTTCTTGATCAACATAGATATCATTGTATTCGTCATGCATCCATTCATCAATATTCTAATAACAATGAATCTCTATTTCAATATAAAAAATTAATTCATTATGTAATTCAAACTCTAATTCAAACATTAGATTTACATCATTTAAGTATACGTATACCAAACTATGAACTTCATATTGATGATCTTAATATACAAAATACAAATCATTTACAATCATTAATATTTGATGTTAAAGTTCCCATGACACTTCATGCCAAATTAACACAACTTTATTCATTAAATATTTTTCATTCTTTACGTCGATTTATTCTTATTAGTGATAGTAATTTTCAATTAACACCATTGCTTATTGATAAATTTTGTCAACTTGAAATAGTTGAAATAATATCAATTAAATCTCATCTTAATCATGCAACAATAAATTATCTTCAACAAGTACTTAAACCAAATAATTATCCAAATTTAAATACATTTCGTATGTGGATTGGTAGTGTTGGTGCTAAACATTTATTAAAACATTTACATAAAACTGTACGATTAGCATTTGAAAATATTAAACCATCGTTTCAATTTAATATTTCTGTTGTTAGCCAATCATCACAATTAAATGAAATATCGAAGTGTATTTTATATGATCATACACATGAAATTCATCAATATTTTCATACATTATTATCAAGTCATAGTAATCAATTTTCAGTTATTTATCCAAATTTTTTAAATTATAAATCATTGTACAGTGAACAAAAATTCGACAAATAAATCAATAAAAGTCTTTCATATTTCAGCAAATATTTTATTAGTTTATCTTTCATATATCAAGTATCTTAAACTATTTATTTACAATGTTTACGAACAAAAACTAAATGCTTTTCTATTTTACAACAACGAGAAAGTGTTTGACTACTTTCACTACCGTTGCTATCCTCTTATTTGTATACTTAACACAAGAAAAATGTAGTGCTTTACATAACAAAAAACAAAGAGCGGAAAGTATGAGAAACAAAAATAAGCAAGTTTTTTTATGAGTATAGATGTTTTACAAATGTTAATTATTTCTCTGAGCCAATACAAATAGACGTTTGATTATTTTGAAATTTTTGCATCAGATATTGATCATGAAGATTATCTCGATGAAGACCAAGAAGGTTTATTACTATTTTGTGGTGGTTTCATTGCGTATGATGATGAAGAATAATCATTTAATGATGTCTGTTCATGTTCATATGATGTTATTGTTCTATTTTGAAGAATCATTTCCAAACGTTCTATTGTATGAGATGGTTTTGAATCATATGAATAAGAAAAATTCATTGCTGGTGTAGTAGACATTAGCGGCTGAGGTGGTGGAAGATCGTTATTATGATTATCTGAATAATTTCGATTGTTTGAGAATAAGTCAGTGTAATACGAAGAGTCGAAGCTAGAAAAATGAATAAAACAATGTCATCAAATATAGATGAGTTCAACAAACAAAACAAAATTGAGATACAACAACGTACAAAAGATATTTAAATATATATGCTAAAATATAAACCAACTTGAGTCTTACAGAGTTTGTTTTTAAAGACAATTAGATTATTCGTTTGTGTTTTTTTTTCGTTCAATTTTTATTATTATTAAAACATGTAAGATTCAAGAAGCTTGTATTTTAAGCGAATTCGTTTATCAAGTAAAATGTTAATATATAGAATTGATACAAAACATACATTTATATCAATACCATTATCTATACGTTCAAGTAGAACGTAGTGTTGTACAGCGAACTTTTCTAAATAATAAAATTAGAATAATAATGTAAAAACTGCACAATATCTAAATTGTTGGATATACAATAAATATATAAATTAATATGAAAGTATTTCTTTTGTGTTAATTTCTTTACATATTGGAACTATTGTTTAGATATTAGAAAAACGAATAAAAAGAGTGGAAGATCATAAGTCCAAATATACTATGATAAGAAAATTATTTACGACAGATATAGACATACATTGAACTCGAAGATTCAAGTTTGGTCTGATATGAACAAAACAATTTGGTATCAACAGATATATTCTTATTCATATGCATGTGTCTTTATTTCGTTCTTTTGTCTTGTATCTATCAAACGATTCTTTCTTATGCATATTGTAGATATTAAAATCGATCAAAGGTATAAATACAATCTGTTTTAATAGACTCTCTAGTATATGTTGCTTAAAAGCATAATAATTTGCAATGTGCTGAAAGAAGATACTTCTTCATACTGAGAGCGAACTCGAATCGTTCGGCTGGTTCTCGAACGTAAAAGGTACAGTTCGAACACTGAGCCGCACTTTGAGTTCGGTACATGCATGGAAAAATTCCATCTGAGGATATGAATAACATAAAAAACTACGATCAGTAATATTTTTTTATAACTCGTTTTAATTATAACGAAATATTCATATATGTAAAGTTCTAATGTCGATATCATCGTTTTATTTTTTATTCTTTAAGTTTGATTGATACGACATTAGAAACAATGAAAATATTCGACTTTAATAAATTTCTTTTTATGATATGACGGTAAACTTTACTTTGAAGAATTTTTTCAGAAAAATTCTATTTAAAAAATATTGAAATTTTTTCTCTATGCAGAAATCAATCTTTTGTTTTCTTACTTTCGATTTGTATTTGTCATAGATGATCTGTCACGATAATCTGTTAAGGACTGTGAATAATTCGATGTATCAAATGAATCATGCATGAGACTTCTTATTGGAGTTGATCGTACATTTAAATTAGCAAAACGTGGATGATCAGCAACTGATTGATGATTATAATTAAATCTTTGATGACGTACTGGTTGTGAATTTATTGAAGTTGAATTATTTATATTTCGTTGATGATAATGATGAGATCTATCTGATGAATGATGACGTTCATATTTATAATCACTTTGTTGTCGTCGATAACGATTACTAATTGATGATGCACGACTGGATGATGATGATGATGGTGATCGTGTTTTAGATTCTTTTATAGATGAAGTACGTGAACTTGTTGATTTTGAACGTGAACGAGAACGTGATGATCGTTTATTCATTTGTGTTTGTCGTTTTCTTTCATCAAGATCTTGACGATAATCATGATCATCGATAATTTTAATCGGAGAATCTGTGTCTTGAAAAAATAAAACCAAGAAACAAATGAATAATTGAACCTTTCAGTACTAACATATAGAACTGTACGTTTTTTTCTAAGCTTGTCTATTTTCAAATAAGAGTGATATCGGAACTATGCGGTGTGAAGCTGTGAATTCATGTCTTTGCGGATTCGGATCCGAAAAATAACAAAACTTTGGACTGGAGTCCAGGTCTGGAAGGATCCGCAGTTTCTTACTACGAAAAAAGCGCTGTCCGAACTTTTTAAATAAAAAAACGAAAACGGGACTAGGACTAATAGAAAAGAAGCTATTAGCATTGGATCAGGGCCAGGACTAGACTAGATTCATTGGTACTATAACTAAAAGCAAAAAATTTGGTCTTACACATCTTTACTCATGAACCATATAGGAAACGAAGCATAAATTTGTTGGATAGCGGCATGGGGTAATAACAATGATCATGCAAATTTAGAATTTTCTAGCTATTGTTATCGAGCAATGATGCTCAACAAAATTAAAAGAAAAAAAAACCAAAGTAAACAAACCACTATTTGATGTAATTTTAATACGTTTAACTGTTGGTTCTTCATCTTGTTTTTCTTGCTTCATATCTGTTCTTTCGATTATTATATTATCTTCAGAATTCTTTGATACAAGTGTTACTGTTCGTGTTGATGAAAGATTTTTATTTATATTTGATTCATTATTATCATATGAACGTCTACGATGATTAACAATTTTTGATGGACTTGGTGATTTTAATATATAAACTTCTTTTGTTAATAATTTAACGAATTCATCACGTGAACGATTTGAATCATCTTCAATATCCATTGATGAATTTGAATTAATTATTTGTGTTAAATTCTCATTTATATTTATTGCATGATTATTATCAATGTTACTATTTTCATTAGATGGAAATTCAATTTGTTCAATATTTGATTTAAAACTACTATGATCATTATTAATGTTTGGTATAGATAATGGTAAATCTATTGGTATAGGTGGAACAAGTTCAATATTGTTATTATTTAATTCATCAGATGATTTATTTGTTTCTATAGATAATGTTTGAGTAATAGGTAAAGATGTAAGAAGTTGATTGTAGATTGGTTCGTTGATGGGTGGTAGTAGTGGTGGCGTTTGTGCTCGAAAACGTTCATCATAATCACCTAATCCTTGAGAAGATGGAGATTCAAGATCCATATCAATGACAGTATTGATAGTTTGATCTTCCATGATGGCGTCTTTAAACAGAAAAAAAATCAATTATTTAATAAGTGCAAACATAAACATTTTAAATCTTTCAACAGGATCCGTTTTAACATAAGTATGTATCAATATGATTCTACAAAATTTTTTCATATTTAGATATCAAAAATAATATAAAAAAAACAATACACAATTAAATCTGTGATTAAACAAATATGAAGGATTTCCCAGTTCTTTGAAAAGAAGTTTTTAAATGATATTTATATTTTAATAAGCCATACACAACTAATATAGATATTTGAGATGAAGCAAAATTTACTTAATTTAGAATCGATCAATACACAGCACTTAGAGACATGTCATGTAGATGAACTGCATGTACCATATCTTTGATTGAACTTCCAGCTGTAATCGCTTACCACTAGTGTACTGAAAGTTGACAATGAAAACATTACTTCGGATCTTGATCAAAGCTAAAGGAAAAGCAGCGCTTTCTTCGTCATTTATAGAGCACAATATTGAATAGATGAATCTTTCATTGATCAGAATAGCTATGATATGATATCGAAAGATATCATTTAAGAAAAGTGTCAATCACAATCATGAAAATTTAAAATCTTTATCTTTACATCTACAATACAGATGTTTGTCCAAAGAAAGCAAACAACTGTGATTAAATTCAGATGTAATATTACGAATATTTTTGTTTTCGCACCATAGATGTAGTTTTTCCTGTAAAATTAAGCATATTTTCGTACATAGATACATTATTTGAAATGATGATCAACATGTTTAGTGTATTTTATTATATATTTATTTTGATTCCTAACTATTTTTTTAAAAATATTTCTAACTAAGAAATATCTAGCAAAAGAACTGTTATTAAATAGACAATGATAAATTCTAGGTATATCAAAGACTTTAATATTTTATGTTTCATTTCACTTTCAATTTCTACTTAATATAAGAAAATAACATGAACTACACTAACAAACACTTGACAGTAATTGAAATATCCATGTTTTGTAGAATATTGTGTAATGTCTTATTTGATTTTCAAATGAAAGAAAAACTATCAGCATTGACCTGGGATCACTTTGTTTTCTTAAATCTTACCTTCGATTACTTTATCTTGATGATTGTTTGATGTAGTTTGTTTATTTGCCAGACCATATTTGTCAACAAAAACTCCTATAAGTTCAGCTAAAAGATGTTTTACATTAGATCGATTTTCATGTTGATATTCATAAGAAAAAAAATCTAATAATTCTAATGATATTTGTTGATTTGATGATGGTGTTACTAATTGATGTTCTTTTAATATTTTTCGACCAATATTAACATAAGTTTTCGAATTTGCTAATTGATTTTTTCTTTGTTGATTAAAATATTCTTGCATTTTTCTTTGTCGTTTTTCTCGTAAATGTAAACGTATTTCTTGAGAATTTAATTGTTTTTCATATTGAATTAATTGATTTGATATATTTATTTGTTCATATGCTAATTTATTATCATTATCTTCTAAATCAATATATAATTTATTATTTGTTGTTTTTAAACCAAAATGAAAACAATCAATAACAGATACAGATAATGATGAATAATCTAAATGTGATGATTGATTTGATATTTTATTATTATTATTATTTGTTTCACATTCATCTGATGATATTGAACGTACAAAAAATGGTATAAGTGTATAATTTGTTTTAGGTTTTGTATTAGTTTTAGAATTATGATAATAATTATTAAGACGTTTTTGTTGTTGTAATGCATGTTTAACAGCTTTTAATTCAAGATAAAAAATATTATATTTTGATTTATAAGTTGGTAAACGTGGATCCATTAATTCACTTGTTGAATTTAATGGAATATTAACTAGAGACATTTTTTTTGTTGTATTTGTTGATTTTAATGATAATGATGATGTATCAGATTGTGATCGTTCATATACTGGATGTTGTGGTGATAATGGAATTACTTCAGATGAAACAACTGTTCGTAATAAACGAGGATCACGATAATTTGTTAATGATTGTATATTATTAAATGATGATAATGGTAACATAAGTTGACTAGGATATTTATTTGAGATAGTTGGTGTTATTGGAGTATTTGTTGGTTCTTGTATAAGATCATCCCAAGTACCAGTATTTAATATTGAGATTGGTTTAGGTATAGGTTTCGTTGATGGTTTATTTTGAATTAAAGTTTTTGATTTAATTATTTTTTCATTATTTTGTTGAGATTCTTGTGATATTGATGTTAATTTCGATGAGAATTTTTCTTTAAGATCATACCATAGTATAGCAAGAGGTAAGATTTGAGATGGACGTGATACAGTTTGCAAATCTTCATGCTCATAACAGAATATCTTAAGAGAGAAAAAGAAATTAAATGAAAATTAATTTAAAAAATATGTAACTATTGATTGAACATAATAATATTCAAATGTAAAATACGATATAGTTGTTTTATTCTATCTCTTTTGTAATATATTTCTTCGCCATCTTTTTACCTAATATTTCAAGAAATACAATAAGGAAATATCTCATATAATATCACAAAATGTTATTGACATACATTCTGTGACAGTATATGTCAACAAGGTCTATCATGCTTTGTGGGGCGAAAAAGAGACCTTGCTAAGGACGTCTATCACACCAATAATGACTCCTTACTATGATGTCTGTTACGTTTGAGATGAGTTGCTCTTCACGTGTGTGTAATGGATGCAAATATCTACCCCACTATACTTTAATATTCTTTTTAGATCGTGTTTTACAATAATATTCTACGAAGTAGAATTTGTGCTTATAAGAGTCTATGACATTTGCTCGTTTTGAGTAATGAAAAGTTTTTGAGGTTTTCTAAAAGCTATTATTGTTTTGATAAGAAAGGTATGTATAAGAAAAATATTACTTATGTTTATGTATTTTATGCACGACCGTAAATAGTTTGTTTACAAAGCTTTATTGATTACAGCAAAGAATTAAAATGATTATTTCATCATATACTCAATTCATTTTATACTATTGATATTCATATATATTCTTAGGATGATTTTTACAAATGTTCTGCAATAACTTCATCAACATTCGAAAGAAAAAATATTATATTAATATATTCTTATTTTCATTTAGTTTTTGATCAAATGATGGCACAATGATCTTGAAAATTTTATCAGAGGTAGCTAACATTACAGACGACATTTAATATATTAATAACTTTTTTCGCACATAAGTACAAGTACATTTTTTTTTCAAGTACAAATGAAATGCTTTTACTTATTGTACTTATATTTTTCCTTGTTCTGCTTCAGATTCGACTGAACAATGGTGAAAGTTTCGAAGTAAAAATTCGGTAATCAATTTTGATGATATGATAATGGAATTAATAGCATTTATTTTGGTTCAATACTTACTAAACTATTTGCTAATAAATCGTCAATATGACGTTGTTCTTTATTAACCGGTTGAATTTTACAAAAATGATGATCATAGTGTAATTGTGCAGACAATTGTTTATTATTTACTGAAGGTATAGTTGCATATCCTTTACCCAAAAGTATCTAAAAAAAAACAACAACATATATTTTCAATTAAAATTCTTTCAACTATTTCCATACTTTACAGATTAATAATCCAAATTTATAAAGTCCCTGAGTACCAGATGATGCTAAAAGAACATCTGGACGTCTTGATAGATGTATACCGTCTTTAGGATTTCCTTTTAAAGATAAAGAACAAAAATAAAAATAGAAATTATGAATGTAATTAAACATAATACACTTACCAAGATATTTATCTAGTGAAAAAGATAATTGTTCACATGTAAGACCATCATTTGCAATATTTATTGCTGTATCTCGAGATGTAATTAAATGAAAAGCAAAACGTTCTATTGGATCTTGATCTTTTTTCATTTGAGTTCTTCTTTCACTAAAATATTTTTTAATAATCATTTTAATATATATATATATATATATATATTTATTTATTTATTTATTTGTTTTTAATACTTATATAATTTTTGTAGTTTTTGATTACGTATTGTTTCACATGATTTACATTCATTTTGTCGAAAATCAAAATGTGCTTCTAATGAACAAGATTTTATATCATCAAACAATTCAGTTACATTACGACTATCAGTTTTTTCTGATATTAAAACATCTGTAAGAAATGATTATTAAAATAAATAAAAAAAAAAGAATATCTTTGATTTGATAAATTTATTTATACCTTTACTTGATGAATGAGTTTTGGGGATAATAAATGCTTTTTTACCATCTCGATCTTCCATTCTAAAACTGAAATAAAAATATTAGAAAACAAAACAAAATAAAATTTTGAATAAATATTAAATTTTTGTTTTTATTCAAAGAATATTTATTATTTGAAAAATAAAATGAGAGTATATATTCGATTATTAATTTTAACGTAAACATATAATTTATAGATTTTCATATATATATGTTAAATGATAATAAAAAGTTTTTTTTCATGCTTAAACAGTGTTTATAGGTTGTGTCAAAGATTGGTTTGATATGCATATAAATAAGAAAAACTAATATTATAGAATCGTAAGTTGTACGCTACATATTTCGTTGGATATTTATAATAATAAGAACGATGAATAGAAACAATGGTTCTGAATCATATTTATTATCGTTGATTCGTTCGTTCATTACATTTTATTTGTTATACTTTGACAAATAAAACTATTACTTTACATAACATATTGTTCAAAATATTTATCTTTTTGTATTTCTTAAACAAAGAAATGAAACAAATGTTGAGTCTAATAGACATCAAGTCCAGTATGTCGAGGTTATCTCATGAATGTATTTTTATGATTCATCGTCGTAAATAATTAACCTAGATAAAATCGCTAAGCAATTAGAAATAGTGAGAAAAACTAAATAAAAACGTTTATTATGAATCAAATGAACGACTGTCAAGGCTTTTATTAGTGACAACTATCGCAAGGAATAAAGTGATTGGTTATCAAAAATATTCCAGAGATTTGTTGATTTGGTTTACATTCATTTTTTTCTTGGTTATTCATAACATTGATTGAGAAAGAATTGTGTCGTGATGATTATCACATCCTGACAATTGCATTCCTTCTTACAATTTTGTGCATAATAGTATTCTATTTCAAATGAATAACGTATAAAAAACAAATCATACATTGAAAAATTTATTTGTATTAGATTAATCTATTTTAGGATTCTAATACAATGATTGTTATTGAACAATGGATTCAATTAATTGAATATTGTTCATATAAATGTAATTATTCAGAAACTGTGATAAAAGGTATCGGTGTTGAAAAATTATGTCAAGCAACGGATGCTAATTTTGGTGAAAAAGATAACATTAATAATGGATGGATTTTATCAAATAATAATCAAGAAGAAAATTTAATTGTTTCATTCCAAACACCTGTATTTATTAATGAAATATGTATTTATGAAAGTCTCAATCCCGGTAGTATTGTTAAATTAGAAATATTAGAGTCTCAAAGAAGTAAGATTAAAAGAAATTTTCTATGATGATCGATGCATACGATTGCGTAAAGTCAAACTAGAAATTTAAGAATATTCTTCGTTTCTGGGGTTTCTCTAGGACGGCTCGACCAAAGATAGATCTCAATGAATAAAGAAAAATTTGTCAAAGACACGAAATTAACAGATGGTTGTTTTAGAGAGATATGAGAGTCGCAAAGGCCAAAAGTTTCCTCCCTCTGTTAAACTCTACTTCATTTTTTTTCGAGCTGCGGTTTTTTTATGACAATTAGGATCGAACTCGAGTGCATGCTTCTTTTTTTCCTTTCAATGTTATTATTAATGTAAAGCACTGCCGAATTTCTTACGAAGAAGATTTTAAAAGAAAAAAAATTGGACCTGATTGGGCCAAGTGTGTATGAGAAAACTTCGTTTTTTTTTGTATGCATCACATTCTGAAGCCGAAAAAATCAATTGCAATTAATTATCCATTAGACTGAGATCTATTTTTATTGATAAATTGAAGCCATTAATACATGATGTAAATCAATGACTCTTATGTATCTATGAATATTCATCTAAACACTTCATTTTTTATGTTCTGAGAAAATATAGAATTCATGAAGGCAGAGATTTATCAAGTGTGATAGACGACAGATAAAGTCACTAATTTACAGTGTAGAGTAAAATCATTTTTTCGTCGTTAGAGTTTTATTCTACTTTCTCTATTTTTAACTAACTAACCTGTATCAAACTAGAGTGTTGTTGTCAACACGTGCAATAGAAATACGAAATTTCACCAGAGAACCAAAAAGAAAAATAAGAAAAGTAAAGATTTCAAACTTTTTGAGTACTGAATGACTCCTAAAAATGGTTGGCATACACTGATCAACAAAGATTCGATAAAGCGTTGCAATAATAAATTTTATTTGCATAGCAGACATTACATTCATAAAAGTGAGACGAATTCTTTTTCAGTCTTATGTGCTGCCACCTATTTACATGGTTACTTGTATTGTTCCCATTTATTACATAAAAATAACGTGGTTATTGTTGTACTTCGATTGAAAAGTCTTGACGGACATATATCTATTCTTGAAAATTGTGTACAATCATGTGCTTGTTCAATAATGGATTACGACATCTTGAATTTCCTTTACAAATTTTTTGATGCATATTAATTTCATACCTACTAAGCCTATTCATGATTTGAATTTTCTGCTTAGACTTTTACTCATTTCCACAGAAGTAAATTATTTTTGTTTGTTGTTGTCATCGGTGATCGCAAACAAAAGAAAAAAGATTAGAAAAGGAAGAAAAAAGCCACACTATCAAACTTATTGAAAAGAGATAACAAAACGAGTTATATACATATTCATGCGTTCATTGCTAACATAAATAGATAACTTTATATTATACTGTACAAAATACAGTTGTGTTATAGAGGACAAAAGACAATATTTATATATATATATGTGTTGCAATCAATATTACAATTTCAGTTTTGACCACAACTTCTATATAAATGTGCTCTACATTTCTATTGAATTTCTGTGATATTCATATACCTTCATATGTACCGTATCAAACTCCATCGAGTACATTAGACAATGTTTAGAGTGTTTTATTCATTTAAGATATGGTTCTATATCTGTCGGAACCAACACTTTTTCATTGGAGACAATACTTATTCTGTTCGTGTAAAACTTGCTCGACTGATCTCGTTTATGCTTGCTTCATCTATATGGAAAGACAGTTAGTCATCCTATGAGAGCTCATTGATCTGAATCGACTGATGAATAATCTCTGCTTTACAGTTCTTAATAGATATTGAATAACACAGAATTTACGACTTATTCGATTGTTTTTATTAATAAAAAAATTCTATTTAGATAAATGGTGGACATCGTGGCAACAAAAATCTCCTACAGATAAGACAATATTATCTCATAATATATTCAAACCAATTTTACGACGTTATCGTTTTCAATCAAACACTATACGTATTACTCTCGATCCAAGATATACAGATCAAATTGGTATTCAAGCTATAAGTAAAATTTGTTTTTTTTTTAATTTTTTTTTGCCTATTATTATTTGTTTAATAGAACTTCTTGGTTCAAATATATTTGATATGAATGCACATCGTATAACATTATCACAATTAATGATGAATTTATATCAACAAACATTAAATGATACTAAACTTGATGTACAATTTCTTATTGATAATAAAATTATAAATGTACATCGAAATATTATGTGTTGTCGTTGTTCATATTTTCGTGCACTTTTATTTGATGATTTTAGTGAAAAATCTCAAATAAAACCAATTGAATTAACTGATATTGATTATGAAACATTTATTGAATTATTATTTTTTATTTATAATGGTACATATCAAAAAAATCTGTCATATGAAGCAGCAATTAAATGTATGATTTATTCAAATAAAATAAATTTTTTAACAGGAAAAAATGCTGCAGTAGAAAAAATTTGTTATTATTTATGTTTAAATCATAATTTAATTTTATCAATGTATTGTTTTATTAAACAAATGTCACCAGCATTTGATTTATTATTAGATTATATTTATGAATTATGTTCACAAAATATGAATGAAATATGTAAACAAAAAGAATTTTTTGAACTTGATAAAAATTTAATGGTTGATTTAATATGTCAATCAACTCAACGACGTGAAATTCGTCAACAAGAAAAACATAATCAAGCAACTCTGTCATAACCTGATGACTTTTTTTTCTTATTTTAATAATATTTTTAATAAAATCAATAAATATATATATGTTTTGTTTTTACATACCGTCTATGTAGTTTTTGCTTTTAGTATGACTACGAACATTTGTACAGTACCTGTTCGTGTTAGTAAAAATAATCGAGAAATTGATCCAACTGAAGATGAACGACAAGGCATTGTACAAAATATAACCAAACAAGCATATTGGCATGTATCTTCATGTAAACCTGGTATGTATTTAAGGAAAAAAAAGATATTCCTATGCGTTCTCTAGAATTTGAATAATAAAGGATCTTGTTGGATTTGATGACCTGTCTTGAAACAGAATACCATGTATATAGTTTCGTAAAGCAATTTGCTAAGTATCGAATGGTATATGAGGAATCAAGTTTTTGATGTTTTGAAGGTTCTTATATTGGTTATAATCCTTGAAAAATATATATGACTCCTAAGATAAACTCAACTCGATACAGTTGCAGGTGCTCTTGGATTTTCTATAACCAATAATTTTCTTTGTTGCATTTTCGATTACTTGATATATTCTAAATGTTTCATACAAAACTATAGAGACTCGTCAACTTAAAAAATCTTGACCTAGAATAGCTCATTTTCTTATATAAAGAGGCCAGCATATTAATAATATTTTATCAATACTCAACAATTCTATTAAACAATGGAAAAAACAGTTATTTGACTTCCAGACTCCTGAAGGAAAATACTGGTATAAGATTGCAGAAAGGAGCCCTTTCATTTTTATTGTTTCTTATTCAATATTTTATTCTGAGTATCCAAGTTTGATTTATGTATGAGATTCTAAAAGAATCGAAAGATCTCACATTCATTTCAAAAGTAAAATCTACCATCTTCTCATACCCTTCTCTAGAATTCTGAAAGTCAAAAATCTTTTTCCATTTATAAAGGAATTATTTATATCAATTTATTAGAGATGCTGTACTGATTGTTGATACATACACAATTTTCATAGAACCGTTAAGTATCGTCAACATATCTTCAATATATCGGTCTCTTCATATAAGAAAATAAGCCACTTCAGTAGACAATGAAGTTCTGTGTTTTGTGTGAAAATTTCGAGAAAGTTTCACATTGGTATACACTTATTCTGTGGCACAGAGTTGAACGCACAGGAAAAGACATAACCGAAATCTAAGACAACAGGCCATTTTCTAGATATGAAGAAAGCAACGATGAAAGCTATTGATTATAGAATATCGAAGAACATCAGCAAACTTTATCAAATTGATTTTGAAAACAAAAAATTTGCATATGTTTATCTTATAATTATAACATCAAAAGTTTGATTTCTTAAATACCATTGAATGTGACACAAATTGTTTTATATAACTAGATATGTAGTATTCTAGTTTAGGATTGGTCATCCAAGTCGGCAAAGTCCTTTAAATAATTTGATTCAAACTGTTTGTGTATAAGTAAAATAAAGATTTGAAAGAATTCTCAGAAATTAGAATTTGATCTACTATCTGAAGCATATTATGTAAGGCTGGTTTGATCCGAAAGCTTCAAGAAGCGACATTTTTTCGACTGGAAAATCAGAAAGTCAGACAATAGAATTATTAATTCAGAATTATATAGAATGAATGAAAGTGATATGCATATCAGAAAATAGAGCCATCTTTTTGAACACATAAGAGATGAGTTTTAATATACTTGACATATAACTGATTTCTTACATAGATGATATTTTGATAACAATATCTACTTCAAGATTTTAGTATGTTAGACTAAGAGATTCGATTGTTTAAGAATTCATTGTAAAATAATTTTAATGATGAATGAACTGATTCAGAATTATCTTTGCGTATAATTCATTTTAATTTATCAGCAAGAACAAAATTAAAGGTTGACCAAGTTTTTTTCTTCGATCTGTCACTGCACGAACTCAAGTATTGAGAATAAGACTGTATAGTTTGATAAAGTTACTTTATTTTAGTAATTTAGTAATGTCTATTCTGATTGAAATTCTTCGATTATTCGACATAATATAGAATTTTTTTTTTAATTTCAGGTCATGGTGTAGATAAATTACTCGATGATAATCTTGAAACATATTGGCAATCAGATGGTCCACAACCACATTTAGTCAATATACAATTTAAACAAAAAACAAAAATAAAAGATTTATGTATTTTTTCTGATTTTAAAGTTGATGAAAGTTATACACCTCAAAAGTATCATTATTTTCTTTTTCTTTTTTTGTCATTCATAAGGTTGTTTTTGTTACATCGCTTAGAATTTCAATTCGAACTGGTATTAATCATAATAATCTAGTTGAATTAAGATCTTTTGAAATTCACGAACCAGCTGGATGGGTTATTGTTCCAACACGTGATGCACGTGCAAATCCAATCAAAACATGGATGATTCAAATAGCAGTTTTATCAAATCATCAAAGTGGTCGTGATACACATATTCGTCAAATAGTCGTACATAGTCCAACAGAAACATCATCAATATTTATTGATCCAAAATTTTCAAGCATTGAATTAGCATCTCATAGTAGTTGCAGATAATATGTCTTATTGATTATTTTGTGAAAATTTATTTTTTGTTGATGTTATATATATATAATTTGTCTTTTGATATACTTGAAAAATAAAAATTTATTTGCTCATTCTGTCACACATTTTACATATCGTTCAGCGTTGGTACCTTAGATTCTTATTGCTCGATTTTATATCCATAGTCAAGAATGTTTTGTTCATAAGCTATCAAAGATTTTGATATTGATGGACTAGTCTTGTTTTTATGCTTTCACTGAAATAGAAAAACTTATAATTTGCTTTTCATTGTAACTTTATTTTTTCTGGACGATACCGCATTGTTCTACAGAAATATAACGTGAAGGATGCTCACAGTAAACTTTTGCAAAAATTAACAATTTATAAACCATTGAATGCAGTCTTCGATGTTGATTTCGAATATGTCATTAAATTTTCAAGAAATTATCAAAAACAAAAGAGCAAGAGTTTTTAGGAAATCTATATGTGTTCAACAACACTTGTGCTAAACATGGTAATATCGCGCAAGATTTTTAGCGAGCTTAAAATTAGTTTGAGAAGGATACGCTCAGTTTTATTCATATAGCTATTGAAAAAGTCACAATTGATAACGAACATTATGCAAATTTATTATGTGTATCGGTTTCGATTATCATTACAGTGACTTCTGTGGGAATTTGAATGTAGTCGAGTTATCATTACATTCATGCTAGGTTTTAATTAGCTGATTTTACGCTTGATTCAAACTTCGCAACAAAATTTTTGAAACTATGAATAAGTCTATGGTGAGAAGTACATGTAGTATTATTTGAATTTTATAAAAGACATTTCCAGTCTCTTACCTACACTTCATTCGATTGTTCATTGTGTCTTAATTAATTTTCAAAAATACTTACATCGAATATAAAAGAAGTTTTTTTTCTAAATTTGTGATATTTAAATGCCTTTTCAAGATCATCCCTTCAAATACCTCTAAGTGATGTATTTCGTATGAAGAAAAGTAATACTTGATTATCATATGTATGAAATATCGAGATTAGTAAAAGTGATCAAAATAATAATCTATCCAGAAAAAACATTAAGAATCGTTTGTGCATTGAAATAATTGTCAAGAATTTTCTTAAGTTAAGTTTTAATGAGATGTCTAATCTATTTTAAAAGTTATAACAGATACTAAACAAAAACAGAAACAGAAAAAAAACAAAAAACAATCTATCTATCCGTTTAAAGACATTGAAAGATAATAAAAACCCTACAGATCCTATTTCAACTGAAACAACTTGGTTGTCTTTTTATTTTTTTTTGCCATCTTCATAGCTTTCAAATGTCTTGCCTTTTATTTCATAAAAGTTTAAAAAGAAAAACCATGGTCCATCAAGTTTATAATGTGATGTTCTTATATTCTTCAAAAGCTTGTTTTAATCTTGCACATCCTTCTCTTAATTGTTCACAATCAACAATAGCAAAGCAAAGACGAAGACAATGTGCTAATTGTGCTTTAGCTTCTTCATCATGAGCAAATAATCGTCCAGGTTTAAATGCAACACCATATTTACGAGCAATAATTAATAATTGATCACAATCAACAGTTGTATCATTAAATTTTACCCAAAGAAAATAACCACCTCCTGGACTTCGACAACTTATATATTTATCTCCAAATGTTTTCATTAATTCATTATATAATACTCTCATACGTTTTCCATATTCAACACATAATTTTTCATCAATAAATTGTTTTAATGCACCTCCATTTAATATTCGATCAACAATACCTGATATAAAAGCATTTGCTCCTCCACCACTATGTATTAAACCATAACGACTCATTGCAATAATATGCTCATGACTTGCACATGCAAAACCCAAACGTAAAGCAGGTGTAAGAATTTTTGAAAACGAATGAAGTGCTATAACCGTTCCAGCAGCATGATATGCAGCAAATGATTTTGGATGTTCAACTAATTTTTCATGATTATTTGCATTACCATTTTGATCTTTTTTTTCATAATCAAGAAAATGATAAACTTCATCAGCTACAATTAAAAAATGATATTTTAAACTTAATTGAACCAATTGTTCACGACGATGATGTGACATAGTAAAACCAGCCTAAAATAAGTGAATGATATTTATATAAAAATTATTTTCTTATAATAGAATAATTATTCTATTTACAGGATTTTGAAATGTAGGTACAAGATAAATCATTTTAGGTTTAGCTCGTTCAAGTACATCACTGATAAATTTGGAATCAATTATCAGACCATCATCATCAACTGTATAGGAAATTATATGTAAATGATGATCTCGAAAAATTTGTAAAGCATATAAATATGTTGGACATTCAACAAGTATAGTATCACCTGCACGTAAAAACATTGTACAAATCTGATCGAGTATAGCTGAAACACCATTTGTAATGAATATATTTTCATAGCTTAATGTTGAAATAGCACATGTATGACGAAGAAAATTAACAATATGATGACGTAATTCCGTATTGCCTTCATCTTCGGCATAACACCAATATGTTCGTTGATGTTTACCTTTTTCATCGGCCAACATTTCTTTTGTTGCTTTGGAAATAATATCAAATGGTATCATAGTTTCATCAGGTTCTCCTTTATGAAGTTTAATTGTAGTTGTATCAGATTGATTTTCATTTCTCTCTTCCAAACCAATATCCATTGTTTATTTTTTTTTTGTCTAAAGATAAACCGAATTATGAAAAATAAAATAAAAAAAAAGGACAAAAGTTTGATGTTTCCTATATATGTATGTTTTGTTTTTATTTTATCATTTTGTAAAAAACAATAACCATAAACACGATGAAAAAAAAACAAACTAATATAGTGAAAAAAAAATTTGATGGAGTCTCCTTTTTTTTTTTTTTCTTTTTTGTTCTGTCGTGTTCATGGGTGGTATTTAATCGAGTTTCTTAAAACCAATATCATTTGAATATTGGCGAAAACATTGACGACAAATCATCAAACCATACTAAAAATAATCAGGATATAAATTTAGATCATATTTTCAATAGAAAAGGTCATTTACCTTGCGAATGATTCCATGACCATTTGAACATACACGGCACATACGACTGCCGGGACCATATTTATGTGGATGTGAACGAAAGATTGATGCATGACCCATGTTGTATGGATATTGATAAACTTATCGAGATGGATCTAAAACAAATCAAACATGTGTCGATGAACATCTAGTAAAATAATGTTTATTGTTATTATAATGTTGGCTTTGTCGATTTGTCCAGACTTTACTAGTCCAAATCACCTCCTGATATAAAAACATGTTTTTATTTAACGAAAGATGTCATTTATATCGTAAATTATGATTGGTTTAAATGCTCGATTTCGAAATAAAGAAGAAATTCTTTTTAATTTTTTTCATCGTAACAAAGAATGATGAAAAAAAAAGAGAATTTTATTTTTTTTTCTCTGCTGATATTTAATGAAAGATAATGAAGCGATTCTGACTTTGTTATGATTGAATAGATATTAATTTTATTTCATTTCAGATATTTTTGTAATAACCATTCGATTAAGATCAAACGATAAAAAATGGTAAAAAAAGTCTATTTGAGAAAAAAACCGATTCACTAATATATTATTTTCTTTTCTTTTTTAGCCGACACAAGGAAAAAGCAGCAAAATGCTACAACATATTAATTATCGTATGTATTTATTTATTTTCACTAGATATATTTAATGCTTCATGTTTCTTTTTCGATAGGTATGCGATGTACTCTACAAGATGGACGTCAACTTATTGGGACATTTAAAGCCTTTGATAAACATATGAATCTCATTTTAGCCGATTGTGAAGAATTTCGTAAAGTACGAAGTAAAACTGATAAAGCTGAACGTGAAGAACAACGACCATTGGGCTTAATTTTATTACGTGGTGAACATCTTGTTTCAATGACAGTTGAAGGACCACCACCAAAAGAGGTTTGTAATAATTATTTGTTCTTTACACAGCTGATTAGAACATGATCGTGCATAAGAATTCGAATTCATTTAAGTGAGGATCAAAAGCAATTAATCAATGGGAAAACTTCTCTTGTCAGCTCCCTTGAGACATGAGACGATCGATCGCCACTATTGTCAGATAATTTTTAAAATCGAACATAGTATCACGACGGAGATATATATACTCAAAAAAGAAAGACGAAATAGTATTTAGATCATAATTCACTTCAATTATAGACTTATAGTTAGTAATGTAAAAATTAAGAAAACCAATAAGTTTCTAATCGTTGTTTATAGGAAGTTGGCATTGCTCGTGTACCAACAACTGCAGCTGCAGCAGCAGCAGCACAAGGTGCTGGTCGTGCAGCTGGACGTGGTATGTTTAATTTTCTTTTAGCTATGAATATATATAACAAATTTTATTGTTTATAGGTGTCATACCACCCGTACCTGGTGCACCAAGTTTTGCAGCTCCTGGTCTTCAAGGACCGATACGTGGTATTGGTGGACCTGGTTTCAATCAAATGGCGCCTACTGGACGTGGTATGCCACCTGGAATGAGAATGATGCCACCTATGCCAACACCACCTGGCACACGTAAATTCTTGTGAAATTATGTTCAATTTAACTTTCTATTTTTATATTTAGGTCCACCAGGCATGTAACTTCAAAAAAATCGTGCCTGTTTTTCTGTTTTTTTTATTATATTTTCTGTTGTTTTTCATTTGTTTTGTTCTATGATCATTCATTTTGTAACACACAATAAAAACACAAAAAAAAATCAATCAGTATTCTATACTTCATTACGTCGAAACTTTGCTGACTCATCTCTGAAAGTGAGAAATAATGATTTAAACCACGTCATTATTTGATCGTTAATATTGCCAGTCATTGCGCATGGAAACTTATTTTACCTTAATATTTTCTTGCAATACCTTTTCAAATTTGCAGTTACAAATTCAGATCTGATTTATTCTTCAGGACTACTCATGATGAAAAATATTTTCTTCGATTTGAATACATCTTTCGTATTGCTATTAAAATAAGAAGATGCAAATCTTAATTCAAATTCTTGAGTGGAAACGAATTGATAGAGATAATAAAAGACAAGCTGACTAAGGTAGTTTTAGTGATTAGTGTCGGATGCAAATTTTCTTTCTGTTATATTGCATGAAAAGTTATTAGCGTTGAAAAATTCGAATTCCACCTGCATGCATTAGAATAAGAAGCATTACTGTTACACCTAGCATCTTCATCTATAATACACTTCTTTCACACTCATGTTAGGATCGCATTAGACAGATTACGGTCCGCTCACACAAAATTGATAAATTAGCAGCATATAGGTACCGCGAGTCCATTAAGTGAATATTCTAATAGGTATATCGTGAATCTTGATATCCTATTGACGGATACTTTCTTCTATATTTTTACTTCAACGGTAGTTGCAAAGAAATGTGAAACTGAATCGTTTCAAATTTTGCATTGATAAAACAGTCTTCATCTTAGTTTATTATTGCTAATAGATAGAGTCCTATGTAAATATAGGTCGTGAACACATGTATTGTACGAGAAAAACGCTACTTTTTTCCTGATATAATTTTTACCCTTCAAACTTCATTTGTTTTTCAAAGTGAATATATTATAACGGAGGAAACTTAATGAGCTTAACTATATAATTCAGCGAATTATGGTCTCATTCAATAGAGAAAGTGAAGTTCTCTCTATATGTGTCTAACTTCAAATCATGTCGTGAGATAGTGAAAATCATTTGCCCAGTTTATCCTCGATTGGATATTCAATTATTTTTTGCTATTCCCGATTGACTAGAGCGAGCCAACTATTCGTTTTTGTTCATGTTTTAAACTTCACACGACCTAATCTAAAATAACTGGGGATTATTTTAGTGATTTTACTCCTGTTAGGGAAATATTCATCACTTACGAGGGAACATTCCCAGGTATTGGAGCACTTATCAGTCGGGACTTAGTACATTTTGTAGATCTTAGTGAGCTATGTTTACCATAAAAAAGGTTTGTGCCCATGGCCTGTTTCTAAAGAGATCGAACGTTTTTAGATTTATAGCTGGATATTTCCAGTATATCTGAGCCGCGTTGTACACAAATGATCTCCGTTTTTGATGAAGTTTTCAGCACTTGTAGAGCTTTTAATTCTGAGCATTTTGATAAAAAAAATTGTTTCAAAATGCTTTTATTTTAATGAAGATACACTCCAAATACTGCAGGCAGTACGAAACCCAAAAACTCTGAGAAAAATTTTTCTTGAGCGTTTTTGGATTTTTATTACTTACAGTACTTTGAATGTATCTCCATCAAAACAAAAGTGTTTTGAAAATTTTTTTTTTATCGAAATGCTCAGAATTAAAAGTTCTACAAGTGCTGAAAACTTCATCAAAATCGGAGATCATTTGTATACAACGCAATTGAGATATACTGAAAATATCTAGCTATAAAACTAAAAATGTTCGATCTCCTTAGAAACAGGCCATGGACATGAAATTTTTTTATGGTAAACATAGCCCACCTAGATCTACAAAATATACTAACGAGGGAACATTCCCAACTGTCACATTGCTTTTGAGTCGAGTGTATGTGCATCATGTAGGCTCTAATGATCTATGAATACTCTGAAAAAAGTTCGTGCTGCTAGCTTATTACTACGGAGATATTGCATTTTTACTGCATGTTTAAGAAAAAAAGCCGTGGTCCCCCTCAGGAACACTAGGAAAACTGAGTTTCCAATTTCAACTTGAAACTTTGCATAGAGATAGGCCGCAATGAGAATAGGTTATTGTAAAAGTTTCAGGTCTTTTTGTTGTCCCTATCCTAACTAGAAAAACCTACAAATGGTAATATACAAAAGTTAAAAGCGATTGCTCATACATTCATGTTATAACTGTTCATTGATTTGTTCATATTGATTGACTTCTGTTATTTTGTTTATTTTTTTTTGTTCACTGTCTTTCAATTGTGGACAAAAATATTTATTTACACATGACACACATTCATTTTACACAAAATCATCTGCACACAAGTGTCTTACACACAACTGTCTGCACACAATTGTCTTATAAACAATTGTCTTACACACAACAGTCGTGCTTCCCATAATAACTGATAGAAGTTCCTAGTGAAACATCTTGTAAGCAAGATCTTGACCAAGATATAAGCTATAGAAATGTTAACAGATCTTCACAAATTTAGATACAAGATAATCGCATTATCTCGTATCAAGATCTGTAATTAGATCTTAAGTATAGATTTATAAGATCTTGGCTAAAATACCTATGGTCCTCAAAATGATCACTAAAATCCAATTATAGATGGCTCTAAATATTTCTGAAATATGCTATCTGATGCAATATTTTATGTTGAATATGAATCTGACGTCAAATGTCTTCTACGAACACAAGGAATCAAGGTAGAGGCCAGTGGTCAATTCAAAAAACGTTCGAAATTATTGCTCTTATGAAAATCCTTAAATGAAGGTTATGTTTTCTTGAACAATTTGGCACAATATAGTGTCAAGCAATAGCAAAATAATTTCCACAAATATTATTAAGTCAAGATCTTGTCCAAGATTTTAAGATCTTGGGTAAAGAATTCACATTATTATGTCATAACTGCATCAGATTCATCTGTACCCAACATCTAACTATACAGATCTTGGTCTAGGATAATCACATTATCTTGTTCCTAAATTTTCAAGATCTATTAACATTTCTGTAACTTATATCTTGACCAAAATCTTGTTCACAAGATCCAAGAACTTGCTTACAAGATGTTTCACTAGAACTTCCGAAACTTTTTTGATAAATCTTCACTTGAAAGAAAAAATGACTTGATATCTTTTATAGTATCACAAAGTAGTGTATTAACTTTAGATTTATATATTCTGATATTTTCAATTTCTTCTGCTATATATTGCATCACAAGAATAATTAATTCTGATTTTTTATCAATTTATTGATTTATTATGTGGTTTTACAAATCGTCTAATCGAAATAAAAATAAGCGAAGATAATGGTCAGAGATTTATGTTGTCTTTTTGTTTACCTAATCAACTATCAATTGGAATTAAGAAGAAATAATTTTTAATCTAGCATAAGAAACATCTTCATTATGTTCCGGTGTATATCGTACACAGTAAACAAACTAACATTACATATATGTCTGTCTTATGAAAATTGTCGAGCGAATAGAGAAGACAAGGTCATTCATTGAATCATTTTCGATCTTGACTATAAAAAAAAAAAAAGTACATTATTTCATTGACGACGCCGGTCAAATTGAACGATATCAACATATATATGAGTGAATTGCAACGTTATTATACCTTTGCTTTTTTAGTGTATTTTCATTATAACTCTGGCTGTTGTAAACCAAATTTCAAATTTTTTTATTTTATTTTACTCCTTTCACTTCGTCTTACTACCACAGAAAATTTCAGGTCAGTGGCTGATTGCTTCCTTGAGCTAAACGTATCTTAAGGCAAAAAAATACATTTTTTCAATTAGTTGTTCCAGGGAAAATAGAATTTTTGGGAAAGGAAAGGAAAGAAAGAAAAATGTAAATAAGCCATTTTGTAGAGCACGTGAGGAATTATCGAAGCATATATTTCATTTCTACATTTTCTCTCTTTTTCCTACTCATTTGTCTTCAAAACTATATTACAGTCATTTTCTTGATTTTTTGTAGAGTAACACAAAACGGTAAGTAGCGATCGGTATACGATAAAAAAAAAGACTCAGTCCATATCTAAAAAGAAAGACCTTGATTTTTGCTACAAAACGAACAAAAAAAATTGGTAACTTTTTCTTCTCGTTTTTGAGAAACAGGAAACTACTTTTTGAAAAATTCCGTTTACACTCATCGTGTAGAGTAACATTTTCAAACTTCTTTCGGTCATAACTCGACAAATACTAATGTGACTTCGCTGAAACTTTTTCTCAATGAATGATATTTGTTTTGGTATTACAGATAAAATTTTCAGCGTTATACGACCCCTCCTTCTAGCAAAACTTTACATGATACTAGAAAATGTAGAGTAACATTTTTTCGATATTTTTTCGAGCTTTGATCACTCAAATATACATTTATTACACACCGCTAGACTCGACTTGAAGTAGCGAGTAAAACTAGACACATTAAAGTCCTTCCAAAAGTAGCTAAAAACCATAAGAAAAGTCTCAATGAAAAAAACTGTCTTTCTGCTCTGAGGTGATAAAAAAAAATTTCTTACTTAAATGCGTCTTGTTTAGAATTGAATGTCTTTCTAAAGTGCTACTAACTGTTATTGTCTTCTGAATTATTATAAAGCTGTACTTTTCGTGAAAGTGTGTTAATCGATATTAAACGAGAACAGAAGTTGGAAAAAAATATTCATTGATTTTTCAACGTGTAAATGGGACTGGAATGCGAAGTAGAGAGCTTTAAATGATACTGGTGAATCCGATAGACAAAAAAATGAGTGATAAATACACTAAAATACGTTTTCACTTGTTTGTTTCGTCGAAAACCGTTTTTCATACGGTTTTGGTGGCGGAAATAGGGTTCATAGAGATTCAAGTGAAGTTAAAATGGATCAAACATCACCTATCTAGATAGAGCTCGACGAGATCTATCGATCGGTATGTAATAAGTCTTCTTTGGGATAAATGCTAGAGACTTTCTCAAATAAATGCTTAGGGACGAAAATTCGAACTTCCTGCTTAAATATTTCGGTTGCCTTAGCTCGGGTAGTTGGGAAAATTTTACCAAATACTCAGTAAAGGATGGCGAACAAAATGCACTATCCAGATTTTCTATCAACTGACTTTTGTTTTTTTTTATCAACGGTATAGTGAAGTTGCAATTGACTCATATATATATATATTCTGAACATATGCAAATTAAGAAGAATTGATATTTGAATATGAATATGAAACATTCATTGATTCAATTAATCGATTTGCCCGACGAAATACTTATATTAATTTTTAAGACATTGAATAATGTTGATCTACTCTATTCTTTAATGGGCATTAATGTAAAACTTACTCAATTTATACGTGATCCAATCTTTACTAATCGTTTGACATTATTCAGATATTCATCAAATGATCTTATTTATCCACTAGATAATACAATACTTGATCGGTTTTGTTTACAAATCTTACCTGAAATTCATCATAAAATCAAATGGCTTAACGTTGAACCATTATCTATGGAACGTATTCTACTTATTACTAATTATTCTAATTTACATGGACTTGGTTTGTACAATATTGAAGACGAAACATTTAGACGTTTATTTGCTGGTAAGAAATACGATGATTCTTCCATCCATCAAAATTTAGAAGTATTCGAGAAGTAAATCGATTAATTCTTTTTAAGTCCTTAGTTTACTAAACTAAATCTTAATAGATATTATCTACCAGAAATCTGATTCACATTCGAATTAAATAGAATTTAGGACAAAATCAGAAGAAGAGAAATTAATTTGTAGATTGAAAAAGAGAAAGATATATTTATATATAGATACAAAGTGAGTAAAGCTTCATCTAATTAAAAATGTTTCATATGGAAGGTTTTATGTTTTCGAATTTTGAAAGATTTCCAGAAATATAATATGGTAACCTAGAAGATAATATGTATACAGAAGTAGAATTAGTTATCAATGCTATGTGAAATATTTGGTAACATCTTTCATAAAAAGAAAATCTGCATGTTATGTGGAGTTAAATGAAAACTAAAGAAATATATTCTGATTTAATAAATGATAACAATTGTGAGAATTTTTCTCAGTGATTTTTATTACATATGTTTAGATGAAAGTACTTTAACTCATATCTATAAAAAAAAAATTTCAAAATTAGTTATTACAATGACCAACAATAATAAAACATCAATAAAAAATGAAATAAGAAGTATATATACACATATCTTTACTATTTTCATCAATTTACAATATTTAAATTTCTTTTCACCTTCAATTGAATATATCCATTACTTATCATTCGATGGAAAACCTCCAAATATTTTCTCTTCAATACTAACAGAATTACATGTTAATTTGAGAAGTTTTGACGATTGTCTCTATCTACTTGATGGATGTTTCATTCAACTTCGTACATTCTATGTTAATATTCTTTCGATTAGTCGTCCGTTTGTTGTGATCAATAATAAAGTAAGTTAATTTATAAGATATGTTGATTAACATTAAAGTAAATATTCAATTTTTAGAATAACTTCTTAAAATAATTTTTTTAATATTCACATATTGTTTTGTTTTTTTTAGGAAAAACTTCCTAGTTTAACATCGTTTTCTCTAACATGTGATACCGACATGTCCTTTTATTGGGAATTAATTGTGCCACTTATACATCGAATGTTAAATCTCGAAGAACTCACTTTATATATTGAGCTTAGCAGTTTTAAAATATTTATTGATGGAAATAATTTAAAGGAAAATATTATTTATCATTTATCACGATTAAATAAATTTGTATTTAATATTCTATCAATTATGCACCTTTACATGAAACCTTATTTACCAACAAATGAAGAAATTGAGCTTACTTTCCTCATGTGAAAGGACTATAATTTATCATATTCATAAAAATAAAATGACTAAAAATATTGTTAACATTTGTACTATTGATGTATTAAACAAAGTAAAAGATAAATAAATCTTTTGATTAATTGATTTCGATTTTCTTTAATTGAAACAATCTTTTTTAGCATTGTAAGAAAATTTTGTGTTAAAAATACCCATAAAGAAAACTGAAGAATAAATGATGGTATACAAAAATAAATAAATTTTTTATTTGAAAAATGCTTCTGGAGTCAGTTTACTAGCTACAAAAAAAAAATCTGAGAAACATTTTGAGGATTAAAAGGTCGATAGGAAATAAGTGATGAAAAAGTTAATTCAGCTAAAAGATTCAAACTAAATGAAATTATTTCAAATACAAGTTTGATCTGAAATTTTGGTAATTTTTGTAAATTAATATCAGATGTAAAATATGCACGAATAGTTATTGCATCAAGTATTTCCATAATGAAAAGGTTATGTAACGATCACAATAGTCTTCTAATCAAACACTTTATTAGTCGCTTTTCTTTTTTATTTCTTAGAATGTTATTGTTATTAGCCTTAATGAATACTGAGCAGTAGAGCCTATCGGGTCTGCGTCTGAAAATTGTATTTGACCCAGTCCGGGTTCAGGTCTGAAATATTTTGCTCATTGGGACTGAATCAAAAAACTTTTGATGTATATAATGAAATTTTACGAATTTCTTTAAATTTTCGATCGTTTGATTCAAAAAAGCTTAATTTGTTTATAAAAAAATATGAGATTTTTTGGCTTATAAAATGTGATTGACTTGTCATAATTTTCTACTAAGTGGACAAGTTTCTTCTTTAGAAAAAATTCATCGTATATTATTTTTTCATGTATATATGAGTCGGTACCAAGCAAAGTATTATTGATAATGGAATGGTTGTCGGATATAAGAAATAGTATAAAGCCTTTGTAATGCATACATTTATTCTTTTATTAGAAACTATTGAATAGGAGTAAGAACTAATTCTAACTTAGTTATTATGAGATCACTATCGGATTGTTTAAAGAATATATAAAGTATGCTTCGGGTGTCATTTTCCTGTCAATTTAGAATAAATATAAATTATCGGTAATTTATATTTAAAACTAACATAAGTATTTTATTTTTCATAATTTATATTTAAAAATAAATATAAATAATCATTATTTATATTTAAAATATATATAATGTATGATCATTTATGTTTATTTTTGAATATAAATTATAAAAGAAAATTTATTTAGATTTAGCAATAAATATAAATTATGAAAACAATATATTTATATTTATTTTAAATATAAATTACTGATAATTTAATTTACACACGAATTAAGTTGAAAGTAACTATGAATTGAGAGCCCTACGTATACTAATCATCTAACAAAAAAAAAAAAAAAAAAAAAAAAAAAAAAATGAAAAGTATACCGTATCTTCGAAGCGATAGTCAAAATTAGATTAGAAAATTTTATGAAGAGAAGTAAGAGTATGATTCAAGTCCGGACCCACAAAAAAATGATCAATCAGGTCCGAGTCTGAAAATCTTGATCGACCGGGTCCGGATCCGGGTCCAAAAGAATTAAATTCACCAGGTCCGGGTCCAGAAATTCTTGGACTCGATAGTCTCTACTGAGCAGCCTGTGTAAAAGATACTTCGTACTGGAGTCCATTAGACCGGATCTGAACATATCCTGACCTACTCGCTTCGAGTCCGGCTCAAAAATAATTTAATAAATCAGTCCAAGGTTCGGATTTCGATCCAAAAGTGTTTGGACCCAATGGGCTTTGCTTCGTACCCTAGATTGGATGTTGAATTCAATCAACTTTTATATGAAAACGTTATTGAGGTTGAAAATTTCATTACCAGGTATCCAAGATTTTCATCTTTCATAACATGTTTTAGATAAACTACAAACAGTATAAACATATTTATGGTTTTCTAGGAAAGGATACACCAGACTAGTGATAAAGCATCTATATGTCAAAATTTTGATTTTGAAACAAGCCGTACAGTTCGAAAGTCTATGAAAACTTATGCTTCAATTCAAATTTTGAGGTCTTTCGAGGATTGTTATAAAGAGATATAAAGTAATATTTGATCTTACCCTTGAGTGCTATTTCATAAAATTTGATGAATTTTCATCTAGCGGCGTGACCAAGCTAGGGTCAGGAGGAGTTCAGTCATACCAATGGGAGTTTAAGCCCTATCAATTCATAATTTGAGAAATTTTTTCCTCGATAGAATATCGAAAGAATTATTACGAAATGATCACTTCAGTATTTCTAACGATTTGAGAGAACGTAGAATGTAAATTTAATAATAAATCTGAGCTATTTACAAAGCAACAGTATTTTTTCATAAACAGCACGCGATGGTTAGACGTGAGTTCATTCTGTTAACTAGGTCTTTTCGATCTTTGATAGATAGGTAAATGTGTAAATGATACACCTTAAGTGGACTGAATAGATTGACTCGTATAGAATAATAAACTCTAATAAGTCGAGTTGAATAATATACAATGATTTTCAAGAAGTTGTCTGTTAAAGGAGATAGCTAATAAATTCTAAGAATACAGTTAGAATTCACTAATACCAACACCTATTTTAATTATATTTTAAGAGACAACAAATATATTGTTACTGATAAGGTCATTTGCTAATAATTATATGTGTACATATTTTTACAATAACTAAGTAGTATAAATGTCATTAGGAGAAAAGAAAAGCATATGAGCCGATCTGTTGGATACTTAGTACTAATGAGCTACAGAATGTGATTTTGATCTAAATCATGAACGGATCGATCAGCATTCTGAAAACATTGTATGATAAATCGAACTTTGCTTGGATGCGTTTCTCAACTTTCGTGTCTAGTATTTCTTAATTTCATTGCTATTACAAGGCTTTCTTCTCTCAGTAAAAACATGTGGTACAATTCGCTTCACCAAACATCTCAGTAGTCACATAGTACTGAGGAATTTTTATAACAATCATTTAGACGAGAGATACAGAATTTAGACTAAATTGTATGATATTTGAAAATCAGATTATTTTCAAGAGTATCATTATCATAGGAAACATTATTTTTTCAGTGGTTATCGTACGAAATTTCATTTACGACTGTTCCTTGTTGAACCAGAGCTTTACATTTCGCTTTCCATGATTTTTACAAGTATTATAAACAACGAGTCCAGAAAACTCACTCAGTAATTAATATATTACTATTTACATCAATTGAGAAATTAAACAAAAAATTTTATTTGACCAAAAATCATTTGCCACTTCAATACAAGAATGATGATTAATGCGGTTTGGAACTGTAGAATAGAGTAACACCAGAGATCCAAATAGGCCCATTTTTCCTAGGCCTGACCAGTCCAGGACAGACTGTAAACCCTTGCAGCCTGTCTGTACCTGTTATATATTTCCCGCGGCCTGTCATTTTCGTCGGCCTGCCTGTCGTGGCCTGTGTAGTTATTTATGCATTAATATTATGATACTATTTGAATGAAAATAGAAGATTGTCTTAATAAGAAGGCAAGACAATCATGTAAGTTGAAAAGATATGACTAGGTGAAATATTTGCGAGTTCAGTACGCTATATTTCTGTTATAGTCTTGCACGACAGTTCCGAATCTCGAAAAACCCCGTTTGCCCCGAAAATTTTTCAGGACGGGATAATCGTGATTGGGACAAATTGGAAAAAAAATGCCTCGAATTTTTTTATATATCTTTAGTAAAACCGTAGCTTCTCAAAAGAGATACTTTTGGGGAAAAGCTAATAGCTACTTAATCAACCTACAGCTACTTAATGGTTTCATATAGCTACTTAATCGACCTACAGCTGCTTAATCATTTTACAGCTACTTAATGATCATACAGCTACTTAATATTAGCTACTTGAAGTTTCCTATGGCCATTCAAATATCCTACATGTATTTAAATTTACTGCAGCTATTTACACTTTGCGCATCTATTGAAAACTTCGCAGCCATTTCAACATACAACGCTAATTAAAAAACTCCTAGCTAAATACAAAAACCCTTAGCTATTTATAAACTAATAGCCGTTTAAACAATATGAAATATTTCTTCCACTATTTCATAACAATTGTTACCTTTTCATAGCTATGAGAATGGTTTCGTACATATTGAAAAAATTTCATACTCTAGATTATTTGAATAGCTAATCGCACTCTACGATGATTGCGTACTTTTTTGTATGTGACCCACGCCTTGACATTGTTCTGTCTTTCTTTTCTCGCTGTTACGTATAAATAAGATATCTCTCATAATCCCATAAAGTATCTATACATGAAAGTCTAATAATATTATGAACAAGAACACCTGTATATACTTATATATACGTATGTATATGTATCTATTGCACACAAAATTAAATTTCATTATATTTGAAAATAATTTAGAACTTTCTCACATCTATCTTCATTATATTTTCTTATCAATACCTTTCAGTCTCACGTACACATATATAGCAAAAAACCTAGTTTGAATCAATATTAAATTTTAACAAAAATATTTTTTACGAATAGAAAAAAGCAAGAAGATTTTCTACATTGTCTTAATATTCAATTCATCTATAAAGATAACTGTTTCTAGAAAACTAATAACGCTACGTGTATATCAAAACAAATTTTTCTATGAACCACTTCACATAACCCACAATCGACCCTGCTCAATCGGTGGTCATGGTCACTAATTTAAGTCATTTTTATATATGTAGTAGAGGCCAGTGTTTGATGAGTTTCTACGCAATCCGTTTTAAGAAAGGTCACTCCGTTCTTAAGTTATTAAAATTTTTCTGAGATCATCCCCATCAAAAAATGACATTTTTCTGTGATATTTTGTGCGACTTATATATCTTTAAGAGAGCATTCGTTTCGCCTGAACTTTTTACTGAAGGTCAATCCTTCATTGAGATATTTTTCATAAAAAAACGGTCACGATCGGACAAATCATTAACTAATTGACCTGCATTACCAAATACATTAAAAAAATTTCACTTTTTTGTCTTTCGTTCATATATATTTATATCCATCAAATGAATAATTCGAGAGAGCTAAACTTTTGACCACAGAGAGAGTTCATTCAAATTTACAAGTAGTTTATCTAGAAAATAATCAATTTCGACTCAAAGTGCCCAATTTACAAAGTACATCTCTATTGTCTGAATATAATGAAAACATGTTTAACATCATAAATCAGCATCTTGATTCCCATTTTATGTTTAAAACTAATAAAAAAACAATTTTTGAAACCAATGATTTTTATTTTTCCGAAATTTAAAAAGCATACGATTATATCAATCTTCCAGAAGACGAAATACAAAAACTTACACCTTTTGTAGAAAAATTAATCAAATCTGGCGAAAATCATTAGAGCTATATTCAATCATGTGTTCAGAGTACTTACAATAAAAACAAGCTATTTTTTAACATTTCTGAAAACTATAGGTTCTGTCCAAGAAAAGGCTCACAATCATAAACATAGTACAATAGCAGCTTCGGAGGGCACAAAAAACGGATAATTACGATTCATTGTAAAGATCATTAATGTTATAATGTCCCCTTGACTTGAACTTTTTTCAATAAATTTTCCCATAAAGTATCATCAAAACAATGCACAAAGTATGCATCCAGATTGCTATCTTCTCTTTACCACCTCTTTATTAACTAATATAACTATGCCATCCTTTAGATAGCCCTCGAATCTTTCAGAACCTGCTGGATGAAGAAACACTTACGCGAAACTTTGAATACCTGTCGGATGTCTAAACAGCCACAAGCAGCTCTACATAGCTTTAGCTCAACAGAGTAGCTACAGGAGAACATTCAGTAGCTGTAAAATGATTAAGTAACTATAGGAAAACATTTAGTAGCTGTAGGTTCATTGCGTAGCTATAGAAGAGCACGAAGCAGCTGTAGGTCGATTAAGTAGCTATGGGAATACATTAAATAGCTGCAGTTTCATTTAGTAGCTATAGAGGAACATAAAGGAGCTATAAGAGAACATTCAGTAGCTGTGATATGATTTAGTAGCTGTAGGAAAACATGTAATAGCTGTAAAATGATTAAGTAGCCATAACTTCAACTAGCTGTACCTGACACAGTACAAGAGAGTATTATTAAAAAGTATCTCTTTTGAGAGTGAGCCACATAGAATAGTTCACCTACACTTTGTATTTGAATAAGATTTGAAAAATTAGAATGAAGGTTACACGTATTGTTAGCAGTAACAGATGTTGATGATACATTAGAGAGGTAATAACATGAAGCACCTACACGTTTCCATCCTTTTGGACAATGAAATCGACTAACTAAAAAATAAAGTTACTTCGATTAATACAAAAGCAATGGTGAAGGTACTTTCATTCCTTAGAAAAATAAACTGTAAGAAACTTTTCTGTATAAAATTCAATAATAAAAATGTTGTCTAATTTTTAAGGTATTTGATCAATCTTCAACTAACGAGATAATCTTGACAGATGATAAAATAGTTTTGAATTGAGTCTTATCTCATTAGATAGAACCTATTGAGACTAGAAGACGCCTTGAATGATTCGTGTCTATGGATCTTTCTTTTTGAGTTATAGTCATTTTACTAACGAGGGAGCATTCTCAACTGTCACATCGCTTTTAAGCTGAACGTATGCACATTATGTAGACCCTCACGATCTATGAATTCTCTGAAAAAAGTTCGTGCTGCTACCTTATTATTGACGAGATACAGCGTTTTTACTGTATGTTTAACAAAAAAAAAAGCCGTGGTTCCCCTCAAGAACATCGGAAAACTGAAGTTCGAATTTCGTCTTGAAACTTTGCATAGATATAGGCCTCAATGAGAATACTTTATTGTGAAAGTTTCAGCTCTTTTCGCTGTTCCTATCCTAAGATATAGCTATCGTAAAATTGTTCATATACACCAGCAGATCCGATGTTCTTATCTCAGACTAGGAGCAACCAAAAAATCTGAAACCTTCGCAATAGACTATTCTCATTGAGGCCTGTCTACATGCAAAGTTTCAGGTGGAAACTCAAGAGTCACTTTTCCTGATGTTCCTCAGGGGGACCACGGCTTTTTCCTTAAACATACAGTAAAAATGCTGTATCTCAGCAGTAAGAAGCTAGCAGCACGAACTTTTTTCAGGACATTCATAAGTCATTAGGGCCTACATAATGTCCATACGCTCCACTCAAAAGCAATGTGACAGTTGGGAATGTTCCCTCGTAAGTATTTTCAACCAAAATCCATGATCGCCTTCCAATCATCTTCAAAATCAACTTTCGAGTTTCTAGTTCAAACTTTAGAAAAATCAAGATCTCGCAGAAGCTATTGAGTTTATTGTGAATGTATCAAATTCTCTAGCATTGTCTATGCAGAAATATAAACATAAGAACAAAATTTGCTTTTTCAAATAACAGAATTTCCTATAATCGTATCTTTGGATAGATGATGCTAGAAAATTTCAAACACTCATATTGGACGAGTATCTGCAAGACTCTGATTTGTGCAAAGGTTGAGCTAGCAACTCAAAAGTTAATTTTGAAGGTGGCTTGAAAATAATTAGTAAAATCACCATAACTCAAGAAGAAAGATCCATGGAAGCAAATCATTTTAGTCTTTTTCTAATGTCAGTAGGTCCTATCTAATGAGACAAGGCCTAACTCAAAAATAATTTATCGCTTGAGGATTTCTCCGATAACGCTTGATTCAAAAAGCGCAGAACTGAAGGATTCACAGCTTGAAACAGAAAAAAATATGCATCGAATTTCATATAGAATGAAAGAGGGTGTGGGTGAGTGTGGGTGTGGTAGCATATAAAATAAACACTCACACCCACTCCCCACACCCACACCCACAAAGCCAAATTGATGAATAAATAGAGTAATGATACATGTCCATCGTACAGTCTACGATACTATTAAGAACGACATAAATACAAGTCTTTTTTTTATTATTATACAATTTAAATCATTTAAAATGCGATTATGAAATTGTGATCATTATTATTAATTCCTATATATATTGTTTTGTTTGACTATCCACTCATTCCTTTGATGTCTTTTACGAATATATCATCATTGTATCGCATGCTGACACGAAGAAGACAACGAAAATATGTCAATAATCATCGTTATTTTATTTTTCTGCTAACAAGAAAATTCTGATCTTATAGACGATTTGTAAATATTAATTTTTGCATTATCTTATTGAGTTTATTTCTTTATTAATATGAAAAATATTAAAACGAATTTTGTGAATATTCTCAGATTATCATACACCAGAACTGGAGCGAATGTTATCTTTCTTACTTTTATACCGAATAAAGGAAGCAAGAATATCACCGAAAAACAATTCAATCTGGAAAAATCTTGTCAGAAATTTTCATTGAAAGGAAAATATCAGATAACCTCAGTAGCGGGTCAACATGATGGTAAGATGTAGCAATTGCCACGCCAAAAAGTTTTTTATTCGTCCTGTGTGTTTCTGCGAGGTTACACTTTTCGATCCAATTGATAATCATGAGCCGACAAAAGGAGAAAAAAGAGACAAAACTGACTGTTGCTGGTTGAAAACGGAATCTTTAGACAAGTGTTAATCACTCATTTTCTAACGCTCATATGTTCATCGAGTGCTCATTTACTTTTTCTGTTTTCATTATCTTTGAGGACATCGTAAAAGTAGATCTGATCTGTAAATAGAAAGATTTGCTCGGAGTTAATTTCTTCAAATATCTTGTATTATTTTGCTGTGTGCTCTTACAAAGGAACTATTTCAACTGTTTCCCAACTTTTGGTTTCATCTTTTGATTATAGATCGGTCTCAATAAGACTAAGAAACCTTAGAAGCGTTCACGCTTATGACTCTTCATTTCTAACCTATAGTCTAAATAATGTTGTAAAAAACGAACTCTTTTATTTTGGGAATCTAGTATGTTGAAAAAAATTATTAGGCAATAGGTTCCTCATTATGAAGTTTTCGTATTTTATAATACAATATAGTTGTGAATTTGAAAATTGGATAGTCCAAAGACCAATCAAACTAGTTCTATGACATACTTTAAGTTCTAAGTGATTAGAGTTATAAATGAACAATAATTTCACAAAATGAAAAAAACCTTTTTTACGACATAATGTTAATCATATCTTGGGAACCAAGTGTCATTAGCGCGAATTCTTTCAGCTTTTTCTTAGTCTCACTGAGACCTGTCTACAGCCAAAAGATGAAGCCGAAAGCTTGGAAACATTTGGGTTAGTACTAGGGATGGTACTTTCTAGTGACGGCGCCACAGGTGGGCGGGGGAGGGTTGGCTAAGACCACCCTAAAACTGTTTGAGCCCATTCAGATATTGTTTAGACTCACTAAGAAATTTCTCTGAACTTGTGAAAAAAATTAATCTTTTTCTATGCAAGCCATTTCAGATTAGTTCATTTACTGAGCTACCGTGAATGTTCTTTCTAGGTTTTGATTTTCCCCCACCCCAATAGAAGGCCCCTGGTCTTCTGCTACGTCCAAGCGTAAAAATTTTCTAGGAGGTCTTGTATTATGTCCTATATTTTTTTCACAATTTTGAATTGAAAAGGTTTTTTGAAAAACCGAGGCGACTTTGAGGATTTTCATCGGGATTCTCGGCATTTTAAGAGCCCAGATATAATTTTGAACTCATTCTTTTAGCTGCTCTGGCTCTAAACCCTGA
Organism: Rotaria sp. Silwood1; assembly: GCA_905250075.1. Classification (NCBI taxonomy): domain Eukaryota; kingdom Metazoa; phylum Rotifera; class Eurotatoria; order Philodinida; family Philodinidae; genus Rotaria; species Rotaria sp. Silwood1. Next base: position 48,056 of record CAJNOP010000111.1, read on the forward strand.
AAAATAGGCATATTCCAATGAAAATACCCTAATCAAAGCACATAATCACCAAAAAATTAATCAATTAAATAGGTGTTCTGTTATGTACGGCAAACTTTTTCTCCAGAGGATCTTATATTATAGGGGTCTTCTAATATGGAAGATCTTCCATTGTGGGGAGGGGTTTAGTTGATTATCGAAAACTACACCTAAAGTATGAAATGAAACTATCTAGATCTAGAGAGGTGCAGTCCGAAAAACGGAAGACAATAGAATCTTTTCTTCGATCGTTTAAAAAATCACGTAACGATGGACAATAATTAGAATTGAACGTTATTGATTCATCATCGGAATTTCCATTTTTTTTTCTTCTTCTAAAAATCAATTTGAATCTGATGCTAGTTCTTCCACTCCATCATCATCTCTTACAGTCTGCGCTTCTTCAATCAATAGTTTTCAAACAAAATCTGTTTCCGATGCCATGAGTACATCATGCAACGACTTTCTCGCTCAACCAAAATTGAGAAATTTTCCTATCAATCATCAAAAAACGTTCATTTTAATCAATTTGATATAAAGATAGTCCATGGTTAGAAGATTCTATCAAAAATGATAGTTATCATTGCTACTGTTGTGGTCGTTTTTCTTAATAAATCAAATATTGGTGATGAAGATAAACAAGAATTATCTGCGTAATACGACGTCTGACAAACGTTTAAGTAGTTTGACGATATTAGCTATTGGACGTGATATTACTATAGATAATGGATCAGTAATAGATAAGTTTGCAAAAAATCATAGGAACAGCAGGATTTGATTGTGCTAAATTATCTTTTAAGAATTAAAATATGTCTAGTCAAGCTCTTTGCACATTTATACAAATTATTTATTTAGTAGAGAACAGGAACCCTTTTTGAACAAGCCAAACGTTCGAGTTCGAAAAAATTTGCACTGTCTATTTCAGTTTTACGACACTCATTGTAACTGAGCCCACCCTGATAAAAAATAAGGCGGTCTGAGCCCATCCTTTTCTGAATTTCTGGCGCCGCCGCTAGCACTTTCACTTTCCTTTCAGAAAGGAAAGTCATTCAGTAAGATGGATGTCTACTAGTAGAGAGTTCCTATAACCTTTTAAGGGCTATCTAGGAGCATAACCTATACCTCTCTAATCCCATCAAAGGAAGATTCATATAATTGTTTGAGAGCTATTTAGGGCAAGAGCCTATAATTCTCCAAGCTCTATCTAAGACGGCTACCTCTACTTCTGTAAGCTCTGCATAGGGATAATATCTATATCTCTCTAAGCCGTATTTAGAGATAGTACTCATGTCTTCCTAATCACTTATAGGGGTATTATCTATACCTCTCCAAACGCTAAATAGGGATAGTACTCATATCTCTTCAAGCCCTATACAGGAGTAGTACTTATGTCTCTCTAAGCACTATATAGGGATAGTACCTATACTTCCACAAGCTCTATATAGGAGTACTACCTATACTTCTCTAAGCCTCATATAGGGATACTACCTACATCTTCCCAAGTCCTATAGAAAGAAGAGAAGCGAAAGATATGGAACTAATTTCACCATGTTTTTATTCGAACATTTATTTCGAATTTTTTTTGTAGGCAAAAGAAGATCTTGATCAACAAGCTGTATAACCAGCAGTTGCTGCTGAATATGAAGATGCTTTAACTAATCTTTGAAATAAATTAATGGCTTTAGAAATTACACTTGTTGATCAATTAGAAGTAACATTTAGATATTCAAAGAAATTTCATTATATTCTATAGATATAAAACTATTTCGGAAACAATTCAAACATTCGAACGAAATTTAGGTGAAATAGTCTCAAATTTTACAGAACTTATGCGTGCTAATTTTAGTCAATTACGTTAAATTCAAGCATTTTTCAATGAATATATTACTAATTTCTGTGTAAATGCTGGTGAACGTGTTGCAAAAGGTGAATTAGAAGATGAACTTCCTGATGATACAAGAAAAGTTTGTTCATAAAATTTTATATCAACAAAAAAGAATCTTCTCTGATTTCTTTTTGCGTAGCTTTTAGATGATAAAGATACAATAATGAATGCTTGTCAAACATCAGATGAAGTTCATCGAACAAAAATTGATCAACGTGAAGATGAAATGTTTTCATGTATATCAAATTGGTTAACAACAACGATGGATAATATTCATGAAGAAGAAGAATATAAACGAAATCGTAAACGTATTATTGAAATAAGTCCTCTTATTGATTATTTACGAGCAGACATTGAAGACATGTAATAGCAAGAACGAAGAAAATAAATGATTTTTCTCTTTTCTTTTATTCCGTTTATTTAATAAATATTCTAAAAAAAGAAAAATACTTTTCAATTGACAAAGCCAATTACTGACAATTCTTTGCTAATTTTTGCATTCATTCTTTTCCGTTATGTTTCAAAAAAACGGTAGAGAAAATATATATATTGTTAAAAAAATATATAAAATCATTCAATAAAAGAAACAAATAATAGATGAATTTGAATACGGGATTTTTTGCTGCTTATAATCATCGTCGTCAACAACCAACAGTTGATTATCGTTTACCATTAAATAATCAACATATAACAGTTTTAAAAGCCCAAGAACAACAATTGAAATTTCCCATGGTAGTGAATCATTTTTACCATCAATAACGACAATAAATGAAAGTAATGATGGTCGATGACCATATCGTCGGAATGATTTTGCTAATACGGGTGTGGGTGTGGTAGGATATAAAATAAACACTCACACCCACACTTACACCCTCTTGATACATGTTGAAAGGATAAACGTGAAATATTTAATTCTGATTTAAATTATAAAATAGCCGTTTTATGGCTACATTAAAAATTTATCAGGACTCGCTGTGACCAGGTTCGGGTCACGGCGGTCCCGCCGATGTCTAGTTTCGAGAACTATAGAATGAAGTATATTGAAGAAAACACTTACAGGTGCTACAAGCTGAACATCTTTGGAAAGTATCAGAGAAACGCCAGACATTATATCAAAAGTTGCTACAGCAACGGCAACCTTAATAAAATATTTTCATCATTAATACTTTTATTATCTCTGCTAATCTTTGGAAAGGTTGAATGTAAGCTAGATCGAAACAAAACCGAATAATTTTTATTCTTTAAATGTATTGTTTCATGTTGAAATGAAATGAAATTTAAATAAAGTATCTTTTATTTGTAAATAAATTTTATCAATGAGAAAATTTTTGAAAACAATAGAATAATTTTCAGTTTACTTCGACAAATTTTTCTTCTGCTTCTTCTCTTGAATTAAAAATCTCATTTTCATAGATATTTTTTGTTTAGTATTTGCTTAACCTTACAAATTTTCAATAATTTTAGATATTTCATTAATATAAATACGTTCTAATCGATGATTATTTATTGTAATTGTCAATAAATTATCTTTTGTTTGTTTATGTGCATAGCTTTTTTAGAATAATATTTTGTTCACTTGTAGAGATTCGTTTTTATTAAATAAAAAATCAAATATTAGTTCGGTATGTTTTGGATACATCCATTTTTCATTTAGTAATGGTGATGATGTATTGATGATGCTAAAGAATCTAAATGGTATGCTAATGAACAATAATCACAATTTATGATGATCTTTCTTTTAAAAATGATTTTCGACATATCAAAACAATATTTTTGAAATGTTAAAGGTTTAGAGTTTAGACGAATATCTAATCATGTCTCAACATTGAATAAACAAAATGACATATTTATTCAGTCAAATTACATAGAATTTTGTTGTTTTCTTTTACAAATTTTCTTATTTTCTATGAAAACTTTCTTGAAGTGAATTACCGTTTTCATACATTTTTTTTAATGCATTGCCAAAAATTATTGGTTTTAAAATAATTTTGTCTTTTATAGCATCAGACAAAAACATATTCGTAGTTTTCTACTTTCACTGCTAAAAATCATAGGTTATACAGTGTTGTCATTGTCAATTTATTCAGATCACATCTACTTCTGTTTGATTCTAGTGCGAACATTAGAAATCATCGTATAAACAATAGAATAGTCCTAAATCACTCATCATTTTTCAGCTCCTATGACGAATAATAGAGATGATACTGAGATTGGAATAGATCTAAAAGTAACCAAGTCTATAAACGTTCTTCATACAGTTACGATAATTTTGTTGGAGTTTTATTATCAGACGAAGTTTCAACAATAAAGCTAAACAATAGATTTTTAACTTGCAATTTGTTATACATGTTTAAGTTAAAACAATTGCTTCCTGTTTGAATTATTCAATGTATGGTTCTGAATTTTTGAATTGTTTCTGCAGTCTAATCGATTTTATGAGCGTTAAAATATTTCAAGAAACCTACAGCAGATCTCAACAACATGTCGAGTTTTCTAAAATTTGTTAGTATATTCTTTTAAGTTTTGTTCTGTATATTTTCAGATAAATGTCCATATCTATAAATATTAGAATAAAAATAGTTTGATAAATGACTAAATTTGAGTCGCTTATGATGGTGAAACGAAAAATACGCTAAAGAAAAATTACATGAAAGTTGTATTTCAAATCTTTTGTAAAACTGGTTCAATGAAAAACTATTAAAAAAATTATACAAGACAAACTCAACGAACTTCATGTCATTTTTGAAAATGAATCAATATCAAGTAATTGAGCTGTCACAGCAGCCTGCTTCATTCAACAAAAAATTTTCACCTTATACAGTTTCAATGAAGGGTGTGAATGGGCGTGGATCTGGTTTTGGCCACAACCACAGACATCCACTTGAATATCCAAAAATAGATTAGCCAAGTCAAGGACAAAACTCTGTGGGTTCGAGACGCTGTATACTTTTGCAAAGCACGAATAACGATGTATCGCATTGTAAAATTTACACAATATATAAATGTTTGGATTATCGTGCAATGATCAAATGTTCTTTTTAAAATATAAATTTTTAGTTGTAAAAAGTTTGAAAATCTCTTTTTCTTTTGGTATGCATGAATGAATATTATGTATGAAGTTCACATGAGAAGAATATTGCATTTACATTTAGTCTGTTTTATTATGGTTCACCTGTTATTTATTAAAAATAATAATCAATTATCTTTTATTACAAGACTATCATTATATGATCAAATTACAAAAATGCAAAAAAAAAATTGAAAATTGTTTAGCTAACAATTGTTTTATTGTCGTGATAGCGTTTTTGGTGATTGTTAAAACTATTCTAACAACTAATTCTAGAAATATTGTTTGATATAGATGTGTCGAATTGGATAGATTATTGATTAGAACCTGTTTCTCAATCAGGGTACAAAGTACGAGAAAAGCTTACCATGCGCATCTTCTGGTTTCGAAATATTTTTATGTAATAAAACAAAAAATTTCATGTTATCTTATATACTATTAAACAATGTAGTTTTATCTCATGTGTTTTTGCGTACTCTTTCATATTTATCTTATTCTTCAGATTATTTTGTAGATAGAACTATCGTTAATACATATACTCTAGTATTTATAAATATCTATTTATATATCACAACGGATTCTTTATAAGCAGTATTATCGTTGGTAAATGCGTTTGTTTTTTCATTGATTATACACGCATATCTTACATAATTAGTAGGTGGTAAAAAAAGCACTTTTAGGTCAATAACTGTTGCATTGTGTGGATCTTGCCATTTTGTTTCTTTTTTTGTATTAATTTATTTATGACAAGAAAGAAAAATTTAACCATGCGCAATAGAACGTAAAAAAGAAGTTGCAATAAAAACAAAAGGTCGTGTTTTTTTTAATTGATAGAACAAAGTGCATCTGATCATGCATATATCATATAAAAAATTTTCATCGTCATTTTTTACATTTAATACAAACAACTATCAATGATTCATGTGAACGATCATCATCATCTAAGTATCTTGCAATAATTGAAATTTTATCATGTGTCTAAGGAAATTCAACACTCGTAATGATAATATTTCATCATCAATAATTAAATAACCTTTAATATCTAATCAGTAGTTTTTTAATGTAAATGTTTACTGTTCTTCATGGATGTTTCAAATAATAAAGTTTTTTGTTTTGCTTCCACTATATTTAATGCTTTAATTGTTGCTATAATAAGTATTAGTCATGATGATGTTGAAAAATAATAACGCTGAGTCGATAAATGTTGATGATATTAACTCAATTTTTTTGTAACACAATATTATAATATTCTCTTATACCATGAGCTGTTTTTTTTTCTAATGTACCAATCGACACATTTTCAGTCATAATTCTAAATCGAGATAAATATCAATTGTAAATTTATGAGAAACATAGCTGTAATTTTTTCTATCAAATTATTCATGAATTCATTGATAAAAAAATTCTTGTTTTCTTTATATTAAAGATGTTTTGAATTTCTATTTAAATTACATATCATTTTTGTTGAATATTAAATTTATTTCTATTAAAATCTAACAAATGAATGAAATCAAAACTATATTTAGTTCGTCTATTTTAACATAAAAAAACAACGTCTATATATATATATATGAGTTTTGTCAAGGTGAATCATAAACAAAGAAATAAGTTCTGTTCTTAAATGCTGCTATTACGTCGTTCGATCGACTTTGTTCGTTCTGTAAAATACAATGGCGTCGTAACATACCCTAGAATCAATGCATACCTATGCTATTCTTATCTTGTTTTTTTGCTATAGAACAATAAAGAAATATTTGCTTTTATATACTTAATCTATTTAAATATTTCGCAAAAAATATATTTAGAACATTTCATTATTTATGTACATTTACTTTCGTAGTTCAAAGGTTCTACAGAATATTTTTGTATAGCATATAGTGAATATATTGATTTTCGACAAAAAATAAAAATAAAAAAATTTTCTTCCATCTATTTTAACAAGTTTATTAATAATATCATCAAAATCTCTCGAACATTTTTTTGCTGAGTGATATAAGTCAACGGCTGGCGCACTAATGGTTTTGATTGCTATTTATTAATTTTTTTTTTTCAATAGAAAGTGGTTTTTGAAAAGAAAACAACTCAAGTTATATGACAATCAAAACAAGATACATGTCAAATAATAATATTGAAAAAATTTGATACAAATTTGTTTCAAATTTGATTTTTATTACAATAAACACGTGTATTCATTGCTAATTCCTTTTCATTCGTGTCATTGTTTTTTCAACACTATGATGATTGTGATGACGCAGTAATCTTTTTGATAATCTTCTAGGGCTTTTTTTATTGTTTTTCGATTTCAATAGATGTATTTTTAGAATGAAAAAATATGAAGGAATGACTTTATTTTTATTTCATTGACATGAATCGATCACGCAGATATGTGTAGGTGTCGAACATGATATCTTTATACAGAATTATTACTTATGAAGTATGTTTTATGCCTACTGTAATCACATCATAAACATCATATTATAATAATACAGGAAGAAAAAAGATAGGTTAGTTGTTTTTTTTTATACGCAAAAGCTATGGAATAAAATATTTGACTAATACATTTCTACATATTGTAGAACTAAAGATGATTGGATAATAGCGATGACGTCTATGTTTTTATTCATCATGTAGTGGAGGTGTATTACTATATGAATAATTTCCTATAATCTATTATATATATATAAAACATATCGTCAAAATAGTGATTTAGATATGTATATATATATGCACATATATATATACACATTAAATTGAATACAAGTTCAGAAAAAAAAATTATTTCTCATTTTTACAAAATTTTCTCATCTTAGTTTTTTTTTTTTTATTTTAAATTTACTGATAATACAACCATCATCTTTCCTACTTTTATTATTATTAGTTATTTTTATCATTTTTGATGCCTTAATGTTGTTATATCTAGTACAATTTACTAAGGAAAAAAAACAAAATGTACTTTTACGGCGCAAAATCGAATAATGGTCATTCTACGATCATTCACTAGATGCATGACTTTATAACGTTCTACATCCATAAACGCAAAAAACAGAACGTTCTCTTTCTTCTATATTGACTTTTTTCGTCTATTATTCTCTCTCCCCAAGTTATAACATGCCGAGTTTTTACGAGAAAAGCAAAAAACACAGCCTTGATGTTTTTTTTTCTTTTCTACATTTTCTCTTTTTCTTTCTTATTGTCTATAAGTAGATTGTCACTAATAAATCGACTTCATTCTTGAACAAAAATGACATCAAACGGTTCTTTGATGACGCCAACAAACAGTTCTCCTGATTTTAATTCCTCAAAATTACAACAAACATCTCAATCAATCCCAAAATTAATCAGACGATCATCTGTATCAAATACAACACAAAAGCAAAATGGTTACACTACGAATCAACGTCGTCTAACGCATTCAACCATGAATAATGATTTTCTTAATACACGTGCATCATCATCTTTAGCTGCACCACTTCTTATTGATACAATGAATAATTTTTTTGAAGCAACAAAAGCTATGGAAGAAGAAATAATGTTACCATCAAGACTTAAAGACATGCCAGTTGAAGGTAAAAATTTCTTTGTTTTTTTTCTTACTATTAGAATTTTATTTTCCTCCTTTTTTTTTTTTTTTTTACTTTAAAGAACTTGTCTTCGACAATTCTGTTCAACCAGATAATTGGCATGATATTTATGCATTTATTCGAGAAATGAGAAATCAATTACAACGTACACATCCATTTGCTGAAGATGATGATAATAATACTAACACTAATACTAATACTACTACTACTAATAATAATAATAATTCAAATGTACCCCAAAGAAAATATTCCACTGATGATGAAGGAATTATAATTCCACATTATGATGCTAATCAATTTTCATCAGCATCATCAACAGTATCATCTGATGAATTCGATCAAATTTCAACATCATCGATTGCTACATCATATGAAACAATCAAAGATGAACTTAAATATCATTATTATGGTCTTTTTCGATCGCTTGATAATTTAACAGGAATGGCTAATCGTGTAGCAGAAAAATATCGAGAAGAAACTACTTTTTAAAATATTTAATGATGTTTAAATGTATATATGTGTTTTTTTGTTGATTAGACTAGGGCTCGCTGTTACCATTGTGCTTTCGGTTTTCTTTTGTTCGGTTCAAAGCCGAAAAACGTCTTTCTTGTATTTATTTTTATATTAATATTTTTTTTGAGCTAAAATAAAAAATTATTTTATTTAACAATTTCTATTAATAATGCTACACGGATCACATTACGATTGCTACAAACAAAACTATTATCATAATTTTATGAACTCGTGAACATATGCATTGCAATCTGTATCATTGTGGATGGAATATGTCTATTCTATATAGCCACATCTCATAGGACGGATGTAAGCTGAGAAAATTCTATTGAATTTAATAGCTAAAAAATTTTTCTGTCTTTCATATAATGCTGTAATTTATTCATTAATTGTAGTTGGCTCGAGTCAATGTTTTATCTAATGTGAGAACTGTGAAGGACTAGCGCTCCTCGAAACATGAAGAAGTAATAACTTGATGTATAACATCAAACAAAAAGTAAAATTAGGTGCAAAGAATAACAACAAGTTTGGATTGTAGACTCTTTTATGATACTATATCTCAATTGTGTTAGATTCTCAAAGCTATGTTTTTTTGTCCGCATCCTAATTTCATATGATAACAGTCAAGGCACGTCATAATCATAAATAACATAAGTAAAGAACAAAACAATAACAATGTAGATAGATAACTATTTCTTTTATTTAACAAAATCAACAAAAAACAAGTAATTTAATAAAATGATACGACAATTCAGTTTCTGACAATGGGTATATAAATATTGTGGAACACTCGAACAACTTTTATAACTCGTCTTATTACTTGGTAACGATATTGAATTGTAAAAAATCTATAATTCAACTTTTATTTAATTTTTTTTAGTAATTATTTACAAAATGATAACTTTTGAATTTACATTAGTTTGACAGTCACAACTATAAGAATAATGACATTCAAATGTAAAACATGAAAATCTCTCGATATTATTGTTTATCTCACAGGAAAATATCTTCACGTGTCGACCTACTTTTGTGCTGTTGCTTAGTGCATTGGGTAGACCACAGTAACCAATATTTACCACATAACAAAGTTCGCGCTTATAATATATTTTGGAAGAAATCAAGCGTTATTGGTAATTTTTACTGTCAGACCTTATATTTATTGCAAAACCATATGTCTGAACTTTATCTTGAAAGTTGACCTACATAAAAATCATAATCAGATTAGCTTATATAAATAATTTCAGAACTTATCGATTAAGTCTTTCTGAGAAATAAAAATTTCAAGATATAGATCCTTGTTCTACTTATAGTATATACAATGTGTATTTTTTGAAACCTTCATATTTCGGAGAGATTTAGTTCAAATGTTCTGAAATTTTTTATGCAAGCGATTTCAAATTGAAACTCATTAAAAACGTTTGATCTCGTCAGATATAGGTCATCAGCAGGAAGTCCGTATTCTGGCAGATATAGGTCACTAAGATCAAACAGATGCATTAAGTAGGGATTTAAATGTGAATGAACACCTGTGAATATTCCCTGGTAAGTTGAAATTTAATTCAAAACAAAGAAAAAGATAATCATATCAAATAGATATAGTTTTTGATAATGATAATAAAAATTTAATTGCTTGTTTGATATATTAATCTGATAAAATAATGCGAACAATACTTTTACTTCTGATGTTTTTTCGCGTTTTTTATTCTTGATGATAAAAAAAAATATTATCTTTCGATTACTTTTAATAAAAATAAGTGCGCAAAATAGATTATCATTGAATTGTTAAAAATACTAAGACATAATGAATGTTGACTTGTTTTTTTTTCTCCTTGATAATTTACTCAAAGATATCTTTGTCTACAGTTATAAGCATGTACAAAGTAAATTCGCTGTTCTCCTGATTGATACACATTACTATAAGACAACAGTTTCTAATCAAAATAAGATCCAAAATAAAATCTATTGGGTTGATTGATGATTTAATCTGAAAAAGTATTTTCAAGTGTCAATGCTTTGCTAAAGAATTTTATTAATGTTTGTAACAAAATTTTTCATAATCTATCACCATTATGAAAAACAAACAATGTGAAAGTTAAGTTTGAGAAAAGTCCATCGGCAAATGCTTTAGAAACTAATTTTACAAGCAAACCGTTTAAATTTATTCTTGATTAATTTCATATTGATATTTATCTTCAGATAGATTTTACATTCAGTATGACTAAATGTCAAGATCATATCAAAGTTGAACATAAAATTTTACATGCATAATAACGTATTTATTTTGATTTTGAATATTAAATATCTAATTAATACAATTCAAATTTGATTAGTATAAACACTGCCTGAAACATAATCATATATACTATTCATTTCATGACTTAATAATTATAAATAATCGAATAATGTATCATCAATGCAATCTTTTGAAAAGAATTTTATTATAATAAATACTGAATAATCGACTCATCATCGATTATGTATACGTTTTTTGATTACATTTCCAATCCCATTAACTATGACATCGAAGATTTATCTTGAAAATATAATAATCGAAACATTTGAAACTTTCAATACATTTCAAATAACCTACTTGTATCAGTAACTACTAGACAAATGAGTACTTTGATCAAATCCATAATGAGTAACTATAAAAATAGGACACCAATCCTATCGGTTATCATAATCATAAATCAAATTCTTTTGTTTTAAAGATATTTGAGATGGCGCTGTGCACAATAAAAAGATGTCCTCAACTTCACGTATAACTCGCTGATATACGAAAGCATTCTATAATGAGCAAAAATTACTACTTTCAAAGTACAGATGTTTTTATTATTATTATTTGAGTTTCATATTTTCTTTGAATAATACTCATTTATTTTTTATCTATGCATTGCATGCTAGATGAACTATAATGGCAAGGTTTCTAAAAAAAATTGAACACATTGGTTTCAGGTCACAGAAGCTATTTTTAACAATACCATTATAAAGAGCACAAAATCCTGAATAAAGCAAGAGATTTTCGTACTTCTGGTTACTGTGGCGGTACTTTCAAATTTTTAAAGGCAGGTCCTAGAAAATGTGACAACCACTCATACTGTGATTTTTAAAGTGACATTGTTAAAAATAACTTCGATGATCTGAAACTACCGTGTCCAGCTTTTCCGACAACTAGCCACCATAATTCATCTAGTACAGAAGGTATTAGATAGAAAATTCGATTGACTATCAAAATCTCTGTCTGGATTTGAGTTAGCATTGTTGTTAAACTTTTATCCATTACTTTACACATTACAAGAGTATGAATTTTCATAGTGTATGCTAATGAAGGAACTATCCAAATGGATAGCCGTCATGTGAGTTCATATTGGACTCACAGACAGAACTCAGTGAGATTAGCAGAAGCTAAAAACTTAGAACATCCTGAAAGTTTCAGCCGAACAAAATGTTCTTTCGTCAACTATATTGACTTTCTAAAAATAGCTCTTTGCTATAAGCATGTTAGAAAATCCGCGTTTACTAGAAAATTCTTTGAGTCATACGAACTACTACTTATAGGAAAAATTTTAGGTCAAAATTTCGTAATTTAATTTTCCGAAAACTACATACACTTGAGTCGAAAATAAAGTAAACTGGTCAGAACTCAGTGTCAAAGGCTCATGAGAACAAATCAAGAGAAAAAAGAACAAGACTTCAATACTCCGAAATAAGATGAAACATAGTGAAGTACCGTACTTGATTCGTACTTCACTGTGCTTCACATGTATGTTTAATAGACCAATATGAGAATTATAAAAATTTTAAAAATGCTGATGAACGTTCTATTCATGTCAGTCAATGCTATGATTCATTGTTGAGAAAGTTTATTTTATTTATTGAAACAGATATTTGACACTGTCATACTATCGAAAAGAAATACCAGAAAATCACATCCGTACCAAAATAAGTTAATTCACCAATAAACAAGGCTAATACAATAAGTAAAACCTATTGAATACATATAACTACTGAGATATATATGTAAAAATAACCAGATAATCGACTTGTCTTTCCACTATTTTACTGAGAGAACCAATGTGCTCAATCATCCTATGTTCTTTCATATTATGAGATAAAATATTCTTTGAATACCATCAATTTAACAGTGACAGCTGTTAATTACAAAGATTTATTTAGACAAAATTCTACTTTATAATCTGAATAATAGAAAATCATTAGATAAAGAAATTTAACATAGGTGAATCGGATATTTCATATGAGTTTTTTTTTCTAACGGATGGCACGCATCAAGTGCTTATTATTAAATAAAAGTTCGAAACGAGAAGATTATATTAAGTTTCACTAACAACATCATCTCTTGTTAGAAAACAACTTCCAGCAATGCTCAAAAATGATTCAGGAACCGAAAAAAAAGTTATTTTTGGCTGTATATTCTTGAAGTATTGTATTTCGAATACTTAAAATTTTCTTAAATTGCTGTTATCAATAAAACGAAAAAATGAAATATCAATCTGTTTAATCATTCATCATGACAAACTCATTATAAATGTGCTTGTTGGTAAGTTTGACATATAAAATGACAAAATACAACTACAAAAAAAAAGACCTGGTCATTTGTCTTCTGAGCAATACCAACCAATCAAAATCATCGATTCTATGATTGGTGAAGAATCAAACCATTGAATAGTATTATTCAGTATTAGTCTCATGCTGTGCTACTGTTTATTTATATTCTTTTTTTCGGAGATTTTGACACGTTTCTCGTTTCTCTCTCTCTCTCTAATTGCATTTGCTCACTCTTTGTCAATTTAAGCTATACATCATCTTTAACAAAGCAGAAAAAAAACGATTTTTATTATCACGAATAATCTTCTGGTAAGCGAGAAATATCTTTCATCAAAGGTTAATATTTTATTAAATTAAAGTAATAAGAATTTATTTTACACAAACATTAAATTTAATTAAAATAATATATTTAATGATATTTTTCTTTGATTATAATCCGTAAAGATTTTACTTTCTTAGTATGATTTTTATTAGTAGTATCGAATAAATAGTAGAACAAGTCGACTCAGTCTTTTAAATAGTATTTAACCTGAAAGTATAAGTTTTGTTTTTTTGATAATAGAAATAAGAACAATAGGTTTTCTTTTCTCTATGTAATGTATATAACACATAAACAAGATATAAACTATGTATCTTTCTCATGGAAAACTCATTTTGGCATTGATTATTTATGAATGCACTCACATACATATTTCTTTTTTTTTGATCTTACTGAAAAACATTACATTTTCAGAGAACAGCAAAGAACTATGTAAGTACATGTATATGAATGTTTCCAAGTAGACATCCGTTTCATTAATATGTCTCATTTCCTGTAACTATCACACATTGATAAAGCCGAAAGGTTTTTTGATTTATTTTCAATCATAAAAAGTGAACATAGGGACCATTTTTACTATAATTAGTTTCTATCTTTAATTTTATGATAAAATGAATGTGTAACATATAGCGCGTTCTCCTTTTCTTTTTTTTATAATGTGATGCATTGCAAGTGACATAATCAGTATCTCATTTTAATTGTTTGTTAGCCTGACCAAATGTTGCCAGCTGAAGAATGAAAATTAATCGATCAGACCTATATGCATATATTGTTGCTACTATCCCACTATCTACTACAGATTTATATTTGGCAAAAAGGAAAAGCCGTTTGATGATGAGAATGCGCTAAGACGTTCAAGGCATACAGAGAGAAAAAAAGAGAGAGAGAGAGAGAGAGAGAGAGAGAGAGATCATCAGCGACAGAGCCGAAAAAGAGAAGGAAGAAGAAGAAGAAGAAGAAGAGGAACTGGTATGTTGAGTAATGGCCTTTCTATAGAATGTATTACAACGACTGACTTGGTTGTTACTCTACTACATAGTCATGTAATAGAGGCTAACGAAGAAAGAGAGCAAGAGAACGGCAAAGAAAGAATCGATAGCCGAGCGGCACCGCCGTCTGCAAGAATATGATGAATTGTTAGTCGTCATCACTGTAAGGAAGCTAAAAGGACAGACAATGTAATTGAAGTAGTGGAGATAATCGTAGATGACAAATAAAACCGGTCAGTATTAGAGAGACAAACATGAAAAATTTTCACGTTTGATGTCACCATAGCATTGATAGTCGTTTATATTTAACCGATCAATTATCTTATTTTCTTTTTTCATCTGCTCGTCTTTCAGTTAGTCAGTTAATTTGTCTTCATCTTTATCCTCATATGTATATAGAAAGAGAAAAAAGCAACACATCTCATGCATGCATTTGGACTTTATTTATAGAGGTCTTTTTTTTTTTTACTCACATCATCAATCACTACGACCGCAAATAATAATCAAGTTTCGACGCGAGACAGAAAGAGGAGATGTTATTAGTGAAAGGGGAACAAAATAAGTTGATCGTTGATAAAGCAAAAAAAAAAAAAAGAGAGCATGCATGCAAGCTGACCGAGACTTCTCCTACAAATCACGAACATTGATGATGGACAGACAGCTTTGGTTTATATGAATATGCATACATATATATCTATATATATATGTATATGTCTAGGAGTGTTGTATGTTTCTTTTAGAAAAGATGTTAATGCTTCAAAAAACAACTACTAACGCACAACTAGAACAAACAATGATTTAATTTCAATAATGACAACGATACGCTATAACTGTTATATTTTTTTTTATCCGTCCACTATAAAATTAAATATTTACAAAAATTAACAAAAAAAAAAAATCAAATATAATGACTTCCACAATAACAAAAACCAAAACTGGCAAACAAATTGCATGTAAAGTTCATATGCTTGATGATCAAGATTTACCATTTCATATTGATGTAAGTAGAAAATTGTTATTACAGGAATATATCGATCTACGTCAAGCACTAACAATCATGGCAATCGATTCTATGATATATTTGTCAAAACAAACATAGAATGTGATAGATAGTCGAAGTTAATTGCTGAGTACGTGCGTAAATGTCTGTCATCAGCGCTCGTGCATCTAATGACGATGATGAAATGCTTGCTATTATCACAAGGAAAACACATATGTGTTTATTCTACCCATGCGTGTTCAATTGATTGATCGATTGATTGATTGATGGATGGAAAAGACTTGTTATGAAACATTGTATGCATTTGTTTTTTAGCCAAAAGCTACTGGACAAGATTTATTTAATTCAGTTTGCAATTATATTGATTTACTTGAAAGAGATTACTTTGGATTAGAATATCTTGATAGTCATCGAAATGTTGTATGTATTTTTATTAGCATAAAAGAAATATTTTATGATATTTTTATTATGTAACTAGTGCTGGCTTGAATCAGATAAACCAATACTTAAACAAGTTTCAGAAACAAAATTTTCATTTTGTGTTAAATTTTATACACCTGATCCAGGACAATTGGAAGAAGAATTTACTAGGTAGGATATAAATATATTATTTTAATCTTAAGTTATTATTTATATAATTTTCTATCTTATTTAAGGTATCTTTTTGCATTACAAATCAAGCGTGATCTTGCTGTTGGTGCATTATTATGCAGTGATAATACTGCCTCTTTACTGGCGTCTTATATTGTACAAGGTATATAAATTTTATTTTTTTATTTAATTAATTATTATTTTTTTAATAAATTCTAGCGGAAATTGGTGATTATCTTGAATCCTATAATAATAATCCAAGTTATTTTAGTAGTCGTAAATATTTTCCTCATCAAACAGTTGAACATGAAATTCGTATAATGAATTTTCATAAAAATCATATGTAAGCAAATAATAACAAAATTTTAATATTTATATAAAATTTATTATTTTCAAAAAAACAAGTGGTCAATATCCAGCGGATGCTGATCTTAATCTACTTGATATAGCACGTAAAGTTGAATTATATGGTATAAAAATGCATCCAGCTAAAGATCATGAACAAGTTAATCTTAATTTATCAGTTGCACATATGGGTATACTTGTTTTTCAAAATATAACAAAAATAAATACATTTTCATGGGCAAAAATTCGTAAATTAAGTTTTAAACGTAAAAAATTTTTAATTAAATTACAACCAGAAGGATATGTAAGAGATTGTTTTTTTTTTTTCTTATTTGATTAATTGTCTATTAAATTACAAAGCACTTGTTTTTTTTTCTCCGATAATTTTAAAGGGTTATTATAAAGATACAGTTGAATTTTATTTTGATACACGTGATGAATGTAAAAATTTTTGGAAAAAATGTATTGAATATCATGCTTTTTTTCGTTGTGTTACTATACAACGTTCACAACGTTCAAAAAATAAATTATTAGCTGGTGGTTCATCATTTCGTTATCATGGTCGAACACAAAAAGAAATAATTGAATATGCACGTGAAAATTATGCTAAAAATCGAACATTTACTCGGTAACAGAAAAAAAATAACATAAAATGTAAAATTTTTCTAGTTTTTGAGTTTCTTCAGATCTTATTCAAATACACGTACAGTTGCACCAATAACTAATCGAACACATCGTTCACCAGGTTCAACAATAAAAACATCGGATACAGTTGAATCTGTTCGTCATCATAAAAGTCAAATTGGTCTTATAGGAGATACAACAAATGTTTATCAACAAGTTTATTATGATGATTCATCAACACATGGTAGTCGAACATTAGATTCAAAATTTAGTCGTGATAAATATGATCTATCTGACGAGCAAAATACTGATGAAGATGAAGATGAACATATACAAAAACCAACCAATGGTTTATCATCATCATCACCTACACATATTTGTCGAAGCAGTGAACCGGTTCATGTTGATGATAATCAAAGTCCGTTAATTCAACATCCAATTGATCAAGTAGACAAAGGTAAATTTGTAAACATATGAAAAATAAAAACAACTATTATCGCTATTCCTATGAGATTAAAATGTGAAATACGAGACAATTAATCGTAAAGAGATGGCTTTTGTTTTATCTACTTGAGGACATACTTCTTCAATATTTTTCTACTTAATCCATAAGAAATATAATAACGAAGTATTTGATATATCATAACAAGATGTTATCAATATACAAGTCTTTGATCGTATATCAACGACACTTGTCACAATCTAGAGAAGGATCCAAATTTTTATCTATATACTTCAACTGTCCTTTCATATCATGTTTCACAAAAACAACTTGTTGAATAACAAATAGAATCCGTAACCAAGGACATTCGTCACCAATGAAAATCTATTTCGAGCATTTCTATCTTAAGCAGAGATAAGGCCTTTTGTCGAGTTCAAATGCTTGAATTGCTTACTCAATCGCGTGTACGGACTACACAGATTAACAGCATTAGTGCATTCCGATCGTAAGCTAGCGATAATAATATTCTATTCGATCTCGACATCTGTCATAACGATAACAGGAATGTTACTAATATGTGAAACCATTTTTTTCAGTTTTACATTCAAAATTTGTCAACTCTTAATGAAAACTCTCAATTTTTAACAGATAGACCAAAATGGAATCTAGATAAATAATTAAATTAAAAAATCCTTCATGGCAAAAAGCATTCTTCCATATTGAGCAGAACAGCTGTTATTAGTTTGTTCTAGTTCATCGTTTCAAGTATCTTTATTTTTGTGACGTTCATAAATTCAACGCTTGAGTTAATTTAATTATGTACATAACTCATGCAAGAACTCAAATTTTTATCTATAGAAAAAAAAAGTCATCCATTAAGAACAAGTTTTGAGATTTGCAAATATCAAACATATGAAAACAAAAGTTCGACTTGAATAGATCATTCAGTATCAACTATCATATTTATTCACAAGAGAATTTCTATAGTTTTTCAATTTTCTCTAAAAATCATATCTAACTTAAATGCACTAGATTCATGTAATAATATACTTGAAGAAAAGTGCATTGCGTGTCTTGTCCTACGTGTGATAAATATTGATTTGATTAATCCTTTCGCTTTTTATTCTATTGAAAAGAAAGTCTTTTGATAATTTAATAAGATTACTTTGATGTATAATTGTTTCTATTGATATATTTATTATAAAAGAAAGAAATCATAAACATAATTGTAAATATCCGATTCAATTTTTTACTAGATTTTTATCTTATTTGTTTCATAGATAAAGATGATTGGATATTTTCTCTATTAAAAAAATGTAAAGAAAAAAAAGTTGACATGGTAAACTAGCTGTATATTTTCTGTTCTTCAAATGAAACAATTTTTTTGCGAAAAATTTAATTTCCAGATATAAGTCCGATAACTAAATAAATGCTCTGCTGAAAGTAATTGTCAAAATGATGTTGTTAAATATGTATTATTTTTATTAATTTTTCAAAATCGTAATGATAGAACACTCTAATTAGTGGTGTAATTATTAGCTTCATATTCTCTTTAAGGATGATAATCGAAAATCTCTATTTTCTTTCTCATGAAAGTCATTCTAAAAGCCTTCATATACATATAAATATGAATGCAAACATTACAATAGGAATCAACTAGGTTGATATAAGCTGAAAATTAGTTATTTACAGGGATAGACAAAATTAAAAATTAATCACAAGAACTTGATCGACCTTCATACAGAAGAGAGCTAGAAGGTCAATATAGATTTTTTTATTCAGACGAGAATATTCTAAATATAGAGAGTAAATCTCATGATATTAAATCTTTCATTCGACAGCTCAGTGCTGCTTCTATCATTAATAAAATTTTCATGTCTAACAGTTTTAGTTTTCCTAATTGGTAAAATATTCTTTGAGTACTTTTCACATGAGAGTTAATGAAAATCGTGGAAAAGTGATATGTATCTGCAGCTAATTTTACCTATCTGTCGAGACAATCGAGACTTTCGTACGTCACAAGATTACATCGAATTGGAGTTTCCTATCTATGACACAATATAAACATGTGAACCTGTGCTTGTTAATAAGAAATTGGACATTAACACATTACAATAGTAAAAGAAAACCAAAGTGTGAAAAAAAAAGTCATTAACAGTGTTCAATTCTTTGCATTAAAGTCTATCAATCTCGGGTTACAGCTTGTGGTCAGAATTTACCGAGTTTTATTCAGGCAAAATGATCGAAACTTGTGTCATTTTCAATCACTAACGGGACCTTTGTCAACTACGGTATATTTGCTGTTTTTCTCAAATAAATCATTGTATCAATTCAATCGATTAAATCTTAGTCAGTCAAAATTGCTGTTAATCATTATGAAAGCTTGAATTTTCTTACTAGATTTTAGTGACGTTTGTTTCTGACAAATAGAGAGCTATGGATTGAATATTGTGATAGAGTCAGACTCAATAAAAAATAAAAGTCTGAACCCGATCGAGTATGGATCGACTCGCATCTCTCTATCCATGACATGGATGTTTTTGTATTTCTAAAAAAAAAATAATTATAACAATTGAATACGCTGCTGTTTCATTTTTTTTTTGTTTCGTTCCATATAATTGAATTTCGACATCTCTTCGTTATTGCTTTTAAACTATAGATTGGATAAGACAACTGATTAGAAAAGAAAATCCTTTTTCTTTTCTCTCTATTATAGACTGTAAGAATGCATTTTGCTTTGTTTTTTGTTCATCAAATTTTATATGACTTTTTTTATACAAACGGAAATAAACGACAAATTTATATATATAGTAGAGACTTCAAATAACTTCACAA
Organism: Rotaria sp. Silwood1; assembly: GCA_905250075.1. Lineage (NCBI taxonomy): Eukaryota > Metazoa > Rotifera > Eurotatoria > Philodinida > Philodinidae > Rotaria > Rotaria sp. Silwood1. The sequence continues at coordinate 68,831 of CAJNOP010000111.1, forward strand.
TACGCTGTAGAGTATATATCGAACTATATCCTATTCTTTGACAATCACACTAAACAAAATGATGATTTATAATCAATAGATAGAAATTTTTTTTAATATTTTTTTTCTATTATGCCTATATTATAGAAGATTCAGTAACTTCTTTGTCAACATCAGCAAGTCTACAACAACATCGACATCAGATTAGTGGATTTGTTAATAATCATCGGCCAGTACCAGCTGTAACTGCTAGTATACCACCACAAAAATCATCAACCAGTGAACAACAATTCATTTCAGCAGCACAACGATTAAGTCTTAGTAAACCAACGGCAATTACAAATAATAATAATACTGATATTCAAAGTCCAACTAAAAGGTAAATATATACATGTAAATAAACTAGAATAATTGTTTATTGACACATAAGTTATAAAGAATTTAAAAGAAAACATTAAAGCAAATTGGTCTATGAAACTTTTCTTGAGAAATGTACTGTTGCTAAAGTAAAGACGTTACAGAAAGATGAATATCTGAGATGTATCGATTATCACTTTGAGAAAGCCTTAAGAAATCATCTCATAAGAAATAATGAAGTTAATGAGAGTTTATGTTAGAATACTTTAACAAATATCAAATCAGTCTGTTTAGACTCTCGTCTACTTTAGTAGATAAATTCTAAACTAATTATCTTAATTTGATACAAGACTTCAATTTTTTCGTGTTTCTTAGGTCTTCAATCGAGGAACATATGTTTTCATCTGTACCATCTTCTCATGTATCAATGCAACAAATAAGTAAAACTGAAGAGCCAGTTATTGATAATACGAAGGTAAATTATTAAACGTTTTCAAGATGAAAAACTCAACTTGATGTTCTATCACTTCACTATAGACTCGAATTATACCAATTATTCATGAACATCGATCACCAACAATACCTATTAATACAATTGACTCAAGAACTACAACTATGTATCACCAATCACGTATGTATAATTTACTTAATAGTGAACTATAAAATAAATTCTATTGCACTTGAAGAATTAGAATTGAAGATTGATTAAGAAAATTCATTTTTTCCTCTGAGAGGAACTGATCTGTTCCAACAATTTAGTTCTTGGTGTTGAGTTGTCAGAAAAATTTTGTACCTTTTTGAAAATGGTATGTCACTAACAGAGCAAAGGTCTTTTATACCCAAAAGTACCTTTTCTAAAAATAGAACAAAAGATTTTGACAGTCTGAAGTACTTCTCCAAAAAAAAGGAATAAAAGCTTTTTATATCCAGAAGTGCTTTTCCAAAAGACATAACACAATTTTTTTTATACCCGACGTGTCTTTCTCAAGAACAGAACATAAATCCTTCATGTTCGGAAACATTTTTCCAATAAATAGAACAAAAGCTTTTTATACTCAGAAGTGCCTTTGTTCAATACAGAATACAAGACTTTTATACCCGAAAGTATCTTTCCAAAATACAAAACAAAAGTTTTGTACCTGAAAGTATCATCCCTGAAAATGCTTCAAACAAATCAGTTCCTCAGATTCGTACTGGCACTGGATGAGTATGAGCAATAAAGTATCTCAATTTTTTACAAACAAAACTATCATTTGAAATGTTGATCCTCTTGTTATCAATGACATATTTCAAAAAATTTCATATGGATTTTAATATTTTTATTTAGCATCCAGAATAATTACATCAACATCTTATCCAATGAGTCCTCCACTTGCAGGCATTCCAGTAAGATTTCCTTTCTATTACATCACTCTTCTTATTTAAAACAAAAAAAACTCTAAATCATTTAGCGAATGATTGGTAATATTCCTTCATCATCATCATCAATAATACTTCCAACTACTGTTACATCAACAATGACAATATCACCTATACATGATCGATCATTTTATATTTGTAAAGAATTACTTATGACTGAACGAACATATAGAAAAGATCTTGAAGTAATTGCTGAAAATTTTCGTCGTGAATTAATGCTTGCTATTAATCAACAACAAGATTTATTTATGGATGAAGAATATAATTTTGAAAATGAAACATTAATTCATTTATCTGATGTTTTATTTATACATTTATTACCTATTTATAAATTTCATCTACATTTTCTTCGACAACTTGAACAAAGAATGACAGTTTGGTAATAAGAAACTCTGGAAAAAAATTTATCTATTAAGTCAATTGAAAAATTGTTTTTTATTTTTAGGGAAACACGTTCTATACCAGGTAATGAATTTATCAATGTTGATAAAGTAATTCCACAACTTGGAGATTTAATTATGAATTTAATTGATATTTTACCGGTAAATATTTGAATATATTTCTTTTTTAAACATTTTTTTTTTAAATTCTATGTTTAAAATAGAGATATGAACTTTATATAGAAAATTACGATTGTTTATTAACAGAACTTGAATATGTTCTTAAACATAATCCACGTTTTGATATAATTTATAAAGAATTTGAATCTGAAAAATTTTGTTATTTATCATTAATGGCATTTTTAATAAAACCATTACAAAGACTATTACATTATGAATATTTATTTGAAAGTAAAACAGTTTTTTTTTTGTTGTTATAAAAATTTATAGATTTTTTTATTTTTTAGAATTACTTATGTATTATAAAAATAATAATCATGAAAATGAATATCAAGATTGTTATGGAGTCTTCATTAAAATTCAAGATCTAATTGAAAATTTTACTGAATCATTAACAATGATAGTATGTTGATCTGTCTATTTAACAAAACTAAACATAGAATAGTGTTTTATACAGATTTTCTCTTCGAAAAACGTGATGTAAAACTCCAGGAGGCCGAACACCTATTTCAGGAAGCTCAAATACCTCGAACATGTTTCAAAATAATCATAAGCTTTGGGAGAACAAATTCGATCTTCGAAGGAATGTCGTTCTCTCAGCTCTCACGCTTGAAAATAGTATTTGAATTATCTTAATTACAGCAGTTCATACAATTATTAAGGATAGCTTAATTCATTTTCTTTGGTAGTCAGATATAAAATAATACGGAACCATATAGAATAAGGTGAATAGAAAATTACTATGAAGCATTTTGATGTAAGACAGGAAATTATAAACCTATGTTTAGAATTTATAATAAAAATTTTGGTCATCCAAATAACTAGTTGGTAAAGTTTTCCTTTTCATGATATTAATGAGTAGTTATAGAGAATTTCAAATATATTATTAATTATTAAAAGTTTTCTTTTTAAGAATGTTTGACTAGCTTAGTTTAAAGGAAAAAAAAGATATACAACAGCAGGATATGAGTTTATTGAGTTAAACTGTAATTGAAGGAGATATGTCATTGGAAATCTGTCTAGATCAAATAATTTGCAATTATTTATGTATAAAAAAAGCTGTTAGTGCACTCTCTGCAAGATCTATATGTCAAAGACAATGTAGCAGATGTTGCTAATTACCGAGAAATTATTTTATTCTATCTATTTTGGGACATGTTTGTTAAAGATCTTTTTACTTAATTCTTCAGAATGCAATAAGGAAGTAGTACATATATAATAGCTAGACATGATTAGTAATCGGTCTTTGATCGTATATTCGTAGTATCTGTCAGGATATGTCGAGGGTTCAACTTTTTACTCTTATACTTCAATACTCTTGTTAAGTCGTGTTTCACAAAATCTAGAAATTGACATCAACGACTTCATGTAATCGTTATATTTCTTTAATCGATAGTGTAGAATAAAACTTAATCGATCAAAACAGTTTCTAATCTTTGTATTGAGTATTGCAACCTAAACAAGTTTCGAAAAATGCTTTCAACAAATTTCTGGAAATATGTTCATTGTACATAGATAAATGTGGCTATTATCTCAAATACTTGTTGAAGTAAAAGTTTGTTTAATTTTATCATCTCAAGTTTTATCTGTACCAGAGATGTACACGACCGACACAAAGACTAAAACAACGGGATATTATTAAGCGGTCAGTAAAATAAATGAAATGGTCAGTAAAATATATGAAATGATCAGTAAGATAAATGGTCAGTAAAAAATGTATAAATGATCAGTAAAAAGATTAAATGGTCAGTACTTAGATTATTACTCATATAAAAAAAAAGATTGGAAAAAATCTGATTTTAATCGATTTTTTTGTGATTAAAAATCGATTAAAATGGGACAGTTTTAACCAGATTTTTAATCAAACTAGTGATTAAAATAAATTAAATTTATAAATATCCGTTTTAACCGATTAAAATTTTTTCATTGACTATTTTACTCAATTTTAGTCAGATTATTCGATTTTTAATCTATTAAAATCGATTAAAATTTTTAAATCTATTTTAATCAATTCTAATAGTTTTTCTTTTTAAATGAATAAGTACCAATTGATATCGAGTCTTGAAGCATGGAATTTATGTCAAAGGTCCATCTAGCATCATATCTACTAATTTTCCGAGGCAAGGAGTCCGAAAAAGTGATCGAACATCTGAGTTTTCAACATAAAGTTTGAGAAAACGCATTTTACCGTCGCCGCCATTAAAATTAATATTTATAAATTTAATTTATTTTAATCACTGGTTTGATTTAAAAAATCGATTAAAATTAGATTTTTTCCAATCTTTTTTTTATATGAGTGATAGTCTAAGTACTGACCATTCAATCTTTTTACTGATCATTTATATACTTTTTACTGACCATTTATCTTACTGACCATTTCATCTATTTTACTGATCATTTAATTTATTTTACTGACCGCTTAAATAGTAGCCTAAAACAACCTTGTTCTCGTACATCTCTAATCTGTACGAATCAGTATTTTTGAAATGTCCGAAGCAGACACCAATATAACAATTAATGAAAGTTTCGTATTTTTGATTTGAATATAGGTCCTGTGTGTTTAGAGGAATAGTAAGATTGCGCGTCTTCAACGTCGTAAAACTCACCACTTGTCAAAAGTCCTGACGGGTATTACCTCTGCACTATTGCTAGTCTATAAAGTAACAAGCTATAATTACTAACATTTTTCACAAGTTATAAAATATCATTTTTATGCATTATTAACACATAGGTGCGAGCAGAAATTCAACCGAATGTTAGTTAAAATAAAATCAGACGTGTATAACCAAGGAAGAACAGCATGTTTAAACACTTAACAAGTTAAATCAGTCATAACCACTCCTATAATTACTACAAAAGACTTTTTTTTGACATTTCTTCTGTTTTTGACAGGTCTATTATTACATGTTCTAAACTTATGCTTCATACTAAATATAATCTCAAACTGCTAAAGTCATATATGTCTTCTCCCTTCTCTTTGAAATGACATAATGCAATTACATTTGTTATAGTTTGATTAAGACAACTAAATATAAAATGCAGAAAATAGAACATCTTACAACAAAAACAAAAGAAGGCTTTTCATGGAAAACGAACGAAATCAATATCAAGGTCCCTATATTAAATGAATTTTGCACATACTGTTAAGTTTAATATCTGAGAAAAATTTACGATCCATATCCAATATTAGTAGATGAACTTCAATGAAACATCAAATAATCAATTTCTAAGAAGAAACTTCATAATTTTTTTTCTCTTATAGTTAAATCGGCAAAAATTGATTGAACTTCAACGTGATTTGATCGGTGTTGAAAATCTTTCGAATCAATATGATCGCGTAGGATGATATATTATTGTCTTATTAGAAACATCAATTCTCATTGAAACTTCTGTTTAATTTTTTAGCAATTTATACGTGAAGGTTGTCTACAAAAATTATCAAAAAAAGGCTATCAACAACGGATGTTTTTTTTAGTAAATTTATTTTTTTGTTTTTTAAAATTATTCATCAATAAAATTTTTATTTAGTTTTCTGATGTTTTACTTTATTGTGCGCGTAGTTCCAGTCCAGTACTTAAATTTAAATTACATGGTGAACTTCCATTAAAAACAATGACAGTACGTAATTTCTCTTAACTACTATGGCAATCGAATAGTTCGTTTTTTTTTCTAGGTTGAAGATACTGATGAACGCATTCAAATTCCGAATTCGATTACTATCTATGCTGGTAATCGATCATTACTTGTAGCAGCCAGGTATTTTATTACATAGTTCTTAGAATGAAATATGTTAAATGTAGACTTGCATATCACGTTTATCTCCTTAAAGTTGAAATTGATCATAGGAAAATATTGGTTAGCAAGTTCGAATCTGAAAACTAACCAAACAGTTTAGATAGTGTACGGTATGCGGTTAATCGCTTAAGTGTTTATTGAAGTGTATCTATAATCATAGAGACAATCTACAGTTCGGCTAAGTTCGTATTCGAGTATTTCTAATTCTTGTTGACTACCTTTAGAATTCCTCCACACCTTCAACTATGTATCACGGGCAAAGTGATAATAGGACCCAGACTGATTTTTTTTGACTAGTTCTGAGACCAAACTTCTCTAGAGTCAGTGCTCCGAACCAAATACTGTTTCGTCCGCGAATCAAACAAAATTCTTCTTCTTCGTTTGGAGCAAGTTGTATTTTTTACTGGATCCGGAGCCAACTATTTTTTGTTGACTAGAACTGGGGCCAATTACTTGATCAGAGGCGCTTGATCCCGCTCATGTCTAGTTAAAATTAAAGTCTAATAGAATTTTAATTTTATTTCATTTTTATTTAAAATTTTTTAGTTCGGAACCTGAAAAGAATAAATGGCTACATGATTTAAAATCAGCTATTGAAAATGTTAAAATTACTATTGATGATCATAAAAATCAATATACAGCTACGATGAAATCCAATGGTAACAAAAAAAAGAAAATAAAATCATATTATGAAACTTTTTTAATAACTATTTTTTAGCATCATCTGAGAATCTTGAACATTCTCTAGTTGGTGCACTTGAAGAAGATGATCCAAATCAAATTGATCGTTCATGTTTTCAACATCGTGCTAATACAACAATGCATGTATGTTGGCATCGAAATTTATCTGTATCAATAAATGATCATCGACAAGCAATTAAAAATCAATTAAGCGGTTATTTATTACGTAAATTTAAAAATTCCAATGGTTGGCAAAAATTATGGGTTGTTTTTACGAATTTTTGTTTATTCTTTTATAAAACTTATCAAGTAATTCCTATCAAAATTTTTTTCTGCATGGTTCGATAATGTTTTTTTTCTATTAAGGATGATTCTCCATTGGCATCATTACCATTACTTGGTTATCGTAGTTCATTACCATCAGAAGCAGATGGTGTTAATAAAGATTTCGTATTTAAATTACAATTTAAAAATCATGTTTATTTTTTTCGAGCCGAAAGTCAATATGCTTTTGATCGGTAAATGATTAGTTTTTTTTAAATTTTACTACAATTGTTGTTATTATTTAATTATTTTGTTTTTTTATCAATTAGATGGATGGAAGTTGTTTCAAGTGCAACAACAACAACAACGCCTAGTCAATTAATTTAGCTGATAAAATTCTCATCTGTTTTTTTTAACGATAAAAGAGGGGAAATGGGTTATTTTTAGTTTGTTTTTTTTCTTATTTGTATTGACACTACGTGGTGATTGTTCTAACATTATTCATTTTTTTTTTGTTTTGTATAAAATTTTATTGTTGTATTGTTTGAATACTATTAGACAAATGGAAAATTTTATTTCTTTTCTTGTGCAATGATATTTATGAAAACGAAACGAAACAATGATTGCAAAAATATCAATTTATCTTGATAAATCTGGCTGTATTGCTTGATATTAATGTTTTATTTTAAACAATCATTGGTTCAAATATTGGTGCATTATTAACAATACGTTGAAAACCAAAACGTGTTAAATCAATTGATTTATATTTAAAATCTACTATAAATTCGGATAAAGCACGACCAATAGCAGGTGCATGTTGTAAACCATGTCCACTTGAACCATTAGCAAAAAAGAAATTTTTTTGTTGTGGATGTGGACCAATGATAAGACTAGTAAAAGCAAAAAAAACCTCAATTTTATTTAAAATAATATAACAAGTTTTATTTTACTTTTGATCAAAATAATTGTAATCATAAAAACCACACCAGGCATTTTTGAGCTAGAAATTTCAAAATAATTTTTATGAGATTTGATGACCAGATAGAATAATGTATGATTGGAAAGTTTTTAGACAAGATTTTTGTGCTTTTTTGACCCGCTAGAACTTCCGACGAATCAAAAGCTATAAATTAAAATGTTCTGGTAGAAAATGGGCTTAGAAATATCGTGTCTTTTTTTTGTGTAAGATTAATAAGGGACTTTTTGAAAGACTTAACTATTGGTGAACCAATAGATTTTGTTTACCCTATGAGGACATTTTCGAACATGATAAAAACTGTCAAACTCAACTGTTCTGTAGAGCGGACACTTTATAAAATGTGATATTGAATTCAGTTGTAGCGTTGATTCAAGTGAGACTATTAGGACAAACGAAAATTGAGGCGCCTTGACGAAGGATCAAAATAAACTTGGAATAGTGCATTTTGTAGGGTAGTCTTTGGTCTAAGTGTTGATATATAAATAAAAATCTAAGTTTTAGTTTCGAATCGCAATAGTGAAAATACAACAATTTTTCATCCAAACTAAATTTTTGGGCTTTTTAAAAGTTGTTTCAATATTTGCGAACGAAAACTAAGACAAAATTTCTAAATCTATATTCGAAAAAAGTATGAAATTCTAGTTGTCTCTTTGAAAATATTTTTTAGTGGAATAAAACTAAACAAATATCTTATTTAGAAAACTTTTCGATCACTCGCTCTGACAAATAGTATTGGAAATAATATTCATTTCGCAACTCACTTTTCGATTGTAGTCAACTCTTTACCTCCTTAGTTATTGGAATGCAATTTGTACAGCAATTAAGGATGATAATATTCTTAGGATATCAAAATTTTACTTTTTTTCATCTAAAAAACGGTGACGTCCCTTAGATCACACAAAAAATCGACTTCAAACTTTGCACGAACAAAGTTTTTGATAAGATTAGTTCGTTGTGAAAATTGCAACTTTACTAGTGTCTCCTGTCCTAAAATATCCAATATTCGAATTTTTCTTATATGTAGAACTAAATTTACATCTCCAAAAATAAAATACTAAAAAAAACTTAAACTCACCCGATAAATTAGTTCTATTAAAAACTTTGTTCGTGCAAAGTTTGAAGTTGAAGCTTGAAAGTCTATTTTTCACATAACTTCAGGATGTCTACATCTTTTTGTTCAAGAATTCAACAAAATTTTGATATATAAAGAAGAAAGGCCCAGAAAACAAAAATATTCTAGACTTTTCTATTACTCACTAGCACTCATCAAATAAACATCAAGTCGATCGCAAAGCAATTTGACACATGCAGAGGTTCTCACATAAGTAGAGGATATGTACATGGATGGCTGTGGTTTTTTCGTCTCTGCATCCATGTGCACAGGCATAATCACACCCTCCATCAAAGCACTCTCGCTCCTTATGAACTTATACCAGTTAAACATCATGCTATAGGTAGATGTAAAATCAACTGGATTCATTTTGAATATTTTAAGATAATTTTTATGTCGTATTATGGAAAGTATCGACTTGTATAAGAAATTACATAAATTGGAGAATAATAGATCATTTTCAATCCTATGACACTATAGAGTAACTTTTTAGAAATATATTTCTTATATTCGAAGACTATTGGTCTCAACAGAAATAATATATCATTGAAAGTCTTATATCTACTGGAGTCCTATATTAGAGTCAAGTATGAGTCTTTTTGATATTTACCGTACAAACTGATATACTTTTAATATTCGTCTGATGTTTCTTAGCGGTCTTCTAAGTGTCAATAATAGTTGAAGTCAATCTGTACTCTGATTTTTGACGTTGAGTGTGTTTTTTCACGTGAATATATTTATCAAGAAATATTAGTCGACTGTACAAAGTATGTCAATATATACAATGAATATCACAAAACAACAACCTAACTTAACTTGTTAATAAGACATTTAGGTGACTCCAAGTTCAAGACTCTAATATCTAACAAATAAGAAAAAATTATCGTATATCTTAAAGACAACTTTAAAATATTTATATTTGCATAAGATATAAATTACTATATCTATCCTTACTTTTAAAGTTTCAAAACTTGGTATTCGTTTGGCTAATGCTGGCCAAATTTGCTCTTCAAATACGGAATAATCAACTTCTAAATTATCTTCTGATTTATCATTTTCCTAAAAAATATAAATTTAGTTTAATATAAAAATAAATCCTGTTGTCTTTTCGTTTTATTTACTTCACTTGGACTACATCCACAAATATATGTATTCCCTAAACCTTCCGGTCGAAAGTAAACACCAGTTATATCAACAAATAATGGAGCTAATGGACCAGGTCCATTCAACGATTCAAATACAAATATATAACGTTTTCTAAAAATTATAAAAATAAATTTTTATACAACTATCAATAATTTTATTCAACATTATCAATCATTAATATAGTTCTACATAAATGCAAAATATTAATTGTTATTAATTATTTCATTTTTCATGAAATAAAATTGAGAACCTTGAAATATTAAATTTGTCTTCGTTTATCTTTTTATCTTCATAATACCGTATTGATGAAACACCTTGCGTGTATGACAAACAAATAATTACATCAATGAGACGAAGAAAGCAAAAAAAAGCGAATAAATTAATCAACGTCATCGTCTTTTTTTCTTAACATACAAGACAGAATAGTGTGGTGTATAGTTGTGCAAATTATGTTACGCTTCAATGATTCTACTTTCGTTTTGTTACATACAGTCCTTTTTTTTCCTTACTATATATATCGATCATAGTCCTTCAAAACGGCTGAAAGAAAGAAAGAAAAAAATTTGCACTTCATAGATTATTTGTTGTTGTAATCAATTTTAAATTTAAATTAATAATAATTGATGGATACGAACGGTTCTCCTATAGCAACAATTAGTGGCAAAAGTGTCGTAGATGATAACACTACAGCAGTTAAATCAAAAAAACGTAAACAACGTGCTCCACTTCGTCCATCCGATACAAATGGTAATATGAAAAATGGAAATGTATCAACATCATCACCAAAACATATGTCAACTGCAAAAAATAATCAATCAACAGATTTAGAAACATCTATTCATTCTGAACAATCAAATAAACCAAATTCAACAAATGTTGATATTAATAGAAACTCTGATCCTTACGAAGTCACGAGTATTCCAGATGAAAATGAGCCATATGAACGTGAAAAAAAACCTGTATCTCAAACATTAAGTCAATCAATGACTGATCGTGATAATACAATGGTTTCATCATTTACAACAGGTGGTGATAATGATGTTATTGAAATTCATCAGTTTAGTGCAGGTGATGTTGATGCTTATCTTGATATTTATTTTGAAACACTCGATAATCGTTTACGGCATTATATTGGAGATGATGAACAACTACAACGATTTCGTGAAGCAATGAAAAATCGAATAAGTAAAAAAAAAGCAATAAAGATATTTGAACAAAAATAATCAAAACTTTTATTTATTTATTTTTTTTGCTTCTTCTCAGCTTCGAAACCAAATTCACGTGAATATCAAAATGTACTTCTTGGTAAAATCAATGGTGAAGTATTAGCTGCAGTAACAATGTTATTTCCAAAAGAAACACCAACAATTCCAGAAACAGGAGATACTGTATCTCAAAATACTTGTTTTACATCCATGCATCGTTGGGTGGCACGAAAAGCAAATTATGTTCCAACGAATATTGAAGAGTGTTATATTGAAATGATTGGTGTTAAAGCTGCTTATCGAAATAATGGTATTGGTTCCGCTATGCTTGAATGTGTTGAACAATACGCACGACAAGCTGGTGCAAGCTTATTAACAATACATGTAAATGGACAACAATTACGAGATTATTTTGAACGTTTTGGTTTTGTTATTGATACTACAGATAATTCACAATTTTGGAAATGGATTGTTGAACGACAAAGCAATTATAAACTATCAAAAATTCTTCCGCCGGAGGAAGAAGATTTCTATCACCGAACGGATAGTTATGTTAGTGAAAGTTTGGCTGAAAGTGTTCATGAATAATAGAATCATTATTTTATATAAAAAAATAAAATGTAAATAAAAAAACAATAGATCATTGTTTTTTTTTACCTTGGTTCAACAGGCAATGCAACTGGATATTCACCAGCAACACCAATACCCGCCATTTTTGCTACTTCACCAGCCCAAGGACCAGCAGCATTGATAATCAATGCGGCATCCATTGGATATATTTTATTATCTTCCGCAGATAGGACCTAGATAATATGTCAATATGATTACGTAAAGCTGTTTAGAATGAGTCATCATTTATATTGATTAATAGAAAGTAATGTCACGAATACATCATTCACTGAGATAAGGACAAGCGTTGTCATGGATCAATGATGTTCTATGAAGCAAAACCTAAAAGGAGTATTGGATGATAGGGGTAAATTTTCTGATCTTCTTCTCACATGCCGTGACAAACGCTAGTCATAGATCATAACAGACCGTGACGTACATTATTGATATATAATCAAAGACCGCATGTACATAACATCGCAGTTTAATATACCAACTACTTCCTTATTACCGTAACTTAAGAAATTTTAAGCTTTCTTCGTATTCGATTGAAAATGAAAGTCTCTACATTTAAATAGTTTTCATTTCATATATTTTCTATAATAATTGAAGATAATTTGTCAACGACAATGTTTACACTAGTTGTTGTTACAGATACATCTTTATAATGATTTTACAAAAATTTTCAGCGTACTCTTATCATATTTACCTATAAAATAGAGTAGACTAATGATAGTTTTCAGTAAGAGACTGTTATCAAAATTATAATTAGTAGTAAACATATCTATGTGTCAGGACAAATTTTTACTCATGTATATATAATTAAATGGAAATTGTCTTCATAAAATACACGTTCGGTATAACATAGGTATATTTCTCTTTTTCACTATGTTACAACACTCATTTACAATCGTGATTCACAGTATAAACATGACGCATGGTTATATCGGACAATTGCACTCATAACAACTTTCGAAAAAACAATTCTCATGATTTAGACATATAAATATACAGTATAATAAAATTGCAACATACAAAGCATTTCATATTCTATTCGTTGATAATATTTCGATAGCTACTGCTTCTACAATATTGGTAAAAAGTATAAGACCAACAAAGTTTTGATTTTTTTTTCTATAATATTACGCATTTAAATCAAATCTAAATAGTAGTTTGAACAGCAAAAGAAGTTCTCCATCAAATGCACTTCATACCGAATTTTCTTAGATGGACTCTGAGAGAATGTTTTCAAATTCTAGAAAACTATGTGAAAATTATTTTTCAAGTTTGCAATTTTAAAGAAAACCAAATTCTAAATAAAAGGGAAGATTGTCGAATTTTCGACAACCTTCCATTAGAAAAGTTATAAGCATCATACAAAAATAGATGTTTTAGTACTACTACGATAAACTTCACTTTGTGATGCGTATAAAATTTTATGGGAAGGTGGTAAGAATTGTGATAATCCCTCATAATATTCGTCGTTTTAGGCTCTTTAAGGTGGTACTCTTAAAAACTAACTACCACACGGTTTCCTAAAACTTGAATATTGCCATGTTTAGTTTTTTCAAAAACATTCCTCTTGTAGTCCATCTATAGAATACATGTAGTAGAGAACTTCATTAATTATTCAAACCACTATTTAGATTTGATTTCAATGCTTGTTAGCGTAGAAAAAAAATCACAAATATGTTGATCTTATATTTTTTACTAGCACTTCAACATCAATATTAGAATCAACTTACTAGAGCTTTATCCAATTGATTTTCTATAGTTCCATCAGCCCATATTCTTTTTGCTTTATCAAAGCCAACAAGTTCCGCTATAAATTATCAAGTAACAAAAAAATTTAATATAAATGATTCTCAGTAAGTCGTTCATACAAACAAACCATTAAGATACAAAACACCAAGTGATAATGCTTTTTGTCGAAAAGCAGTTAAGAAAGCCCATGGATCTAACCAACCTTCATTTTGAACACCTAAAATAAAATCAATTTATATTAATCGAAATATAATTTCATTCGATTTTACCAAAACAACCAATTGCAATACCATCAGTATTTAACCAAGGAAATTGTTTGTTCAGCATAGTTGGTGTCAATAATTTTAATTTGGCCCCTAAAGATCTAAACTATGAATAGGATATACATGGATTTGGTAGAACGAGAAACCTTCGAACATAATGCTATACAGTGTTAGAGCAGACACTATTAATATATAAGTACAAACAATTAATGCTCCTGTGAATTATTCATATAGGATAAGTAAATGAGCATGTGCTTAAGCTCTATTAATAGCATTTTCAGGTTTTTTTCCCCCTTTCTATTACATTAATTTATTTTTATGAATGGAGCAAGCAATGGAAATTAAATATACAAGAGTTCTTACGTTTGTGTTCGATAATTTTCTTCAAAAAGTTTAACACTATTTTCACTTCCACACAATAAATAACCATTATGATGAAATGAAACAGGTACTGGATCATCATCTAAATTGCAAATAATAATAATAATCATAATCATAAAAGAAACAAATAAATTAGATGAATTCTGTTGTCACCGAGGATAGATAGATGATCACGAATATGTTTCAAAAATTCAGCACAATAAACAGACATTTGAATATTTTCTTCCTGCAAAAAAAAAACTAATATTATTATGATGATTTTTTAAATATGAAATCGAATAATTACAAGTGCAAACTGTTGACGTACACCGCCAGCAGAAAGGACGGTACTTGAAGTTGTATACTAAATTATAAATATACAATAAGAGTAAATATTTCTTTAAGTTTTTTCTTACATTCCAATCACGTTCAAGAACAGTTACTTTGAGATCAGGTGCACGTTGTTTAAGAAAAAAAGCTATTGCAGAACCTTGGATAGCACCCTAGATTTAAAGAGTTAGTTAACAAAAATTTGAAAAAAAAACAAGATTATAGACTTACACCAATAATAAGCACATCAGTTTCAATTGGGATATTTTTAACTCCTAAAAATTATATCGATTATCTATAGTTGAAATTCATAGCTAAACATTGAATTAGAGAAAGTGCAATCCTTATCTTGGCCATGGGTTGGATCGAAAAACTTATTTTTACTAGAAAAGCATATAAGATGCAAATGAATTTCCTTATTCAGCTCAATCTCAAAGTTTGAATACCACAACTATATTCTTTTCATATCAAAAACAATCTCCTATGGTCATGTCTCAACACTTCGAATTCAATTTCTATGCAATGTGTTTTCATGGTCACTTCGAAATAGAAACTAAATATTTCATGAGAATACTTTTCACGATAAATGATGTAACGACGAAATCTCTCCTAGTGTCAGAACGTTTCTTGATCGAGACAACGCTTATTAAATGAGCATTAGTGAGCAATAGGAAGTTAGGCGTGATTTGGTATAGCGGATCTTTATTTTGGAGATATACAAATTTTACTGAGTTTTTCAACAAAACGCTGTACTTCTTCTAATAGATTTTCGAATTAAAATTTTGCATAAACAAAGTTCTTAAAGAGATTAGTTGATTGTGCAAGTTGTCACTTTGCTATTGTTTTCAATACCAAGATATGGAATATTCGAAAGTCTCTCATGTGTAAAAGCAATTTTCTTCATATATTTACATTTCCAGAAAGAAAATACTAGAAAAGCTAAAAATTACACAAACTAGGTCCACAAGTGACTTGACATCTGGAGCGATTGCCTAGTAAGCTATCAAATGTTTAACATATTTTCTAGGGAATCTCAAGCCTCTGGACAAGTCGTATTTTCAAATATTGATCTAAAATTTTGCACATATACAGGACTTTACCCGGCTAACTTCCATAAAAAAAACTCAGAAGTTTTGAAAGTTTCAAAAAATGCATGTTGTATACACTGTCGATTGAAAACGTTTTCTATCTTAAAAGCTTCGTATCTCGAAGACATGCTGCTTCAAACTTTTGAATTTTTAAGGTAATCTAGTCTCGTCAAGTTTTCTATATGTACAACATTTCTAGAAACCTGAGATCCTCTCTATAGGCAAAAATCATTGAAATCGGAAGGGAAGATCTGAGGATATTCCCTTGAAAGTCAATGCATTGATCGACGACATCAACTAAAAGTTTTTGATGATTTCTTTTTTTTTAAATATTCTTGACTTTGAGAGGTTTTTCATTGGAAAATGAAAATAGAAAATTACTTGAGAAGAAGCTAGACGACCTATGTAAAAAAAAAAAATTTACGATTATAATCGATTTTGGTCTAATTAAAAAAGCGATTCACTTAGCACTATCTTAATCAAATTATTTAGCTTTTACTTGATGGTAATCATGATAACTACGAAATACGTTACCATCTTTGGTAAAATCTTAGATACAATCTCGATTTGATGCTCGCTTATGTAAGAAAAATCGCCGATGCAATAGATTAAAATCTCTTTTGGTTTTCTTCCTTTTCTTTGCAAATGAAAAAAAAATTTCCAAAATTGATCGATAATGATAAAACCTTTCAAGAATCGAGTACATGTTTTTTTATACCACATCTAGGTCTTCTGAGCCATGGTGGCATAGCCTATCAATTAATCCTTTTATTTAAGAGGATTATTTTTCGATGTTATTGAAGATAAAAGGATTACTAAAATAACATTAAAGATTGTTCAAATTGAATAGCTTGTTTTTCAATAACCCTAACAGACAATAATTGATAAGTAGCTTCAATAAAACAACAAGAAATAATGTTTAGACAACCAAACAATTCATACTATTCTTGAAAACTATCATAGAATCTTGCACTTAATAAGCCTGCCTTCAATTTCATGCTCTGTATAGGATTTTAAGCCGGGTAACAAGAAAATTCAATGTTACCTCTTACTTCACACATGATTTAGTAATCAATGCAATATAAAGAATAGATCAACTATTTCAATGATTTTACAATAGTATCATCATATTTTGATACTCCAAAGCCCACTTGACTGCTATTTTGAACATATCATATAAGATAAAAAAAAAACTTATGTTTATCTCAAAAGGATACTTACGTTTTTCTGTTAGTCGATGTTGAATGAAATCAATTTCATTTTGAATTGGTACATCATCAATACGTTTTATTTGATGTGCTGTTTTTGGATTAATCAATGTAAAAGCACGTTTTGGTTTAGATATTTCTGATGGCTTTTTTGTTGTTAATTCTTTATTTGAATCAATTGTTGTTACCGAAGAATCATTTGATAAAAAACGTCGTATAAATAATTGACTAATAAAACGTCTCGTTAATTTTAATGTCATCTGAATCGATTAGACATAAAAATCAAATAAATATCAAAAAAGATGGTTTATCATTATACCATAGGTGTTTACTCTATTCATTCCTTATTATCATATACACAACAAAACATATTACCAGATAAATAAAAAAAAAATGAAACAAGCAAAAGTGAAAACGAGAATACATATGTTAAGAACAGTTGGAATAATAGAAAAAAAAAGAGGAAAGTAGAATTGAGATTGATAAACAGACACCGGCTGCGTAAAAAGAAAGCATTTTTTTATTATTATTCATGAAGTGTTAATTTTTTTTCTAAAACGTATATTTTGAAATGATTTTAAAAATTTTGTTGATATGAGCTGTTTTCGTGTTTTTTCAAATGATGATAATGATTGACGATCATCAGGTGATGAATTTATTATTTGTGAATATCCATCAGATTGTTGTTGTTGTTGTTGTTGATCATCAGATATAGAATCATTATTAGAAATTTGACGATCAGGTATACCTTCAGATGATGGTTTTTTAGGTTTTGATATTGATGAGTTTTCAAATGATTCATAAGTATTTGGACGGTGAAAATTTGTTGAATTTCGATTTAAATCATTGAGACAATTAGATGATCTTGAATAAAGTATTGGTGAATTATTTGACTGATGTTCATTGGATGGACGATAATTTGTAATGAAACGATTTTTCAACGTTGTTGATGGAGAATTTGATTGTTCAAATCCAGTATCAGTTTGACTAATTGTATCTTGTTGAGAATTTGTTGATAATCCTCGACTATTGTAATTAAAAAAAAACAAATATTAATAATCATGGATAATAGATAATAAAATTTATGAATCAAATGTTTAAAACTAAAGATCAAATTGTCTTTAAGTATTAAAGTTTTTTTTTTTAACGACAGTAGATTGTCGATCAAGAAAAGAAAAACAACTGACGGTTTACTGTCAAATTCTTTTTGTCACTAGTAGCGATTATCGCCGGTAAAACGCATATTATATCGAATGTTTTATCAACGGTTTTGGTTTACTATGAATCACATAAAAATTTAAAACATGTATAATATATAATAAAACAACATGTTTTAGTGAAAGGCATGCGAGTACATTCATAACATTAATCAATTATAGTTCTTAGATACGTGGTGAAAAGAATGTTCTCAATGGGTACGAATACCTTAATATGTAATGTAACACATTTAGGTCTTCTATAGATTTTTGATAGTTTTATTAATAGACATGTATTGAGATTGATGTGTATAAAAAAACGGTTGATCAATCCTTTGAATAGATCAATAGTATTTGGGTTGTGTTTTTTTTTTTCTTAAAGTAGTCGAAATTCTAAAGAAAATGAGCAATAAAATTAATATGATTGACATTCTATACTTGATTCCAATGCTTGTTTTTTCTGTGAAAATTATGAGAAGAATGTCAAAGAACAAATATGACAAAAAAAAACGACTTGTTTTGTGTAAAATATTTTCTTTTTTATTGTACCTGTTTGCTTTACCAATTACTGTTGAATCATTGTTTGAATTAATTAAACCAGTTGATTCAAGTGATGTTGGTTTTGATCGATTAGTCGAATCTAATTATTATAGAAATAAAATATAAACTATTACATATAGTTTTTCTACTATTGAATATTAATTACCATTTGTTATAGTTGATGTACAAACTAAATCAGTACGATCGAGTAATGATGCAATTCTATTCCAACGTTGTTCACGTTCTTCATATTCATCATGAACTTCTGCTAATCGTTCTCTAAATAAAATAAAACTTTGTTAAAGCAAAAAAAAACGTATAACTTACTTAGCTGCATTGATTAATTCACTAATATTATCCATACAACCTGTATGAGCAATACGCACAGCACCGAAGAATCCTCTTTGCATTTTTGAAATTTTATTCATCTAATGAGATATTTAATATTTAATTTAAAAAAAAACATTAATGTATTGATAAATTTCTACCTGTTCTTTAGCTGTTAGCATTGCATTTTCAGCTGATTTGCGTTTTATTTCAAAAGATGCTTCTTCAATATGATAGGAACGTTTCAATAAATCAATTAATTCTGCTGGTGCTTCATAGGATTGATGACGAGCATGTTCTTCTGCTTTACGTAATGCAATACGTAACTATGTAATAAAATAATAAATTTGAATAGAAAAAATTTTCTTTATTTTTCTATAGAAACTACTTGTTCAATTTCTTGAATAGCTAAACGAAGTCGTTTATCATTATCAACTGTTGTATCACGACGTTTTCGATATTTATCAGCTTCTTCCTAAAAAGAGAAAAAAACAAAATTAATCAATTTAGACAATAAGTTAAATATGAAACTAATCAATATGTATTATTCAAAGTTGAATAATAGAAAAGTTCTTCTTCACTTTTTTATGGCAGCAACTTCAAAAACAATTTTTCGAGTAAATGATATTTACTTTAGTTCGTTGTACTTCAATAAACCAAGAATTTAATAATCCTCGATCAACTTTTGGTTTATCTTGTAATTCATTCTCCATAGCTTTCATTCTATGTAAATAGAAAAAGATTTTTCTGGATAAAGAATTTTCATTTCTTTTTTTTTTTGCATACTTTCCAGTTACAGCAATTAAATCTCCTCCAGCTTTTTGTAATGTTTCAAGTTCTTTTAATAAATTATTCATGCTTTCTTGAGTTTTACGATGTCGAATAAACGCATATAGACAAGCAGCAACGGATATTAACAATGCTGATATTAAAATTATATCTTTGATATAACTATGAGTTCCTGAATTTAATAGATTATGACCTTTAAATAAGAAAATGCCAAGATTCAATCACATACGTTGTGGTGGACCAAATAAAACAATATCTGTAGCTTTGATAATTAAACGTCTTTTATGTCTTGGATCACGTATTTGCATAATTGTTGAAATATATTGCTTTTCATTTGCTGCTAATCTAAAATTAAGCAAAAAAAAAAGAGATAAAATAAAGGTATTATATCGAACGAGAAGAAAATTAACCTTGGAATCATTCGACCATCAATTTGATTTCGACGAAAATATTCAACATATATTGATAAATGAACATGATTAACAAGCCAATGAATAACATCATCATTAGTCCAATTATAAACTTTAAACAATAAAGGAAATATATTTTTTTTTAGAAAAACTAAAAGTATCACAAACCTGGATTATTTTTCCATTGTGTCCATAAATCATCAAATGTTATTTGTAAATCAGCATTTTGAAAACGACGATGTCGTACTGAATCAGTTTTGGATTCTAATTCTTCATGAATAAACTAAAATATAATTTTATTTTTTAAATTAAATATTATTTAATAAAAACAAAAAAGATATTTTACGTCACGACTTTCAGATGCTTCAATCAATCCATCTTTATCATCATCCATTTGCTCATGTATTGATTTTATAGCTTGACGACCAAGTCGTTCTTTGTCAGCATCGGTACATAAATTAAATACACCAGTACAATCTATTAAAAATAGAATATTCAAGAAAGCAGAAAAAAAAAATACAAAAACATTAACCTGGATCAGGAATATTATAAGCAATATTATTATTATTATTATTTGATTGACTTAATTGGAATAAACTTAAGATTAGAATATGATAGAAAATGACTTGATCCATTTGACTACATGAATCTAAAATATATAAAAAGTGGACGTTGTGTTGTTTTTTTCTGTTTAACAGTACAACGATTAACATCATTGAGTTGATGATATATGTCTTTAGTCGATAAGAAAAGAATTACAGGTGAAATACTCTGAAATGTCAATGTATAAAAGGACAATCAAAAAATATAAGAATGAATAAGAAAAAAAAAATCCTATATTATTTTTTGCCTTTTATCGGTCTATGGACTCTTATAAAAGCGTTGAATAAATATCAATAGAACGAATAACTCAAAGAAAAATATTCATTTATATATTTATATATTCTTGAAGCGTCATAATAATCATAAATATGTCGAAATAATATATGATTTTCTATTGAATGAAACCAAAAAACAGAAAATAATAATAATAATAGTAATAGAAACGATTATGATCTCAATTAATATCTTGAAAGGGAAATATTCTAGAAAATTTGTTATTATAATGATTAATCTTATATATATATGTATATGCGCATATTTCTATAGATAGCAACACTGTTGTTGTTGTTATTGTTTTACTTTTTATTTTTGTGTTTCAGCTCATTTTTGATAGGAATGACGTGGGAGACCAAACAGAATAGAAAGAGGAAAACGAACAGATAGAATAGAAACTTGTTATTACCAGCTGATGCTGCCTATTGTCTTTCAAGCATAACTGACATTTTTAGAAACATATACAATATAATTTCTATCTTCTACGAATGTAATCGAACACCATACACACTTACTTCTTTAAATAAAAGAAAAAGAAGTAATGAATTCAAGCTATTGTAAACTATATATATATATATCTATTATGATGAATCAAATATATAAAAAAAGAAGTGATATTCGAATCTAAACAGTGTTATAACATAATGGTTAGATAAACATCTATTTTAAAAAAGAAGATGCTTTTGTTGTACCCTTTCTAATAGTAATGATTGATTGACTTTCTTATTATGTAAAACAAGAATGGTTAATGATTCATCGTATGTTATAAGTAGACGATGATGATCCAATGAAAAGTTTTGTTCGCTAAAATTTATCATTGGATGTTGATTAGAACCTCTGAGAACATTTTATTTGAGTATCTCTATTTACCTTTCAAATTCAAACAATTTCTTATTGTATATCTTTCAAATAGATTATCTAAAAAGACAAAAACATGTCACTATATGATGATGAATTACTAGAACCAAATAAAGATGGTACTACAAAAGGTAAGTTTCAAATAATCAAAAACAAAAAAGAAAGAAAAAGAAACATTTTTCTATTTGTTTATTTCCTTTTTTAATTAGTTGGAGCTTGGTCAGATTCAATTAAATTACTTCAAGGACCAATTCATGCAAAAAAATTTCATCAACAACAACAACTTAAAGTAAAATATTTTCTTTTACATAATTATTTGTTTATTGAAATTTTTTTAGAAAGATCTAACTAAAAATGTTGTTGGACCTGTAGCTGATCTACGTAAAAAACGAGCACCACCATTACCACGTCATCCAAATGCTGAAGTTACATTTAATAGTATTACTGGAAAGGTACGTAATTCTAATTTAACAAAAAAAAAGGAAAAAGAAAATTCGATAATTTTTTTAATATAATTAAAGATGGAATTACGTGATAATAATTCACAACAACAAGATTCTAGTGGACCATCACCTTCAGTAACAGCATTAATTCAAAATATAACTTCAAATATATCAGTATTTGGTTATACAGATGAATATGATCCATTAAAACCAAATGATTATGAAAAATTAAAAGAACAACGTAAACGTGAACAATATCAACGTGATCGTGATATTGAACGTCAACGACGTACTGAAGATGAACAACGAGGTTTATATGATGATGATTATGAAAATGATGATAATAACAATGATTATAATCGTGAATCAAGTGATCGACCAATACGAAAAGGAAATGTTTTTGCACCACCATCATCATTAATCGAAGAAGATAGAAGAGCTAGTAATAATAATCAAAATGAATCAGGTATATTTAATTAACAACAAAACTAAAATGAAAATTCTCTTTTTTCTTTTTCCGTTATAGATACGAAAGATGATTATTCATCAATACCTCCATCAAATTCAGATGAACGTATTGAAGATATGGAAACAGAAAGTGCAGGACCAAATCTTAGTTTTGGATCTGCTAAAGGGTATTTTATAGTTTGTTTATTAATCTTTTATTTAAGATAATAAAAATTTTAGAATAGATCTAGGATTAAAACGCGAAACAAAAAAAGTCATAGAATATTGAAATAGCACAGATAAATAAATCAACTATTGTACATTGATACAGTTTCGGGTGTGAGTGTTCGTTAGCGACCTGCATGAGAATTCAACTAGTTGTATTTTTCTTGAAAATCATTCTAAGTATCTTGAATACACAAAAATGATCGAAAACTGAATCAATTATAATTTTTTTATCTAATATATCTATTTATTCGTTCATAATACTCTCAAGCGAATCAGTCAGTGAGTACTCCAACCATTTTGCTAAGGCTAAATGTCGAGAGAAACTCCGTAAGAATAAAAAAATGAAATTCTGAAAGAAAGACTGTTTTAAACGCTATAGCCTCATCAAAGGTTGTCATAATGACAGCAATATTACAAAGTCTAATAAACTCGTTGTATCACCGAAATAATAATGATTTCATTATAATCACTGATCATCTTAACAGTTTATCTAAAAACGTTATGATTATATAATAGGAACATTATTTGAAGCTGATAAACTGATATTTCACAGTATTTTTGCTTGTTTTTCAATCAAATATTCCATTTGAATTTAGATGCTTGATTTCTTTTGTTTCTGAATAAGAAAATATTCAAAAGTCTACTTAAGTTTTTGATATTTTTGCTTTCAGTCGAAGTTGAGATACACCCATAATTCATCAACGTGCAATAAAAAATCCTAAAAGGATTTCGGCTTCGATTGAGATATGACTACGCTATCGAATTCTCAATATATCTATTTTCTATAGAGTCTCAGATTTGCTGAAAACTCATAATTTTAAACTTCTAACCGAAATTTTGCACATATAGAGCATTCGACTAGACTAACTTCCATGACAAAATTGACAAGTTTTAAACAAAGTTTCTTCTGAATATCAAACTTTCAAGATATAAACCTTTTTTCATTAATAGACTTTGTACAATATTTCAAATCCAAAATTCGATAGCTTGCTTAGTCAAATCTCAATAGGAACTTAAATGCTTTTACAATTTCTATTAGAACACTATGTAGTACTTACAGACAAAAAAAATAAATGAAATCAGACGAGGATAGTTGAAGAGAAGCTCATGTTAGTTAAATGTAGGAGAAGAAAAAAGAAAACTTAACGACTTGTAACATAAAACTTGAATGACTCCTAATCAAATATGATTAGTGATAGTACACAAATCTTAAATTGCATAATATCTCTGAACATGAAAGCTATTACGAATTAACAAGCAGAAAATCTCTCAGAGTTAAAATGATTTAACCTCACAAGTATCTGATGTTAACATAGGTGTAATCTTCTATTTGCTCGCATCCGCACCTACACCCAATTACACATAAAATTTCAATCGATTTGTTCGTTTACTATTTGCTAATCCACCAAACAAACCGGACATACTTTTCAGTTAATTTGAAGTAAACACAAATCATTGCAATAGAGTGTTACCGATGATGACATCAGTCGAAGAATGTCCTAAGGTCGTCAAGATTAGGAAAGCAGGCGTATGTTTTCAAGAATTAATGAACAACAGAAAGTTAAAAAATACTGGAACTCTGCTAGAGAAAAACAAAAATTTGACGAGATTGAACAGTGAGACATTCTTACATCAATCTTTATCAAAGAGCTTTGATAAAGAAGAATATAATAGTCACTGATAATTTCTTCTGACAACATGTGTCCTCTTGATCTGAAGTATCAACTTAAGAAATAATGATATATAATTTATTTTTAGTGCAGCTGCTGTTGCTAAAATGATGGCTAAAATGGGTTATCGAGAAGGTCAAGGTCTTGGTAAATCTCAACAAGGTATGAGTTCAGCATTAATTGTTGAAAAAACAAGTAAACGTGGTGGCAAAATTGTACATGAAAAAGAATTCCCAAATAAAGGTAAATAATTAATTAAATCCAAAATAGATTATATATATATTTCTTTTTAGATACAATTTTACTTCCACCACCACCACCTCCTCCTCCACCAACAATAGCATCTCCTTCCATTATTATTCCAAAAGGTGATTCCGGTATAAATATAGCTGATGAATTAAAAGGAGCAACGAAAGTTATTTTACTTAAAGTATGAATATATTTAAAAGAAAATTCACTGTATTTTATTATTTAATTTTCTTTTAAGAATATGGTTGGTCCTGGTGAAGTTGATGATTTACTTGATAGTAAAATTTTTTTTTCTAGTTTATTTCGAAGATATTTTAATTTTTTGTTTGATTTTTAAGGTGAAACAAAAGAAGAATGTCAAAAATATGGTGAAGTTGAAAAATGTCTTATATATGAAGTATGTATATGAAAAAATTTCATATGTATTTCTTATTAAATTTATTAATTTTAAAAGATTCCTGAAGCACCTGAAGATGAAGCTGTACGAATATTTGTTGAATTTAAACGAGTTGAATCAGCTATTAAAGGTAAGTTATCTAATATCTAGTTGAATGGGTTCTTTCGATTGAAATTCTTTGGTATTGGGTTCGAATCTTCATTGAGGAAAATCTTTGCTATGATGATTTAAATGATAGGTATGATATAAAAATTCATGATTCCATATCATAGAGCCAAAAAATAACTGTCTGAGCAAAGATATATTGATATTTATTATTTTAATGAATTTTAGCTGTTGTCGCTATGAATGGACGATATTTTGGTGGACGTGTTGTTAAAGCAAAATTTTACAATTTTGATAAATTTCGTCAATTTGATTTGGCTGATGATTCTTGATAGAAAACAATCTTATCTCATATGTTTTATGTCTTTTGTACAGTTTATGTGATGATGTTTACAAACAAACAGAAAAAAAAAAGAAATTGAGAAAACAAAAGTTTGAAGTTATTGTTTTCTTTGTCGTTTTCTTTTGTGCTTTCAGATTATGTCTGACGAAAATAAACAATCATTTAATCTTCAAGACGAATCAGATTTGAATGTCATTGATAATGAAGTATTTCACACAGATGAAGAAGATAATGTAAAAAATCATGATAATCAATAGATTAATGAATTACGTTTAGCACTTGAACGTGGATGTGATCTAGGATCAGTGCGAACTATTGGAAAATGTCGACCATTAACAGATGACTTACGTTTAGCAGTTTGGAAAGTAAGAGACAAAAAAACGATGATTGGTTTAATAAAAACAAAAAACTAGTGACGTTTTGTATCTTGATAAGATACTTCGCCAGACATTAACCTAAACATAAAACAAATGACTCAACATACAACAACTTATACAAGTGGAAGCAGAGTAAATTAAAAACAAGCAAACTAGACTATTTTCTTCTTTTTTAGCCATTGATAGTGATACGGAAAGGATTACTCCCTATCTAGCTGTCACTGTTGCCATCTTGTTTTTTCTTATCACTATCAATGGTTAAAAAAGAAGAAAATAGTCTAGTTTGCTTGTTCTTAATTTACTCTGCTTTCACTTGTATAAGTTGTTGTATGATTGTGTTAATGTCTGATGAAGTATCTCATCCAGATACGAAACGTCACTAGTTTTTTGCTTTTTGTTTTTATTAAACAAATTATTGTATTAAATTAAGTAAAAGAAGAGTATGTATCAATGTCAAATAACAAATCAACCTTCTTAACAAGACCAGAAAAAAAAAGACTTCTCACAGATTTTTGTATCGAATTTTTATCATATGAATGTACTGATAACTCAAGTGCTTTATATGTAAAACAAGTGTTTCACGTCGGGTTGAGTCGAGATCTGAAATGTTTCTGTTGACCGAGCTCAGATCTGATGAACTCTAACCATCTAGTAGATGTGTAGGATGCAGTAGTCACCGAATATAAAAAGCTAGAAACAAAGTATTTCGTGTCACCGAAGTCGTTGTCCTATTCCGATTAGAAAATTTCATTGAAAGTATCAAAGCACGCTTCGACTGCATCCGGAATTTAGCTAACTGGTAGAAGTCCAGGGTGTATGTTGGTAAATATAGGAAGACTTTCGCAAGCTGTTTCGATGTAACCTATAGAATTTTTTTAATTCATATGTAATTCACAGTCGACTGGACGAAAGTTTTTTCTCAATAAGAAATGTTTATTATATTTTGTTTATATTAGACTTGTCTTGATATTAATGATGTTAATGAATATGATTATATTGATAGTGATGTATTTGATTTACCTGAACAAAATCTAATACGTGAAGATGTTTTACGCTTAGTGCGTAGCAGAGATGTCCATCGCGGTTGAGAATCTACCGCTGCCGCACCGCCGTCGTTTCAAAAACTTGATTCGGGGTGTGGCTGTGGCTGTGGAGTGTGGGTGGGTGTTGTTCTTTTCATATTCATGCCCAATCCACACCCGCCCACATTCGCATCCACACCCCACACCCACACCATTTCAAATTATATTTATTTTATGCTTCTCTTTAATGATGTTTTGAGAACATTACGATATCTATTGGTGAAAAAATCACCCAATAGAATCATTATTGTCTCCCGGCTGAGTAATCGAGTTGGGCTAGCTTGCACGACGTCAGGAGTACAAGAAGAAAATTGTGGAAACGGCCGTCATACTTACAAAAAATGAACAATATTCCAACAAAAATCAATTCATCTATAACATTTGATTTCCCTTTTACAATAAGTTCATTATATTTTCAATAAAATCTATAAACAATTATCATTTATATGTCTTCATCAAATAATCGATCAATTTTGTTAACACTATAAAGTCTTATTAATAGTCGATACTCAACAATTATTAGTTGAAAAAGTTCTATATTCGAAACAAATATAATTTTATAGTTGGTGTTGTTGAACATGTTCTACTAGTTGTTATTCATATTGAAGTTGATCTTGAAATAATATCATATTTTGAACATTTCAATTCATTAATTGGTATAAAAAATGGTTCAGATTTTAATATTAGCGAAATAGAACTTATATGAACAAATACATATGTTGCATGAGATAGAAACAAAAAAAAGTTAATTTAATATTAAATTAACTGATTACTAACGGTTTACTAGAACTATGAAATATGGTAACAAAAATAAATTATTTTGACTGATAAGCTTGTTGTTATTTATTTTTCTTCTAGTGTATATAGTTTGTAAATTTAGCTATTGTACTAATTGTTTCAAATCAATAGAAATTCGTACCTTATTTAACATTAGATGATTCATATAAAATACATGCTAATGAATATTGCATTGCTGTTGCTAGTCTATTATATTAACATTATCAAATACAGTAACAACTCATGTTGTTTCAAATATAGATCAAACAAGTAGTCAATTAGGTTGATTTGGACATCATATAAATTATATTCAAACAAATTCTATGATAATAGGTGGTAACAGAGATAGTCTACTTGTTAATTTTGATAAACAAGTAATTAGTATTAAGGGTGTGGGTGTGGGTGTGTGAGTGTGGGTGGGTGTGGGTGTGGGTGTATCTGTGTAGTGAGGGTGTGTAGGTGTGGCTGTGGGGTGAGGGTGTGGCTGTGGGTGCGGGTGTGCGTGTGCGTGTGCGTGTGTGTGGCTGTGGATGAGGGACAATATTCTAACACTCACACCCACCCCAACCCACACCGACATCCACACCCACCCCACATCCAGAGTCAACCACATACACACCCCACACTATTTCCCAATTAATAGGGAATGATTTTTCATACTTAAAATTTATCTCGCTAGTGCAATATGAATGTAAGTACCAAATCCATTAGAGTGTTGGACGAGATTAATATTATAAACATTTAACTGAATATATGATTTGAACGAAAAATTCGTGATAAATAACCATCAAGTACTTTCTATATGAGAAGTGTACATGAGCAAGATATACCGGGTGACCCAAAAGTAAGGAAAAGCAGTATTTTTTTTGGAATTCTATCATATAGGTTGTCCGTTAGATCTCATATTTATACCACATATACTAGGTGACATAGGTAAAAGATGCAGCATATGATCGATATTTAGATATAGTAATTAGTCCAAGAGGATACAAATACAGCAAATATATAAAAACGACAACGCATATCAGACATGGAACCGGTACCAGTAACCGGCCGATCCGATCCGGTACCGGTCTGGACTTTGGATCGACCGGTCTACCAGTTTAAACCGGTCTGACCGGCGGTGTGTGTGTGGGTAGGTTGTCGGTGTTCGTCTTCTCTTCAGCGACACCTATACCCACACCCACACCCCACACTCACACCCACACCCACACCCACGCTCACACCGCACACTCACACCCACACCCACACCCACACCCTTCTTTTTCATTTATTGTGTCATTTAATTCTTTAACAGCAGAACTTGAGCAAATCGAAAAATAAACTTGAAGGCAATTAATTTTGTTGTTTTGTATCTAATTTTTTTCTGATTAGTTCTTTGAATTATAATTTACACCATAGGAAAAAAATTCTTCTAAAAATTTACTTTTTTTCATAAAAAGCAATAAATAACTTGACGATAACGTTCTTGAAGTAGGTCGTATCCTATAAACTCATAAGCTTATCTCAGTAAATCACAAAAATGAATAATTTTTGTTCGTTTACTTTTTAAGTCAAATTGATCATTAACAAAAAGAATATCTTTTAAATTTTGATCAATGTTTAAAAATACATCTTTATCTGCCAATATGTCAAGTAATTCACAAAAAACAAAGATTTGTAGTTTTATTATAATAAATATGCTGTAAAAAAGATACTCAAAATTGATTTTTTTACAAATATCTAATTTAAAAAATTCTTTTAGTTTCTCAGAAATCCAAAATTGGCTTTCCCAGTGATTTTCTTTTTCTTTTAGATTTTTTAAAGTCTTGTCGAGTCATATTTCTTTATACATCCATGTAATATTCAACTTGATCTATAAAACAAATATCTAAATTATATTCAATTATTTCAGATAAAAGATTAAAATAGAAATGATGATAAATTATTTATTCCAAACAAGTTTCATACCTAAAATAATTAAATATCGATTTTACAGTATTTTTTAACGTATTTTTGGCATAATTAACAAAATCATAGGTATTACTAGAAATTTATCTATTTTTCTGAATTCTGTTCCAGCTGTTCTCTTTTGATATTTAATACATAATATTTTACATTAATGGACGTACGACCATATTGCACATGTGCAACTTTCGTAATACTTTCTACTTGTTTTACATTTCTTTCATTTTTCTGAATTAGTCCTCTTTTGTCATAAAATCTTATGTTCTCAAGAATAATATTTCGAATTCTAATAGATCATAAATTTATTCCATCCTTAATCCAAAACCCATTCTTTTTAAAATAACTGATATATTCATTAGAATTTCCAGTTTTGACAATTACGACTGCATTTTCGGGAATTTCTGGTAAACTATTTTGTTGAATATCCAATATTAAATATAGATTGCAAATTGAATCTCAAAGATATTTTACTTCTTTTACAATATTCATCTTATCAGTTATTATTTGTTGTTCTTAACTAAATTGTTGGTATATGCAATATGATAGTAACTTTTAGCAACTATGTTTTTTATAGTTTAATGTTTGTCCTTTTCCTAAATGATCTCGAAACAAATGTCAAAGTTCATTTATTTCTCTTGATAATATTATAGCTTGTTGCTTTATTTCAGCAAGTCGTATTTCTTCTTGACTAACAAACTGATCATATTTTTCTAAAATTTATTCTTAAAACTTTATCATAATTTATTTTTCTTTTATATTTTCTCGTATTATTTATTACATATTTCAAAATCTTTCCTTTTTCTTGTCATAATTTCTTAATACTACGTCGGATATAATTATTGCAACTTAATAATAAATTAAAATATTGTACTGACGTTGCGAATTTCAAAATATATAAATATTTCACAAGCGAATATGAAGTATATTATATGAGTGATTCAGACCAATCGAATGTATCCCAAATTGTTGCCACTGTTAATAAAAAGAAACGGTATTTTCCTTCTTTCATCTGTGGAAAACATCGCTTCTGTTTTTGCTTTCGTTATTTATACAATTCTTTTATTAGCAAGACGTATTATTGTATATATTAAGAGAAAAAGATTAAATTAAGCGATAATAATAGATAATAATGACGAATCGTGAAAAAGAAAGAGACTTTAATTTATAAAAATCCAACTTAAATCTTGTTAATATTGAAAGTAAAGAAGTAGAAAAGAAATCTTCTCTTCAAGATATAAGATCTATTAAAGTATATCATTAAAATGATAATGAATATAGTAGTAGTGATGAAAATGATATTGTTGATATAGTATATCTGTCTGAAATTTCAATGATTAACAGGAAAGAAGATCAATTTTATTAACATCTTTTATCGATCAGTAACAAAATTTATTATGGTACAATTAACGAAAAATTACGTGAAGTGTTAATTACATCTAGTATTAATGACGAAGAAGAATCTTATTCTAGTGCATAGAAGGGTAATAAACTTGATGGATATGATTATAATTTTAAAAATCACGCTTCAATTCTTTTATCATTGTGAATTTAAGAACGGAATAACTTAAAGTAGGTTATGGAAAAGTATAATTATCAGATGAATATGAATATGAAGGTAAGATTGAAGATAGAAAATTCCATGATCTTGAAAGTGTTCTTAAACTTATAGCTGAGTGGAAAGAAGGAAAAAAACAGAATTGGTTTATATAAATGATATTGAACACTATTATAAAAAAATCAATATGAAGTTTATTTTATAAAAGCTTAGAATCTACAATTTTATTAAATAATAAAAATCAACAAAAATAAAAATAATATCTTCAAAATTTCATTGATTTATTTGAAAAACTTCTTTCAAACCTTAAGTTACTAAAAGAAATAGTTACTAAATCTATTCTACATCGAGAATTAATATCATCAGTTGATCTTTTATTTAAATTAGATCATAGTTATACAAATTCCAATAAGTAAACTAAAACATACAAAAAACAAAACTTCTAGTGATTGTATGTCATCGAAAATTATCTTTGATAATAGTTTAAATAATTTTTTTTAAACAAAATGTCAATTATCTAATTTAAAAAGAATACTTTATTTTAATCCATTTATAATTGATTTAATTGAAAAGGTAATACGTTTAAAAAATTAGAAGGAAATTAAAATAGTTCTATTCTAGTAAAACTTAATGGAGAATATGTTTTTCATAAAACATTAAATGATAATCAAATAGAATTCTAGAGAAAATTCATCCTAATGATATTATTGTATCATTTCATGCAAGGAAAAATTTAAACAGCTACATTAAAAGACTTTTTTTTCAAGACTTTGTATAGCATTAAAATCGATAAATTAAAAGAAAATATATGAAGACACCAATTTAAATTAAATGAAGATATTTTAGTCGATGAGAAAATTATTACAAATGATATTGAAGTTAAGAAATAGTTAAGCTATTTGAATATAATCTATTCGTCAAGATACTTTGATTAAAGAAATAAGAGATGACTTTTTTAGTTAAAATTTTACAAAATTCTAAAAATTAAATTCTTAACTTATTACAAACAAAAAATCTATCTCATTACGCTGTGAATATAAATATCGATGCTGAATAGTTAAATCGATCTTCTACTTATTTAAAATCAATAATAATTTATTGAAAGATAAAAAGTTCAATTATCAAAATAAAATGAAAGAGATTAAGAAAATTCAAATTCGAGTTAGAATTAATTGAAGAAAAACAAAGTATTACAAAAGTTATTGATTATTTTCTTAATTTTAATATAGAATTTTATAAATTATTAAAAATTTTTCAAAAACATTTTTACGTTTAGTATGCTTCAAAAATCATGTCTTTAATAACAGATATTCTTAAACAAGAGCACAGAGAAAGAAGCTATGCCTAATCAGTCTTATACACTTAAAAAAACATAAAGCGTCTAATTTAGAAGTTGTTTTGCAAAGAAGATTTTTTGAAGGACATATTGTTGATGTGAAAGTTTTATTATAATTACATATAAATATTCATGAATCAGGCGATGACCCTAAAACAAAAACCGCTTTCCATCGAGCAGAACAAATATTTTATTTCATTTCTCTCTTAGATCATATTGATAAACATAAAAAAAGAAAATTCAAATAAATTTGAAAATGATATTTATAAAATTCTAAAAATTAATGAAGCAAAAAGAAAATAAAATCATCCATGCTTTCATCATATATTAAATGTAATTATAGATAATTATTATAAATGTAAAGATATTTAATCAAGCAAGTCCCATAAAAATTATTCAATTGAGAGCAAAATAAATAATGGCAATAGGAAAATCATGCAAGTGTTTTAATAATCAAAGAAATTATAACAGTTTAGCAAAATTAAAATAAGATATTGTTTCATTCCATTTCAAGATGTAACAATCGATAATGAACCTTATAAAACATTTTGTGATAAATTAGGAAATATTAAAGAGAAATAACTCTTGATCATGCTTTAAAATTATTTCAAGAAAAAAAAAACCGAAATTTGATTAGGAATTCAAAAGATTAAAAATGCTTTTTTGACACTGTGAAAAGTTATTTCGAAAGTATTTTGATGAGATTATCAATAACAAAAAAAAACTCGAATTAAACACATAATTAAAGAAACGAAAAAAAGAATTTGTTAATAAATCGAATTTTATAAAAGAGACTATCCCAGTTATCATTACTAGATTATCAATTGTATTTTATGACAACCTCATTGTATTCTAATTCTTGGAGTATCAATACTACTAGATATTGATGGAAAGACGAATTCATTTCCTTCTAATCAACCTGCTGAGATTTTAACTGGACAAGAAAAATCTTGAGTCTGAGCTCTCTTAAGAGAAATTTTTAGTTTGATTGGTTATCAAATAACAGTATAAATAGTCTCAGACATTCTACCAAGAGAAAAACTATCTCCTACAAATATTAAACAAAATGAAAAAACAAAAATTAATTTTTTTGAACTAATAAAGTGGATATATTTCTTTTCACATCAATTTGGTGAAATGTATTGTCCATTAGTTAGAAATAAAAGGGTGAGTGTGGGTATGATTAAACAGACTACCAAAACTGACACCCAAACCCTCAACTTGTCAAACTCTATCTACTCATTTATTAAAAAAACACGAGGAAAAAAATTTGCTTTAATTTCATATTATTCAGGCCTTGCTAGAAAA